>CM060966.1:128823222-129385722 GCA_030765045.1 Tenodera sinensis | reverse complement strand
TTTGCAAAAACGGGAACTTAGACGGAATTTCGTGTAAGTAAAGGGTAGTGTTAAGAATTGTTAGTGTGCAGTGCATGTGAGCGTGGGAGAGCAAGGAGCATTTTGTTGCAGGAAATTCAACTCCGAAGTCTGATCGAAAAAGGAAGGTGATTAATTGATTATACGATACACGAAATTTTGTAGGATTAATCTTGCGACATTTAAGCTAACGTTTTTTTTTCTCTCTTCAGAAGCGATTGTGACTCGACTTTAACAATGGCGCTAATATTCTAATGGTTTGAGAAAGCACGCGGTTACTCGCTTCCGGTGCTCATAACCATTTGTGTTCTGGGCATTAAGATGTGACGTACTTCGGCGTATTAATAGTGAAGCATTAGTTATATCAGTCCAGAAAAACTATTTTCATGTTGAACCAATATGCACTTATTGCGCAAGGTGAATACGCCCTTTGTTCGGGTTTCCTTGTTAGCCCAAGTGGTTTTATTCCATCCATATCGGGGTCAGTGAAGCTTGTAATGAATGGTTTTTTTTGGGGGGGGGGGGAGGGGGAATTTGAACGTTTGGGAGAGCCTGGAGGCCTTTAAGTTTTTTTTGTTTTTTTTTTCAGTATACAAATAATGGTGTAAACTTGGAATGTTAGCTATGGCGCGTGCATAGGAATACCAACCTAAGTGTAATCCATGAAACTGCAGTGCAACCTAGACGTTGTACCCTAAGTGGCTAAATTTTGAAACTGTAACTGTAGGACCCTGAAGTTGTACTGCATGTTTACGTAGATTGTGCATAAAGGGCCACTATGATGGCTAATGTTGGATTTCTGACAAGTCATTAGTCCTCTTGCTCCAATGTTTCTCGGGGGGGGGGGGGGGGGGTTGCTAGAAGTCACCTGGTAAATTTGAAGGTGATCTTGATCCGTTTCCTCGCAGGTCATATAGAAGACTGATGAATAATATATCCAACTGTTCAAATGTTTTGCCAGACTAAAGCAAAATATTTACCCAGCTAAATTTGGTGCCAAATCACTCAAATGGCTTGAAGTTATTTACTGTGCCTACATTTTTGTAGCAGCTGCAGGAAGTTCATAATTGTGACGTGCTATTATGAAGATGACCAATTTTAAGCAGAAAATTCCAATTTCTTGGTAAAGATTCTGCGTTTGGTGCAGAGTTGCCAAGATAATGGAATGGCACAGGACCTCCCTATAAGTATTTCATATACTCCATTATGAATCTGTGCCATTATTCTGATACCTTGTAAGTGTTGTAATGTAAATAGGGAATTTGGCAAGGTCTCAATTTTTTTTTTTAATTCATCAAATGTTGCCAATGGTGTAGAAATAGCAGGAAGTCAATTGAGCGGTTGAGTTCAGATGAATGATGCATGGCATCTGCTGTAACACACGATTTGGTATGGAGATAGTCTATGAACTGCAGTTACCATTTTTCGTGAATTGCTCTTTCCCATGTCAATGCCCCTTGAATGTGACAATTGGCACCATATCACGTCACAACCCATTTCATACATTGCAACATTCCTAGCACATTTGCTGTGAAATAAAACCACTAATACTAGAAACTATAATCTTTGCAAAAGTTAGTCATATGGAGGGGGCCATACTGCAGGCTCCAGCAAATCCTAAGTTTGCCCCCTCCTACCAGTGCTGCCGAATGTGGTACGGGCATCCTGCATGCTCTTACGTACAGAAACCTCTGCCAGTACATGCACTACGCTTGGCAACAGTGCTCTGCTTGAGCATTGGCATTCATATGCCTTCAACTTTTACGAGCAGTTTAGCCAACTGATCCTTTATCTACTTCAATTTGCATCTATCACTTCTAGTGTTACTTGCAAAATATGGTACAAGAAAGTGCTTAACAGCAGTGCATTTTGTCCAATGTAACTGTTTTGGGACCTTTTGAATGTTTTTGGACACGTTTAAATTATTGCATGACCTGGCAATGTGCAAACCAGGTGTTTTGGCGCTGTTACATTATAGGGAGTACAATGCTAGTATGAAATGGCATTCTCCAGGAGGAAAATGCAGAAGGTGCAGTTTCTTTTTTGCAGGGTTTTCAGTCTGATCACCAAGATTTTGATGCTACAACTCTTTCTCAGGAACACAGGATATGCCATTTATCACTAAATATGGTATTTGAACCTTCATATGATTTTTCCCATCTCTGGGTCAGCTACTAAGTGTTCAAGGAAGTGTGAGAGCAAGATCTTTTGGGCAACTTAATCTTGTTCTCCTAGTTCCTGTATGACCTGTAATTAGATGGAAGTTCAGGTCATGGACGTGCCTTAGTGAACGATCTGACATTCCTAGTGCCAAGACATGTCTTGCAGCAGAAAGCCTAGTACTAAGGATGAGTGTTGCACGTTTTCTTGCTCTAGGATCTGTGTCTTTGGGTAACCTGGGCTTTTCTTTGTGCAAGATGCAGTGGTGCAGAATTGTTGCATCCATTGTGCTCCGTCAACCTGGGACTTCGTCATCCCAACCTGAAACTGCGACAAAAGGGTTCTGTGATGGGGAAATTCGTTATTTATTACATATGCCTCTGGTGAATGCATGATGCTCTAAACTCCCAAGATCATAATGACAAATGGCAGTCCTTCCTCAATAGTGTGCAAACTGATTTAGCACATGCAGAAGCAGCGATGCTGTACTACAAGACTCGAATCAGGCTGGATCCTGCACAATCATGGTTCCTGTGTGCCTGCCCACCTGCTCTGCTCATTCCTATGCTTGTAATTGCACATGATACACCCACAGTTTTTAGGCAAACCGTGTCTCGCCACATGAGCACCCTACTTTGCCATGTGTTGCCAACATTTTAAAATTTTCTGGCTATATGTGGTGTGCTGGGTAGGAAAATCAGTGGTGGCAGTCTTAGGTCAGTGTGGGGAAATTTTGTCGGATGTGAAATTGGTTGGGACCCAGATTGATAACCTTGCCCAGTTTTCAACTACATCTCCATCAGGGTTGTACTCTTGGTTATCCTGTAGAATAGTGGTGTCATGTGGTCAACAGGCAGCTGTGTTGTGACTGAAGATTGATGTTATCAGCTATACTATACTTGTCCTTCAACACTGATGTATTTGTTGCCAATGCCGGAAGTATAAAATCTGCAGAAGTATGTGAATGTTCTTATTCTTAGTTATTGTTTTGTAATTAAGGGCCTGTATTACGATCTCCGGTTAAGGTTTACAGTTAACTTGAAGTTACACCCCGATGTCAGTATTACGACCTTTGGTTAAGGGCTGAGAGTTATTTCTGGAAGTACACTAACCGCAACCTCAAGTAGGGGTTAGTGCGTTAACTTGGAGTTTACTCGTGTTTCACACACAAAAATGGCGTACCTCCTATCACAATTATTGTATGTCCACAGCGACTCTGAAGATGAAATGCTGGCTCAGTATTTAATACAACAGTGAAGAGATTAAGAATGTGCAAAGATAATTTCGAGGAGTGAATGTGGAAGAGTTCCAACAAAGTTACAGGTTATCAAAAGCTACGACATCTGCAATTTTAACGGAAATAAGGCATCGAATAGAATTTATGACAATGGAAGTTTTCAGCACGTATATAACATTATACCAGCATTTTGTATATACCTGACATTCTTAAAATGAAATAAATTAAATGAAGATAAATTGTAGGTATATCTTGATGGCCATTAGGTTATGGAGATATAATTCTAGAGCCCCATAAGTGTAGTGGATTGATACAAACAATACAATGTTTTATGCAATTTTTATTAAATTGGCACCACGTTTTAACGAACGCAAATGTAATAAACGGAGCATGGCAAATTACACATTTTGCAAACAGAAAATACATGGAAAACTATAAAATATGTAGGTACACAAGTTCAAAAACATGCGGAACAAGATCTTTATCTTTAACTAACGTTGCATTTTATTCATTGTGGACACGATTTCCACTTCTTCAAAGCACTTTAAGGCTCTGAATGAATAGTGAATAAGACAGAAGCATATTTTTAGGTTATGCAATGTATACAAATCTTCAAGCCATCGCACACATCTGTGATGTGGTTAACATAAATGATTGCTTTACCCACAAGATAGCGTTCAGGGTAACAAACCTACAGTCAAAGTGAGTTTGTAATAAGAGGCACCGAGCCTAACCATCAGTTAGCGGTAACTGAAAGGTAACAAACCGTGGCTAGTAACCGGAGATTGTAGTACAGGCCCTTAGTGAAGTGACATAAGTTCTTGTGCGGTGCAGTTGTGTTTTTAATCTGTATTCTACATACCTTTGAAAATATTGGACTGAAGAAGGGATAGTCGCCTTTAAGTGAGTTGCACAATGTCAGGTTGGCAAGAGATTTGTGCTTTGTAGGACTATGTTCTTCCGCTGTATGTCCGTGACTGACTACAACTGTCAGTGAACCACGTGATGCCACTCGTCTGCAGTTTTACCGTACTTCTTTTGGTTACTACCATAAAGAAGGGATAAGAACTTATTCAGCATAAAGTATTGAAAATAGGTCTGCTCATGCCAAGAATCCTAATTGGGACATTACTACTGGGGACCCTTTTGGTAAAAGCGAAATTGAGAATATCTTGGGATTTGTGTATTGTGGCCCACCTGCCCCTCCCCCATTTACATGTTCTATAGCAAAAATGTTCTGGTGCAGTAGGAGTGCCAATCTTAGGAGTAAAGCGGAATATCCTAGTTTTGAGCATCATTGGAATTTTGCTGCAGTGACATTTTGGCTATACTTGGTCACTCCTTAGCAAGACCTTCCTCAGCTAGGCTTTGCAGCTTAGGGCCCTTGGGCTAAGGATAGCTGTTAGTGTGGTGGGTAAAGGCTGTTCTTTGTATAACTTGCTTGAACTAAAGTACCAAACTTCCGTGTTCTCCGGGTTACCCTGTAGAATAGTGCCACATGATTCAACAGGCAGCTGTGTTGTGACTGAAGAGTAGTGTTATCAGCTACCTGCCCTCTACACGTTGGTAACATTTGCCAATGGTCGAAGTATGAAATCTGTAAGCATGTGAATGTTCCTATTAGTTATTTTGTCATTAAGTGATGTGACTGAAGTTCTTGTGTGGTGCGGCTAGGGTTTTAATCTGTATTCTACATACCTTTGAAAATGAAAAATTGGACTGAGGAAGAGATAGTCGCCTTTTAGCAAGTTGCATGTCAGGTTGGCAAGAGATATTTGTGCATTGCATCACTATGTTCTTCTGTTTTATGTCCATGGCAGACAACTAAGTGAACCACATGACGCTGCTCCTCTAGTTTTACCATTCTCTGGTGCTGGTGAAGTGTTTTTGTGGATTCATTCATTCTTAGTTCTTTATGCCTTTGTACCTTTTGTTCCAGATAAAAATGGCAGCAAAAGCACCAGCAGTGGGTATTGATTTGGGAACCACATATTCCTGTGTGGGCGTTTTTCAACATGGAAAAGTGGAAATCATCGCAAACGACCAAGGAAACAGAACAACACCAAGCTATGTGGCCTTCACAGACACTGAAAGATTAATTGGAGATGCAGCAAAAAATCAAGTAGCCATGAATCCAAATAACACAATCTTTGGTAAGTGTTACTAAACACCAAGTTAAAGCGGTACATATGAACTTCATTGACATAATTACCCTGGAACTATATATTTACAAACTGCTTTTGGGAACTGCCAATTCTTTATAGTTTTTGAGTGCACCCCAGCACACTTGCCCATGCAATGCAGTGCTCTAAGTATCGATTAAAGTATCAATTTAGAATGTACCCTGTGACTTTATCAGGTTAGAATCACTATCAAATATGCAGAGGAATTAATGATTCACTGCTTGCTTTAGAACTCCACACTTAGTACAGAAGTATAATTGAATTAATGCAACTTGGGTATTCTGGCAGTTCCCTCACTATGCATTACGTGTGCAGTAGGATAGTTTGTCAATCTAGTTTGACCTCGAAGTAGTCGAGACTTTGTGGCGATGCAATCCCATCCTGTCGGTCTATTGGCTACTTCCAGGTCAAATCAGGTTGTCCTAAGACTGCTGTGCCACTGCCCTAATGCAGGCTGAGGCAACTTCAGATTACCCAAGCTAGGTTGATTCAAGCACATTATTGAGTGTTAAAAAGTAGTTTTAAGTTAAAGGATGTGCCTGGAGCAAATTCTGTTAAATTTCGCTTATTGGGACTGGGCAAAAATGTGCTGAGAAATTGGGAATTTAATGCCAGCAAACAGCAATAACAAAATCTGTTACAAAGAGCATTTACAGCAGTTTAAACCTAAATGGTGCTTGTGTCATAGAAATAAGTGCAAACATGTGTAACATATATAATGGGGTACCACCTACTATGTGGTATGGTGGCATACTTTGTTTTATCTGTGATAGATCAGCAGTGAGCCTGAACTCTTGATGTGCTATTCATATCTAGGGTGCGATACGGTTAACCTCTTGAGGGATATCGACGTGAAATCACGTCAATTTAAAATGGCGGATGAGCGATATGTGCGTTTAAGCATTTAACCCTTATTTATCCCTTATCCCACTCAACTTATTATAATTTTCCCTTTATGAAACATTTTAGTAAGGTCTATATACTTTATTGGCTTACCTTAAGATGTTCGTTCTGCAGTGATTTACCTCAAAACAGGGATAAACACACAAGGGTACGTACATCTCCACATTCGCGAATTCCCTTCTTGCGGCACACGAAACACTTTCGAAATGGGCGGGACTTCGGGACTTCTTTGCTGTTGGTGGTATCCTTTTAGGAGGTTTTCCTTGAAGTCTGAGGGGTGCAGGGGTTTTGGATTTTCAACCCCCAACGTGGTATTGTTCAATTAGGCTGCGAATTATTTATAGTCAGTAGTCAAGGTCGGTCATTGTCCTGTGTGGGTTTAGAGAGCTGTCCAAGTCCCCAAACAATTGTATATGGTTATATCCAGTTGGTGCAAAAACACCTTTTTATACCACTTCTCCCTTCAGCTACAAGCAGGAAAGAATAGGTATGTATTTCAACAAAGAAAGACACGGACTCCACTCAGTTACGAAACTCGCGTAAGCAAAAGTTGTAATGTTGATCTATTCTGATGACTCAAGAGGCCACACATGCAGTAGCAATTTATTTCACAGTATGCTGACGCATTAGCCACACATACAATGGGTGTTCCTTTACTGTATCTGTCTGAGAACTAATATTAGATGCGTTCGACAGAGCAAAGTTGACTTTTTACCACAGTGAAACAAAATTGTGCCATTTCAACGTTTTGTAAATACAACTCAACTTTGCTGACGACGTACATTTATACTGCAAATAACGAGTTTTATACCAGTTTTTGTTTCATTAAAATAACTTAATATTTACACAAAATACAGCTGTGTATATACAAAGCGCATTTTAACAATTTAAATGCTAGCAGTTCTCGGCTCGCGGACGTTTAAATGGCCATCGCTGTAGAGGTTAACTATTAATTGGAATTATTATTCTCTAGATCCACATTAAATGTTTATTGCATTATATATAAGCACATAAATTAGTTTTATGGCTTGGCATCTTCTTTTTACATCATGCTACGGGTTCACACTTCTACATATATACTAGTGGTTATATACTTGACTAGTGGTGAAAAAACAATAGTGTTGAACGCATATAAGTTATGTGAGAAATATCCAACTGTTCCCTTCAAAGAAGTAGTGAAATAAACTGAATTCACCAGTGTTTCGAATACCAGTATAAACATTGCTCATAAAGAAAAGGCTGAAATGGGAAAAGTGGTTATACCCGGGAAAAAAGAAAGCGTGTGAAATACGCCATGCAAGAATGTGGCGATTGTGTTAAAAATGCAATTCGTGTAACTGCACAATTTGTTTAAAAATGAACTGCCAACAATTGACAAAGTGCTACAATAGGTTTATTTTGTTGTTACTATCAATCTTATCGCCTTTAACCTCATTACATGTTATTCACTCTTTAAATTGACGGAATAACGGATTGGTCCTTTCTATTCCGTACGGCATGCACTCACCACGTGGTTGTGCTGTGACAGTACTTCTGGCACGAATGGCGAAAGGATACATTATCTGTGCACTGGCCACCTGGGTTCATTTTCGTGCGGATCAACCTTGGAGTGAATACAGAGTAGTTATGATGCATGTCCATTCTTCCATTAGACATATTCTTAAATCCAAATGCTGCAAACTTGCACAAATAGTTGGTTTGCTACAGCCATTTTCCAACCTCATGTGTTAAACGCCTTGAGTTGAAGCTATGCTAATGTTAACCCTCATTCCATCAATGACAGAATTTGCAGTAGCTTCAGTGTTAAAACATTTTAAAATTATAATTTGACATTGACACTGGCCCAGAAGCTTTTCTAAAGGGTCAGGTTCCAAATTATAAAAATGTTGCATTTATCAATTTAGGTATTTAGGTTGAAACTATTGGTAAGACTGAACATGATTCGGGGACTGCATATTCAATATAAACTGATTAATCAGCTGTGGCAATCATTTTAATCATGTAATATAGATGTTTAAAAACAAATGGAATGGACCCCTACATTTGATGGTTTGGAAAGATTCATTTTGAGGAATAGTGATCATGTAATGAGTTTGGGAAAACCGAAATGATTGTCAAATGTTTTCCCACCAGTAGTTAACTAATACATTAGGAAATCGTAACGATGGGAAACCTTCAACTTGCCGATGATGCAAATGATTTGCAAAACATGGTTTGGAATGCGATGTATAGTTATGAAAGATTTTCATTACTTTATATTGCTTCACATGTCGGTAGCTTAAGTTTTTTGTTGTATTGAAGGTTTACAGCAAAGTATTTGTCATATTTGCAGAGTATAGATATATTGACTGTACAGAAGTCTCGTCTATACTTTTACACTAATGCTTGTTTAGATTAACTGGGTAGGTGTTCGGCTATTGGATCAAGCTCCCTTCTCTCTTGTATCACATGCTGTGTCTGTGCGGTGGCGGAGGGGAAGTGTCAATGGCAGTTGTCGGTCATGTAGGGATGTATTTCTGAGAAATTTTTTCTAAAGCTTTTATTAGTTATCATGGTTTTT
This sequence comes from Tenodera sinensis, assembly GCA_030765045.1. Classification (NCBI taxonomy): domain Eukaryota; kingdom Metazoa; phylum Arthropoda; class Insecta; order Mantodea; family Mantidae; genus Tenodera; species Tenodera sinensis. Next base: position 129,376,661 of record CM060966.1, on the reverse strand, counting down.
GTGAGAGAAAAATGAAATTAAGTTGTATGCGAGCACAGTAAAATCTTTTGTGCGCGTTAATATGGATATGGTGTGTAATAAACGCTTGGAAAGAGTCGTAAAATGTGACGGTTAACCGTTCCTCTTCCTTACCTGATTACCCTCCCCTTATGTAGGACTTGAAGCCAATGCTAAGGGTCAGGTGCCTGTTGGGAGCACAGGAACCTATGGACTGGACAGAGTGAACACCTGGAAGTGGGCGGTCAGTCCAGCACCAAGTATGATGATGAACAGGATTATATGAAATGCAGGCAAAATGGATGATTTGAAAGGTGATGGAGCAATTGTTGGAATTAGTGGCGGGGGAAACCGGAGAACCTGGAGAAAACCTGACTAGATGCTGCTTCGTCTACCACGAATACCACATGCGACTCCCTGGATTTGAACCCGGGCCGCCTAGGCAGTAGGCGATCAGTCTAACCGCTGGGCCATGGTGCTGCCTTGTCAGTTAACTCGACAGAAGATTCGGAGAAATTTCTGCTGCCAAGTTACATTCTTATTGAGTATTCGTTGCATACTTTTACTTTTTTATCCAATATTTGAAATTCGGGTGTTCTAAAAAACCTTACAGCTATAAGAAATGCATTTTTAATGCATAAGATCTTATTTAAAGTTAAAGGTGTTCTGGAGCACTCATAAAATATAAATCAATACTAGAGGGAGATGGGTTTCTGAAGAATTGGAAGTCCCCGCGCACTAGGGTGACCCAAGAGCCGAACTCTGGCAACCGCTTCCCTCGCAGAAAAATATTCTAAGTGCCTGCGTATGCACAAGGTTGGAAAACTTGCTCTCCCTTTCACACACATTCTTCTGAGTGTTGCAAGTTACGATGAAGCTGTGAATTTGATTAAAATGTCACTTTTCTTATTACATGATCTTTGGACATACAAAGGACTGAGAAAGTCACCTGAGTGTGCACCAAAACATTTACTTTCTCTACTACCTACTTACTGTTACTTGGGGAAATATTATATTCCACTCGAAAATTCGATACGGAGATTTCACTGCAAATACTTGTTTTGAGACTCGCTGAATTACAAAATGAAAAACACAAAGCATTTTTCTGCTAGTATCACAGTTAACTGTCACATTTTAAGACTTTCCAAGCGTTTGTTACACACCATATCTGTATTAACGTGCATGAAATTATTTTACTGCGCTTGCATACGACTTGTAATTTCATTTTTCTCTCACAAAAACATAATGCTAATAAAAACTTCAGAAAAATGTTCCATGTGAAGGGTAGATTAGGGTATAGAGGTTTTCTTTAAAATCTTTGTCGCATTTATATATTATAAATAACTTTGGTTTTTAATCTTACTTTTCGTTTTTGAAGTATGCTGTTCACACATACGCACACGGGGACCTTTTTGTAAAAATTCTTTTTTTTTTTATTCAGGGGACCTCGAAACATTTCCGGTGAAATCTTGACATGGAATTTTTGGGTGAAATACAATAGTTCCTCAACTCTATACGTAATAGAGAAATTAAAAAAGAAAGGAATATCATGTGCTAAATAGCGAAATGAATAAAGTTTCTCGGAAATACATCCCTGTGTGACTAACACTGACACATGGCACTTCCCCTCCGTTTCCCCTCTGCTGCTGCACATCCACAGTGTGATACGAGAGAAGGGAGCTTGACCCAATAGCTGAACACCTACCATTAACTGTTACTGTGGTTGGTCGTGCAAGCTCCACATTGTTCTGGTGTACATTTGTATTTTCCAGATGTGTAGGATTCATAAATTTATATACTATGATTGCCTCGTAAGTTGGTTTCTTATGTCTTGATAACTAGGAATGCCTGGGAACTTACCTCACCTGCAGCACTGCTGTAACAGTTGCCAAACTTTGTTTCAAGGAGAAGTTCCCAGCTTGGAATAGACTAAACCACTTTTGACCTGCTATTTGTTACTGCACCTTTCAGGTATAGAGCACAAATTTTCTGCCAGCTATGAGGGAGTTTTGTTACGCTAGTAAAGCGATATATGATGGAAATGTTCAGTTTTGCTTTTCATAGTTTGTAAAAAAGTTCATACTGTTCCATCTGTCACACACTGCCATATGTAACAGCGAGTCTGGTTGTTGACCTGTTATATTGGTGGTTATGCAACTATGATAACTTGGGTACAGAGGTTCAGGGTTTTCAGGTGCTATAGATGGAGCTTGCAAGCCAAACAAACTTATGAGAATCTTAATATTGTTGCAATTATCCACTTGGCCATTTTTCTTTTAAAAGAGCATTATATAGAATTCTTTCAGCATTGAATCTGTTGCTACCTAGGCTACTTTATAAATTCCAGTTTTCATTCTATATAATCGTGAGCATTTTGCATTCTATTGGAGAATAGAAGAAATATATTTGCAAAAGATCTATGATGATCTTTCCCTTAAACTAAAGCAGTTTACAGTAACATTGGTCTTTCGGAGAATATCTAATGTATTGTTGGTTAATTTGGGATTAGTAAACCTACCAATCTATCTTGTCCAGGTTTTGTGAAACAAAAACTCAATCGAGCCATTTTTATTTCAGATGCCAAAAGACTTATTGGAAGGAGGTTTGATGACCCCACAGTACAAGCAGATATGAAGCACTGGCCATTCACTGTGATAAATGAAGGTGGCAAACCAAAGATCCAAGTGCAGTACAAAGGAGAAAACAAAACTTTCTTCCCAGAAGAGGTGAGCTCCATGGTCCTCACGAAGATGAAGGAAACTGCTGAAGCCTACTTGGGCAAACAAGTCAACAATGCTGTGATTACTGTGCCTGCATACTTCAATGACTCACAGAGACAGGCCACCAAGGATTCAGGAGCCATTGCAGGCCTGAATGTCTTGAGAATAATCAATGAACCTACAGCAGCAGCCATTGCGTATGGTTTGGATAAGAAGGTGAGTATCCTTTGCTATTGTCTTAGGTCAAGTAATGTCTGGGCATCTCCTGTCTTGACAATTTTAGTGAATTGGATAGTTCCCTGATGCTTGTTGGTCTGGATGGCTCATGTGTTATGGATTGGCCTAGTGATCAAGTCTCAAAGAATTTTTTCCCATAATGCTTGGGGATAAAATGAGCCATGTGATATCTTGAGACCAAACCAAACCTTTGAACTAAGCAATCCACACAAGTAATACTTAGGCATATATTAAGGTTTTAGGATTTGTGTAGAATGGGGCTTTATCTTAGTAGTATTGAGACTTCTTTTTTGAACGTATCAGATTATCTGAATTTGCTCCAATTGTGATCTGTTGATAGTAGGCAAGAAGTAACCTGGCAGTGATAATTGCCACGTCAAATTTATAAAGCTAGCTTTCAGCCATTTGAGACTATAGCCTTCATCAGGAACTAATGGCAGGGTAAAAGCATGCTGGTGGGTGGAGCCAGGCAGGTCTTGGCCAATGTGTGGAGAGCCCAGTGATTGGGCTGCTTAAGATGGTATAGGCCTTTGTCTGGGTTTTTGGGTACTGTCAGTCAGCCGTTCTGATCTGCTTGAATTGTCTATGATATGTTGGGGTAAAATTTGTAAAATTGGCAACCTTGAACTAGGCTTGGATTTGGATACAGAAGTCAAAAACCTTGATCCTTCATGAAATAGGAAGCTGGAGTCTTGGTGTTACGGCAGATGGTGTAGCATGAATTGATTAAAGTAATTTAATCCTTATTGGGCGGGGTTATTTATCAACAGACTAAGCAACATTTCAAAAAAGTTCAGGACCTTTGTTCAATGAGGATAATCTTAAGTATATTTATTAATTAATTCAGAAAAATGGAAGCTCCATTAAATGAAAGCATTCATGTTCTGCAACTGTACAACAATTTGTTGTAGATGCTAGTATGTTGTGCATCAACCAGCTGAATGACATGTTCCTGCTTTTACATGCTTGCATGTAACTAGAGTATGAAAAGAATTTCAGTGTAATGTTTTGATGCCTTGAAGTAATGTATTGAGTTGAACACAGCATGCACTAATTTTGGAACATTTTGGTGTTAACTTGTAGTGCAAGCTTTCTACATAGTTAGCCATCCTGTGCAGCTTATGCTGGTTTCATTAAGGGACACTGGGAGTGAAATTTTGGTCAAAATTGTCAAAGTCAAATTTTTTTTTTTTTTTACCTTAAAATGTTCCTGGAATACCTGATCAGCTAACATTTTTCATATCCCCCACTCCATGTGGTCATTACAGCCCTTTGAAATAGTGCTCTTCCCTTTACGTACACAGCATGTTCCTATATAAAAGCCTGTTTTTCTCAAAACTACATTTCTGCACATTTCAAAAAAAAAAAAAAAGGTCGCACCTGAGTTTTGCTTCAAATTCAATTAACCTCTTGAGGGATATGGACGTCATATGACGTCCATTTAAAATGGCGGATGAGCGATATGGGCGTCCTGTGCGTTTAAGCATTTAACCCTTATTTATCCCTTATACAACTCAACTTATTATAATTTTCCCTTTATGAAACATTTTAGTAAGGTCTATATACTTTATTGGCTTACCTTAATATGTTCGTTCTGCAGTGATTTACCTCAAAACAGGGATAAACACACAAGGGTAGGTACATCTCCACATTCGCGAATTCCCTTCTTGCGGCACACGAAACACTTTCGAAATGGGCGGGACTTCTTTGCTGTTGGTGGTATCCTTTTAGGATAATGTTTTCCTTGAAGTCTGAGGGGTGCAGGGGTTTTGGATTTTCAACCCCCAACGTGGTATTGTTCAATTAGGCTGTGAGTTATTTATAGTCGGTAGTCAAGGTCGGTCATTGTCCTGTGTGGGTTTAGAGAGCTGTCCAAATCCCCAAACAATTGTATATGGTTATATCCAGTTGGTGCAAAAACTCCTTTTTATACCACTTCTCCCTTCAGCTACAAGCAGGAAAGAATACGTATGTATTTCAACAAAGAAAGACACGGACTCTACTCAGTTACGAAACTCGCGTAAGCAAAAGTTGTAATGTTGATCTATTCTGATGACTAAGAGACCACGCAAACAGTAGCGATGTATTTCACAGGATGCTGACGCATTAGCCACACATACAATGGGTGTTTCTTTACTGAATCTTTCCCAGAACATATATTAGATGCGTTCGACAGAGCAAAGTTGACTTTTCACCACAGTGAAGCAAAGTTGTGCCATTTCAACCTTTTGTAAATACAACTCAACTTTGCTGATGACGTACATTTATACTGCAAATAACGAGTTTTATACCAGTTTTTGTTTCATTAAAATAACTTAATATTTACACAAAATACAGCTGTGTATATACGAAGCGCATTTAAGAATTTAAATGCTAGCAGTTCTCGGCTCGCGGACATTTAAATGGCCATCGCTCAAGAGGTTAAAATTTCCAAAAGTATTCATAAATAGCAGCTAAACAAAACTATGCTTCAATACTGATGTAATCATTAACATGAATTCCAAAAACATTTTTTTTGTATGAAAAAAATCAATTTTCAAGATTTTTCTTTGTTATTATAAAAATATGTGCAGCATAATCAGTAAACATATTTGAAATATCTCTTCATACAATTGTTATCCATGTTTTAGAGTATCAGTTCTGCCAATATAAATGAATTTTGAAAAGTCAATAGATGCGAGCTACATTTTGAAAATATGCCCATTAAATTCATAAAATAATGTATATATCATAAACGAATTATCCAATTTTAATGAAATTTGGTATACCTCCTATTCTCATATAAATACAAACACAGTAAAAATTTCAGAAAAATCTATCAAGAAATGTGGAACTTCCAAATTTCACTCCGTGTCCCTTAACCCTCATGGGGATAAGCATTACTATATATTGAGCATTGTCATGGAAGCTCTGAAAATGTTAGCGAATCGTAATTTTCCAAAAATGTAATTTCAGAAGAACAAGCAGTTTTAAAACATTCTAAATGATTCCCATTTAATTTCTCATAGTCTATTGATCTAATCATTTTCTTAAGAATCCAGCAAGCAAGACCCAGTAAGCCAAAATATCTATTATTGACTATACTGCTCGCAAAAGTTAAAGGCATGTGAATGCTGGCCAATGCTCAAGCGTAGTGCGTGTACCGGCAGTAGTTCTGTACATAAGAGCGAGTGAGATGTGTGTACCACATTTGCCAATTCTGGTAGGAGGGGCAAGCTTAAGATTCGCTGGAGTGTGCAGTACGGCCCGCCTCCATATGCCTTTAACTTTTGCAAAGATTATAATGTTGAATGATCCATTAAAGCATCTGTACTTGGAACAACTTGGTTTTTATTTTCAAACGCTTCCTTTTGTGAAATTGATACCTCATGATTAATGGGAAAAAATACAAAACAGAAGTGGGCTTTAAAGAGTATGTTTAGCTGCTTTACATGTATTAAAATGTGGAAGTAATATGCACAAAGCATGTAAATGCCTTCATCTGGTGCTTAACTGTTTTAATTTCTACCACATTCACATTTTGACTTGACATTTTATGTATGGTTTATCTTGTGGGTTTTTTAGGAGACCCAAAATAAAATGTCATTACATGTATATTGTAAAGCGCATTGTACTCACAACTTCGAGCCAAAGTATGCACATTATTCTAAACTTAGGAACCGGCATTTAGCTAGTTTATGCATAATGGCATCAAATTGTGCTTGCATGTTGTAGGCATGAAGTTTGTGCTTTCCAAATTTGTATTGTTGGATTGATAAACTGATGTATCAAATGTGTTTATCTTGCCAATTTGTTAAATAGCCTTTTGGTTTCCAGGGTCATTTATTTTTTCTTTCTGCTTTCAGGGCCATGGTGAACGTAACGTACTAATTTTCGACCTTGGAGGTGGCACTTTTGATGTATCTATTCTCACCATTGAAGATGGCATATTTGAAGTAAAGTCTACAGCTGGTGACACACATTTGGGTGGAGAGGATTTCGACAACAGGATGGTTAATCACTTTGTTCAGGAATTCAAGAGAAAATACAAAAAGGACCTTACAACAAACAAACGTGCTGTGCGCAGACTGCGTACAGCATGTGAGCGTGCAAAGCGTACTCTCTCATCTTCAACTCAGGCCAGCATTGAAATTGATTCATTATTTGAAGGCATTGACTTTTACACATCAATAACCCGTGCTAGGTTTGAGGAGCTGAATGCAGATCTCTTCCGTAGTACTATGGAACCAGTTGAAAAATCTCTTCGCGATGCCAAGATGGACAAGGCCCAAATCCATGACATTGTCCTTGTTGGTGGCTCTACCCGTATTCCTAAAGTACAAAAGCTCCTCCAGGACTTCTTCAATGGAAAGGAATTGAACAAATCCATCAACCCTGATGAAGCTGTAGCTTACGGTGCAGCTGTTCAGGCTGCAATTTTGGCTGGTGATAAATCTGAGGAAGTACAGGATCTCTTGCTTCTGGATGTCACGCCCTTGTCACTAGGTATTGAAACTGCTGGAGGTGTAATGACTGTTCTGATTAAGCGCAACACAACCATTCCAACCAAGCAAACCCAGACCTTCACAACATACTCTGACAATCAGCCTGGTGTATTGATTCAAGTTTATGAAGGTGAAAGAGCTATGACAAAGGATAACAATCTTCTTGGAAAATTTGAACTTACAGGAATCCCTCCTGCACCACGTGGTGTTCCTCAAATTGAAGTTACTTTTGACATTGATGCTAATGGAATCCTTAATGTTACTGCAGTAGAAAAATCTACAGGAAAGGAGAACAAGATCACCATTACCAATGACAAGGGAAGACTAAGCAAAGAAGAAATTGAGCGCATGGTGAATGATGCTGAAAAGTATCGTGCAGAAGATGAAAAGCAAAAACAGACCATTGCTGCGAAGAATGCACTGGAATCCTACTGCTTCAACATGAAGAGCACAGTTGAAGATGAAAAACTGAAGGACAAAATCACAGACTCCGACAAACAAACCATCCTGGACAAGTGCAACGAAGTTATTCGTTGGCTGGATGCTAACCAGCTAGCGGAAAAGGAAGAGTTTGAGGCACAGCAAAAGGAATTGGAGTCTGTCTGCAATCCAATCATCACCAAGTTGTATCAGGGAGCTGGTGGAATGCCTGGTGGTATGCCCGGAGGAATGCCAGGTGGCTTCCCAGGTGCAGGTGGTGCAGCACCAGGTGGTGGTTCTGGAGGTGCCGCTGGTCCTACCATTGAAGAAGTTGATTAAGCTGTTGAGCGATCTCAGAATCTCATGTATTCACGCTTTGCTGCTGAAGGGTTTGGCTGTAAGGATTGCTGGCTCATAATAAATGGATTGGTCTCTAAAATAAACTGTGAACATTGTGGCGAGTTAACATGTTGCAGCACTTGTTTTTGTTACAAATTTTTTAAATTGATGTTGCTGCACATTTTGTTTTCACAAGTCGGGAAACTGCAAAGCATTATTGAAGACGAGCACATATTAAGTTCATTCCATTTGTCACAGTATTATCACATGAAAATGTTGAACTACATGAAATAGGTTGTTTTAAAGTGTTTTTATTTGCAATTTCTATTCAAAGTAAAACATGTAAATAACTTATTTTTTGCAGTTTACATTAAAGTTGTTCCATCTGACTATTGTGTTTTTGTTGTCCTAATTGTCCTTTACATTTCCTGTTCCAAGAATTATAAATGGGCAGAATTGGAATTTCCAATATTTTGAGTAGAATACAGCAGACCCTATTCCTAAATCATTCTGTACCATAAAACTAATTTGTTAAAATAAAAATCCCTTCATTAGAAAGGGCATCTTTTGTGTAGAGTGCATTTCAGCAAACCTCTTAATGGAATCTGTTGTGACGGTTAGTATTGAGATAAGCATACAAGCATTTTACTTTCTCTACTACATATAGTAAGTAGAAAAAGTATTGTTCTGCCCAAAATTTGATGAGATTTTACCGTAAATGTTTTGAGGCCCTCCTGAGTCAAACTTTTTTTAGAAAAGTGGGCAGTTTAACTCTGTTAAAAACCAAAGCTGGTATTCATCTGTTAAGGATGGGATGGTAAAATTCTGAAATTGCTACACCCTTAACTGCCCTTCATATGGAAAATAAATATCTCGTGCCTGCAGATAAATGTTGCTGTCCTGAAGATATATATGAACAGTATAAATGCCCTGTCTTAACTTGTTTATGCAATAAGCTCACGTAAACAGCTAGACAGTTATAGATTCTTTCTGATCTGCTTAAGGACTGCCAGGTAGTACAATAGTAGTCATGTGAATGCAACACCTCGGGTCTTTTGTGTGTTAAGGAGACTGTCTCCATTGTCTATGATGTACTCCCAAATTCTTCATCTCCCCAAGTCATTTGGGTGGGGGAGAATACTAATATGAACTGCCATATAATGCCATGCTTTAAGCAAGTTTACTGGATTGGTAAAGAATCTATTCTTGAAATATTGCCAAGAGATGCATAAAAGCAACCTATTACAAACACTACTTTGAAATGGATAATGCTATGGAAAATCTGTCCAAGGTAAGCAAACAGTGTAATTCCTACAGTAAACTTTGGCATTTGTTGAGGTTGTGAAAGGGGTTATAATAAAGTTAAAGTAGTCCTGTTATCTTTATTAGTCATTTAGTACTTACATAATTACCATAGACTGTCAAAAACAGCTTCCTACACTCTTTTATAAATACAAACATTGCTAACTTAAAATTTACACTTAACATACTTATAAGCTAAGATTTGTATAAGTTTACAATCTAGTCTTATTTTGTTCATGAAATTCTTGCACATTATAAAAGGGATTTTCTAAAAACCATTTATACAGTCTGTTCTTAACCTCTTGAGGGATATCGACACGAAATCACGTCCATTTAAAATGGCGGATGAGTGATATGGGCGTCCTGTGCGTTTAAGCATTTATCCCTTATCCAACTCAACTCATTATAATTTTCCCTTTATGAAACATTTTAGTAAGGTCTATATACTTTATTGGCTTACCTTAATATGTTTGTTCTGCAGTGATTTACCTCAAAACGGATAAACACACAAGGGTACGTACATCTCCACATTCACAAATTCCCTTCTTGCGGCACACGAAACACTTTCGAAATGGGCGGAACTTCTTTGCTGTTGGTGGTATCCTTTTAGGATAATGTTTTCCTTGAAGTCTGAGGGGTGCAGGGGTTTTGGATTTTCAACCCCCAACGTGGTATTGTTCAATTAGGCTGCAAGTTATTTATAGTCGGTAGTCAAGGTTGGTCATTGCCCTGTGTGGGTTTAGAGAGCTGTCCAAATCCACAAACAATTGTATATGGTTATATCCAGTTGGTGCAAAAACACCTTTTTATACCACTTCTCCCTTCAGCTACAAGCAGGAAAGAATACGTATGTATTTCAACAAAGACACGGACTACTCAGTTACGAAACTAGTGTAAGCAAAAGTTGTAATGTTGATCTATTCTGATGACTCAAGAGGCCACGCATGCAGTAGCGATTTATTACACAGTATGCTGATGCATTAGCCACACATACAATGGGTGTTCCTTTACTGTATCTTTCCGTGAACTAATATTAGATGCGTTCGACAGAGCAAAGTTGACTTTTTACCACAGTGAAACAAAATTGTGCTATTTCAACGTTTTGTAAATACAACTCAACTTTGCTGATGACGTACATTTATACTGCAAATAACGAGTTTTATACCAGTTTTTGTTTCATTAAAATAACTTAATATTTACACAAAATACAGCTGTGTATATACGAAGTGCATTTAACAATTTAAATGCTAGCAGTTCTCGGCTTGCGGACGTTTAAATGGCCATCGCTGAAGAGGTTAAATGTTGTTAGCTAATGCTGGATTTCTGACAATGAAGTCCTTAATCTTCTTGCTCTCCAATATTTTTCACTGATGGGGTGCTAGAAGTGCCTGGGCATATTTGAGGGTGGTCTCAGTCCATTTCCTCTTGCAGATCACATAGAGGACAAAGTGCTGAAGAATATATCCCAATTCTGTTTAAATGTTTTGCCTGACAATCATGTCCTGTAATCAACCTGAAGGTTGCAACTGCCGTTTTTTGAGGATACTCAGGAGATACTGTTTGAATGTTTGGTAGCTCCCATCTTTTGTTTTTTGATTTTTCATAGTAATATTTTGCAATAATTTTTTTGAATTCAGAGTTGACTAGTCTTTTAGCTGCATAAAATGGTAGATTAACTATAGATTTCTGCACATTGCCAGTACCCTTTTTAGCAAGAAAATCAGCTTTCTCATAACCATTCAGTCCACAGTGAGCTGGTATCCATTGGAAGACTAGGTGTTTTTGAAGTGCGGTTAGATGGGTAAGGATTTTCCAACATTCTATAATTGTTTGGTTTTTTGGTGACAACTTGGAAGTAAATGCTATAATTGGCGCCCTGGAATCTGAGAGAATAACTGCTTGATGAAAATGTGAAATTCTACACAAAAGATTTTGTAGGGCCATTCGAATTGCTTCAATTTCTCCATCAAAGTTTGTAGTTCCATAACTTAGATTTGTAACAGGAAAAGAGGTGACACGACTTCAGCACCTGCTCCATCTCGGTTTGATATCAATGATCCATCAGTATAAATATGGAGCCATTCGTGTTCTGGAAATCTAGTATGTATTGTCTCTAATGCCAATAATTTTAGAACACTAGTTGGAGTATCACTTTTCTTAACTTCTGTCAGGTGTAAATAATATGTGATGTCTAATGTTTGTGTCAGATTGACTTTAGATATGAAGTTTTCCTTTGAATTAGAAAGGTATACATTCTTCTTGATGTCTTGAATTTTGGAAAGAAAGCTCTCCTGAGTCTAGTGTATGTGTAAAATTTCTCTTGTGCCATGTATTGAATGGGAGTCTGATCAACTTCCCGTGTTGTGTAAGAGGTGCTTTTTCTATTTCATATTCAATGGGGTATTGGTTGGTTAGTATTTCCATAGCTGCTATTGGTGTGGTTTTGATAGCACCTGTAATTAGTCTCAGACTTTGGTTTTGAAAGATTTGAATTTTTTTTGTGTTTGCTGTTACAAGAACTTTGCTGCAGTAAGTAAATAATGGCTTTATATATTCATTGTATGTTGTGTTAGGAGTTGTTCTGGAACATCCCCACTTCATTCCTGTTAGACGTTTTAACTGTGAAAGGTGCCTCTGTGCTCTTTGTATTACATTTTCTATGTGTTTGGTATCAAATGTAACTCCTAAATACTTTGCTTCCTTTGTTTCTGGAAATTGTTGACCCTCAAAATTTAGTTTTATTTTTAGTGGTTTTTTCTTAGTGAAGAGATTTGGTAGTAAGTCATTAAACTTTCTTTGGTTCATTTTTGTAGGTTGTTTGATTGTTGCATGGTTGTTTTCTAGTTCTGTACTTTTCTTTTGTGGTTTTGAAGCCCACATTACTAAGTCATCAGCAAATAGTGCACACTTCACACTTGATTCTTATATTTTTTGTGGCAGATCATTAATAAATATATTTAAAAATGCAGTGCTGAGCACTGCGCCTTGTAAGTCGTGATGTACTTGTTCATATTTAGATATTTCTTCCATATCTTGTAGCAATAAAGCGTTGTTAGGAAATGACATAGCCATGAAAACATTGGACCTTGTATCCCTATGTTTGTTTTTTACTTTATCGGTTTTGTTCTGCATATAGAATCATATGCACCTTGGAAATCAATAAAAACTGATAAATTATCTTCTTTTTTATTGAAGGAGTCTTTGATTTCTTGTTCATTTGTATAGTGGAACTCTCTGAATCCAGCTTGACAGGGGGAAATTCAATTTTGGGATTCTAGAAACCAATTTAACCTATTTGACACCATTCTTTCCATCACTTTTGCTATTATGCTGGTAAGAGCTATTGGTCTATAATTTTTTATTCCTGATGCGGTTTTATCTTTCTTCAAGAGCGGGACAATTATTGCTTTTCGCCATTCGGCAGGTACAGTGGTGTTCCAGGATAGATTGTAGAGTTTTAGTAATTGTTTTGCTGTTTTTCCAAGGTTTTTTTATGAACTCTGGATGTATGTGATCTGGTCCAGGGGACTTTTTGTTTTTTAGATTATTAATTGCAATGTTCAGTTCTTGTATATTACAATTTTGATAAAAGATATTGTATTGAGTGTTAGGATCACATTCTCTTTCTTAAATTGTTTACGTTCCTTCTTATTATTTCTTGTTACTTTATGTGAATTAGCTAATATTTATTGAATGTTTCGGCTATGGCTGCATCATTTGTTAATATTTTATTGTTGTGTATGATAGGTGTGCTGTTGCTTTCTCTCCTGTCCGAGAGATTTTTTATGAACTTATGGGCTTTGTTGCCATCTGTCCTATAATCCATTTTTTCTAAGAAATTATGTTGTTAGCTAATGCTGGATTTCTAACAATGAAGTCATTAATCCTCTTGCTCTCCAATATTTTTCACAATGATACTGAACAGAGCAATAGCAGTAATGGTAACCGTTTTTTAGAGAGCACCATATTTTTATGGTTTGGCGACTAAGAAATTATTAAAGTGATTCTTTTTAGCTGTATTAATTTCTTTTTCTAGTGAGGCACATTTCTTTCGCCATATTTGTGTGTTGATGTTTTTTTGTTTGTTCAGCTGTATTTCTAGCTATATCTCTTTGCTTTTTCAGTTCTAACTGGGAGTTCCAAAAGGGTTTGAAATTTTTTATTCTTCCACGAGGAATATGTTGTTTTGCAGTTTCTAGGATGACTACAGAAGTTTTTGTTCATATGATCTGGGTGGTCATGCAGCTGTGAGTTTGTTCTTTAAATGTATGTTCCAGTTCAGTTTTATATTTGTTCCAATACAGATTTGTGTGATTTTGACTGTTATTTGTATTATCTAGTTTTATATCAGAAATTGCTGCTCTGTGAGCAGAACTTGGTCTTCTATAACTTGTTTTTTAATTTTTGAAACAATATCTGTTGTAGCTAACAAGAGGTCTGGGTTACTGCTTGCTCCAGAGTAATGTATGAAGGTTTTGGGATCTTCTTTATCATAAATCAGTTCAAAGCCTGTGGTATTCAAAAATTCTTCCACTATCTTCCCTGCAGAATCCACTTTTTCATAACCCCATCTTTTAGAATGGGTACTGAAATCCCCAATTATGATTGTTTTATTTAATTGTTCAATAAGTGAGAGATCTGGTTCATTACTGGGAGATTGTAAATACTGTATAAATGAAGATGTGTTTTGTTATCCCAAAAATTTAGCTTTATTAATTCAGCTTTATCTTTGTTATCCATTTCTTTAACAATTTGAAAGGAGGATTTAATATCATTTTTGACTCCAACTAATATTCCACTACTTATCTATTTTTGGGTAGTAGGTGTAGTAAAAATCCAGTAAAATTGAAGTATTTAAGTTGATCATTTGTTAGATTTGCTTCTTGTATGACAAAATTTCTATCTATTTAGTCAAATACAATTTTATTCAGTTCTATTCTTTTTGTTTGGGTGAGACCACTTGCGTTTCATTGTAGAATTCTGATGTTAGATCTATTTATATAATGTTTTGGTTCTCGAGAAGTAGTCCCCGCTCGGAGATCCGAATGGGGGATTATTTTAACTCTGGAACATTTTACCCCTCGAGTCATATTTCATAAATATTGAAGAGACATAGCAGTAATAGTAACCGCTTTTAGGAGAGCACCATATTTTATGTTTCGGTGGTTACATCGCTCTCTCACAACCCTCAGAATGTCTGGAGGACCACACCTATCATTGGTTTATGGGTCTCACTGACCTGACCAGGAGAGTTATCAAAATAAATTTGCCAATCAGAGGACGTATTACATGCCATTACAGGTTAGCATGTTAAGAGTTTATAGAGAAATGGAGAGGTTGGAAAAATAAAGACTCCCTAGCCCTCGGGAACCTAATAGCATTGGGGTCAGAAGAGAACAAGAGATGACCAAGGTAAGGTCAGATAAAAAAGCTACAGTGAGGAGCAAAACACCAGTAAGTGGAAGTAATGCAATGCTTAGCTTGGGTACCTTGTGGTCACCATTCACATATCCCCTAGACGGAGACCCCTGAGTATACAGATCTGGTGTAGCCTATGTGAGCCTATACTAGCCTATGTCCTCAGCCTATACTTATATACAGATCTGGTGTAGCCTATGTGAGCCTATACTAGCCTATCTCCTCAGTCTATACTTATATACAGATCTGTTGTAACCTATACTAGCCTATCTCCGCAGCCTATACTTATATACAGATCTGGTGTAGCCTATGTGAGCCTATACAAGCCTATCTCCCCAGCCTATACTTATATACAGATCTGGTGTAGCCTATGTGAGCCTATACTAGCCTATCTCCTCAGTCTATACTTATATACAGATCTGGTGTAGACTATGTGAGCCTATACAAGCCTATCTCCTCAGTCTATACGTGGTCTATACTTATATACAGATCTGGTGTAGCCTATGTGAGCCTATACTAGCCTATCTCCTCAGTCTATACTTATATACAGATCTGTTGTAGCCTATACTAGCCTATCTCCGCAGCCTATACTTATATACAGATCTGGTGTAGCCTATGTGAGCCTATACTAGCCTATCTCCTCAGTCTATACTTATATACAGATCTGTTGTAGCCTATACTAGCCTATCTCCGCAGCCTATACTTATATACAGATCTGGTGTAGCCTATGTGAGCCTATACAAGCCTATCTCCCCAGTCAATACTTATATACAGATCTGTTGTAGCCTATACTAGCCTATCTCCCCAGTCTATACTTATATGCAGATCTGGTGTAGCCTATGTGAGCCTATACAAGCCTATCTCCTCAGTCTATACTTATATACAGATCTGGTGTAGCCTATGTGAGCCTATACTAGCCTATATCCTCAGTCTATACTTATATACAGATCTGGTGTAGCCTATGTGAGCCTATACTAGCCTATCTCCTCAGTCTATACTTATATACAGATCTGGTGTAGACTATGTGAGCCTATACAAGCCTATCTCCTCAGTCTATACGTGGTCTATACTTATATACAGATCTGGTGTAGCCTATGTGAGCCTATACTAGCCTATCTCCTCAGTCTATACTTATATACAGATCTGTTGTAGCCTATACTAGCCTATCTCCGCAGCCTATACTTATATACAGATCTGGTGTAGCCTATGTGAGCCTATACTAGCCTATCTCCTCAGTCTATACTTATATACAGATCTGTTGTAGCCTATACTAGCCTATCTCCGCAGCCTATACTTATATACAGATCTGGTGTAGCCTATGTGAGCCTATACAAGCCTATCTCCCCAGTCTATACTTATATACAGATCTGTTGTAGCCTATACTAGCCTATCTCCCCAGTCTATACTTATATGCAGATCTGGTGTAGCCTATGTGAGCCTATACAAGCCTATCTCCTCAGTCTATACTTATATACAGATCTGGTGTAGCCTATGTGAGTCTATACTAGCCTATCTCCCCAGCCTATACATATATACAGATCTGGTGTAGCCAATGTGAGCCTATACTAACCTACCTCCACAGTCTATTAGGCTACACCAGATCTGTATATAAGTGTAGGCTGAGGAGAGAGATTACTATAGGCTCACATTGGCTACACCAGATCTGTATATAAGTATAGATTGAGTAGAAAGATTAGTGTAGGCTCACATAGGCTACACCAGATCTGTATATAAGTATAGGCTGGGGAGAGAGATTAATGTAGGCTCACATAGGCTACACCAGATCTGTATATAAGTATAGACTGGGGAGATAGGCTAGTATAGGCTCACATAGGCTACACCAGATCTGTATATAAGTATAGGCTGGGGACATAGGCTAGTATAGGCTCACATAGGCTACACCAGATCTGTATATAAGTATAGACTGAGGACATAGGCTTGTATAGGCTACACCAGATCTGTATATAAGTATAGACTGGGGAGATAGGCTCAGATTGTCTACACCAGATCTGAATATAAGTATAGGCTGGGGAGATAGGCTATACTTATACACAGATTGTGTGTAGCCTATGTGAGCCTATACTACCCTATCTCCTCAGCCTATACTTATATACAGATCTGGTGTAGCCTATGTGAGTCTATACTAGCCTATCTCCGCAGCCTATACTTATATACAGATATGGTGTAGCCAATGTGAGCCTATCTCCTCAGCCTATACTTATATACAGATCTGGTGTAGCCAATGTGAACCTATACTAGCATATCACCTCAGTCTATACTTATATACTAGATTTCTTGTTTCTGGTGGGAGTGCATTGAAAAGCTTTATTCCTGTTACTTCATAGTACATATCTAGATATTTTCTGTAATCTATGATATGGAATATCAATTCTATTCCTGTTTCTTGTCCCATGTTCATGTATTGAATTCCTAAGTTAAAATTATGCAAATTTTCTTTAATACTGATCAAAACGTCATAGATATAATTTACTACTGTTGGAATTCCCAATGCAAGAAATAGTGGTTTACAATGTTCTACATTGTTTGAGTTTGTCAATATTCTAATCTTTTTTTGAATTTTTAATATGTCAGCTATCCTTGGATTACTACCCCATAGTACAGGTTCATATCTAAAAACACGATGGAAAAATGAGAAATAAGCCATTAGAACATAATTTTGTGATGTTACTTGTTTTAAATTTGCAAGCAAAAATACCACTGATTATAATTTTCTACATATTTGATCAATGTGAGGATTCCAGGATAGTTGTTTATCTATGATTATGCCTAAGAGATTTTTGTGTCTTGCTTTCGTTCGTGTAAAACCCATTGCTTTGAAACCAGGATAGAGATATCTCGGTTGTTGCTTTTGGTAACTGTGACAATAGTTCATCTTTATGTAAATTTAAAAAAGATGTATCGTCGGCACATACTACTGTATGAGATGGAGAACATTTTATATCATTAATCATTATCAGGAAGAGTAAAAGCCCTAGATGAAATAAAGATTTAAGAAACAAAAAAAAGAAAAACCCTGTGGAACTCCAGTTGTTACTTTTAATACCCGAGATTTTTTTCCTCCGACTGATACTAGTCGATTTTCGAAGTACGATTTGAAAATTTTTACTCTATGGTCTCTTATTCCATAATATTCTATTTTCTTTATCAAAATTTCATGATTTACACAATTAAAAGCTTTACTTAAATCACGTAGTGCAACATGTGCTGTAACTCCATGTTCAAACACCTGGTGAATCTTGTCCACTAGCAACTCTACTGCAAGTATGGTTGATCTACCTTTTTGATACCCAAACTGACTATCGCTAAACAAATTTTGAATCTCAAAATAATATTGTAGTTGCTCTTTTATAAGGCACTCAAAAATTTTTGCTATTATTGGAAAAAATCATATGTCTAATTATTATTTATTTATGCCAACAAACTTACTGTTGGTGTTTTTAAACACACAAGCCGTGTGTGGGCAAAGTTTAAGAGGTAGAACCGGAACTTAAAAATTCAACGCCACAACTGGGATTTGAACCACAGACATGGTTCAAATCCCAGTTGTGGCGTTGAATTTTTAAGTTCCGGTTCTACCTCTTAATCATATGTCTTTTGTATTTGAATTTTTGAGTTTCTTTACTTTCTCAACACCACTACATTTCACTGTCTTAAGCATAAATCTATTATTTTCATCCCCTTGAGGCATTTCTCTTATTATGTTCAAAGCACTATTACTACAATAATTTACCTGCAATGCTAGTTCCTTTACTAATTCTATGAAAAAATTGGACACCAACTCCTGGGTTCTCAAACGTCTGTATTGGTGTGAAAAACTACTTAATTTTGCTTGGAGGCCTTCTTCATCAGGCTTTAGGTTTTTAATGTGCTGTAAGGCTAAATTGTGGGTACACTGGCTTCACTTCTGTAGGCTACGCTAAGAATTTTAAGGCTTAAAAAAAAGTATCCTCTGTGATGTTTGAGGTTGCGAACCACAGGCTAGCATATTATTACTAAATAAGTGAAGGTGACTTGGGTAAAGGAACCGATTGCAGTTTGAAGTTGCACACTCATCACCAGAGGCTTGCAAATACACTTTTATAGTACGACTTCATTCTCACTGTTGCCTTGCCCCTCATTCTGTGATGACATTATGCATTGGTAATAAAATTGGGCCTCCAAGTGCACTGCTAATGTGGCCTGCTAGTAAACATTTTGTTATCTTGTTTCTTGGATGTGTTGAAAACTGTAAATTCAAAGGTAAGTCAATAACACTAAACAACACTTTAGAAGGTAATTATTATTTATTTATGCCAACAAACTTACTGTTGGTGTTTATATCCTGGGATATAAAGTACTTACAATACTAAGTCACCATTGGGGTAATTTGTCTCTGATGTGAGACTGCCTTTGTGGCTTACCAGGAGAAATACGAACTGGTTTGAGAATTTAATGCCATTCTGGCAGTTTGTCACAATAGCTCAGTGGTAGAGCATCCGCTCGGTAAGCGGAAGGTCTGTGGTTCAAGTCCCAGTTGTGGCATTGAATTTTTAAGTTCCAGTTCTACCTCTCAACACTTTAGAATTTCCCTGAACATGTCTTAGAGGCCCATTATCAGCCAGACATAAACTGGTTCTCCGTGATGTGGCTCACAATGTTTTGTCTGAGGCCTGGTGGTGGTTCAAGGAATTTGCTGAACATATCTTTCTGGGGATGTTGAAATTGAACACACTGTTTCTATTTTTCAAACTGAAGATTTGTTCCCACGTGGATTTGTTTTCCCATTTTGTGTGAGAAGTTTCGGTTCTGGATAAATGTGATTTTTGTCTAAAAGTGGGTGACAACTGCCGATTTGTCTGTTTGTTTTTTATGTTTCTGAAGTGTTACTTGGATCTTGTTTCAAAATTCTTCTGGTTCTTCCTATATAAACTTTATTACAGCCACTGCATTCAATTTGATATATACCAGAGTTTTTATTAGGTGGGATGGCATCTTTGATGTTTGAGCTTAGTAGATTATTTATGGAATAATGGTTAACTGGTGCTAGCTGAATATTATTTCTTTGGAAGCATTTTTAAATTTATCAAAAGCACATGGCACATGAATTTTTTGAAAGTCAAGTCTATGTGAACTATTGAAGGTTGCCTGTTTGTGATCTCTTGGGTTGTAACCATTAGCTTTTATGTAGTTGTCAGTGGCTAACGAAAAAGACAGGCTTCGGCACAAATCGAAGTTATGTAGTAATGCTAGTATGATACATGGCTAACATTGTATACCATCATGATAAAACTGTATCTTTTTTATGAATTCAACATGCAAGTTTTTACATGCTTTATATTAGCTTCACCTGCATGTATATAATGTATGTATGTAACAAAATCTTTTGATGTAATTTTCTCCCACTTGGAGTCTGATTGACTTGAAATTTTGTACACATGTCAAGGACCGATGACAATAGAGTACTATCATAAGACTTTATCCTAAGGTCCTGACCAGAATCATCAGGATAAAAGAAAATTAATTAGCTAAGTTTATGAATGTAATAGAATCTTTCGATGTAATTTTCACCAACTTACAGTTGTCTGATTAACTTGAAAATTTTCAAACATGTCAAGGACTGATGACAATATAATGATATCTTGATTTTGTCCTAATGTCCTCACCAGCATTATCAGGACAAAAAGTGACTTGGCTAAATTGAACAATGTAACTTAATTTTCACCAACTTGAGTTGTCTAAAAATTTACACGCATGTCAAGGATCGATTACAGTACAAAAATGACACGACTTTATCCTAATTTCCTGACAAGGATCATCAGGATAGAAAAGTGATTTGGCTAAATTTAACAATATAACGTTGAAATAAGATTTGTAGCTTTCTTGGCGACGAACATATTCAAGATGCTCTCGGGATTCGAGCCAGGTGTAGTGATGAAAAGACATCAACGTTTCGGGAATGTACATCTCTCCCATCTTCAGGATGAATGACTAGCAAGAGTGAAGGGACCAGTACTGTCAGCCAGTACGTACCGAGTAGAAAACACCCAGTCTAGTGTGGAGGTGGTTCACCGCTCCGTTGGAATCTGTGTTTTCTGAGTCGGTCGATTTCCAATTTTAAGGCTGGTTTCCAAGATGGACTAAACTGCAATCCAGTGTCCCGGTTCAGTGTACTCTTCTCGGAGGAGATGGCCAGAGCCTCCTTAACCCTCCGTTCCCATAAACCGCTACATTTTGCCACAATGGTCGTTTCTTTGAAGTTGGCTCTGTGGTCTTTTTCAAAGCAGTGCTCCGCCAGCCCTGACTTTTCAGGCTGCATTAATCGTATGGACCGTTCGTGCAAGGAGCACTACTGAAAAGTGATGCAAAACGAAGAGCATGTTTATTAATTCCTGGTTATTTTTCTCTGGGAAAGCAGTTGTGATAGAATTGTAGTAAGGGGACATTCTTAAATTTATTCTTTAAGTCTGATGGACGTTAAAAATCAATGCACTCCATTTGCAGATACTCTTGGATCTCAATTATGTTGATGGAGAAAGGGGAAGAAAACATTGAAATTTATAACATTCTCCTTGAAATCTAATGCAGACTTTATTTCTTAATTCTGATAAAATTTCTGGGTATTTTTGAGAATTTTAGTTATTACACTTTTGTGTTGTTTTTTATTTGTGATTCCCAAAGTTGCAATTTTGTTTCAAAGGCTTTCACATGATCAAACATAGTGGTGATCAATTGGTCTTCAACTTGGAGACATGAATTAAGTGCATTCAGTTGTGTTGTTATATCTACCAGAAAGGCAAAATCACACATCCACTCTGCACAGACATTTTTACAAAATGTAACAATAATAAAACATTTGGCATACAGCTGCCTTTGAAAGTAGTAACATTATCTCGTAGTCAGGAATGCAGGAAACCTCAAAGCAATGCACGGTAGGTAGGATCATAAATGAAAATCTGGGCTGGGTATTTCTTAAAACAGATGTGATTTCTCTATGTTTTAATTAAGAAGATAACTGATGAGCTTTCGCAAACACATGTTTTGGAAATGGAGAAATTCATGCTCTTTCAAATTTATGTTATTCCAAATAGAATTACTTATTTTATAAATAACATTATAGCTTATAAATATCACTGCAGGTCGCATGCAATGGGATAGAGCAGTGATGTTCAACCTGGGGTACGTGAAGACTTCTTAGGGGATACATAGTATTTAATTTAATTTTATTATAACTTCTTTATGTAGCACTAATAAGTTATAAATATTATAATCTATTTTAGATATGATTAAGTATTTTGAATTAAGGATAACTCTAGGGCTAGGCCTAGGGGTACAG
This sequence comes from Tenodera sinensis, assembly GCA_030765045.1. Classification (NCBI taxonomy): domain Eukaryota; kingdom Metazoa; phylum Arthropoda; class Insecta; order Mantodea; family Mantidae; genus Tenodera; species Tenodera sinensis. Next base: position 129,354,411 of record CM060966.1, on the reverse strand, counting down.
GCTGATATGGAAGGTGTCTTTGGGGATACATGAGATACAGTGTTGGACATACCTGCAGTAGATGCTGGAATTGACCCCAAATAGTAAAGAATGTCCAAAAAAATCTGATATTACATTCACATACCTACTCATTCTTCAATATACTTAAAAAAAAGAGGTCATTAACCATTTTTCACCTACTTTACATTAATTGAGATAAACATTTGTAGGTGTGCTTTTATTACATATTTTCTATGTGTTTGACATAAATTGTTGCTTTAAAAAGATATGTGTTTTTGTGTGGTAAGATTTTGTCATCTCTTACTCATCCAGAATAAAGAGCGCTTTAGAGTACTTGGGGCTGGGGAATTTTCATGAAAATCTTTGTTACATCCAAGAAGACAAATAACAAGTTTGGTGTGTAACTGAACTTTCTTTTTGGAATTGTGCTGTACAAACACATAGATTTTTTTTAAAATGTTTATTTTTTTGTGAAATCTCAATATGGAATTTTTGGATGGAAATCAATATCTTTCCTACCATATTGTATGAAGGCCTGTCCCAAAAGTATCTGATCTGACGTATAGATAGCAGTTGTTGCTTCAAACAAATGTCTATGGTAGAAAGTACCAAGCTTCTAAAGCCATGCAAGTCTATGTAATTACTTAAGTCTGAAGTTTGACAACGCTATGTTGTTTAGTATTTGTTTGGCAGCCATCAATAGTGGATGCTCTCAGCAAATTTGTAAACATGGATAAAACAGTTCATCATAATGTGATACAATACTTTCACCTGAAAGGTCTTAGTCCAACTAATCTTAAAGTTGAGCTAGATTCAACAATGGGGGAGCCTGTTCCTTCGTTTACAACAGTAAAATACTGGAGATAAAAGGGATAAATTTATTGGTAGAATACTTTAACCCTTTCAGTCCTGGTGTGTACTATACAATACATAGGCTTTTTTTCCTATTTGTAGTAGTTTTAACTTTTTTTTCTGCTATATCCTTGTTATACTGTCTGTCACCAATTAAAAATACATATTTGAGACGTTTTGAATTGTAAAAAATAACACGTGCCACCACACCGATTATTTTACGTGGGCCCTCCCCGTCCTTTACCACAGGCACATTTGACTGCGGTTGCCGAAACTCGAACTCACGACCTCAGGCTTTGAGTGCATGGCCAGTGCACTACGTGTTGCCTTAACGATCATGGCTATCCAAGCCAGCAGGCTGAAGGTTTCCTAGACCGCCTAATCTAAACCGGTTTCGAATTAGAGGAAGAACGGCATAAGTAGCAAAATAATTCAGGACTGAAAGGGTTAAATAAAATACTCTAATATAGGCAAAAGTAAAGTAATACTATTTGAACTCAAAAAACAGTGATAAAATTATTAATTTGACTATCAATGAAGATTTAACAGAGCAAGCAAGGGATATAAATTTTCTGGGTTTACAGCTAGATAGTAACTTAAAATTCCATAGCCAAGTAGATAAACTATATAAACAAATGTGCTCAGCAAAGGAATGAACCAGATCTCTCACTTATTGAACAATTAAATAAAACAATCATAATTGGGGATTTCAATGCCCATTCCAAAAGATGGGGTTATGAAAAAGTGGACTCTACACGGCAGATAGTGGAAGAATTTTTGAATACCACAACCTTTGAACTGATTTATGATAAAGAAGATCCCAAAACCTTCATACATTACTCTGCAGCAGGCAGCAACCCAGACCTCTTGTTAGCTACAACAGATATTGTTTCAAAAATTAAAAAACAAGTTATAGAAGACCCAAGTTCTGGTCACAGAGCAGTAATTACTGATATAAAACTAGATAATACAAATAACAGTCAAAATCACACAAATCTGTATTGGAACTTCAAAAAAGCAGATTCGAACAAATATAAAACTGAACTGGAACATAAATTTAAAGAACAAACAAACTCACAGCTGCATGACCACCCAGATCACATGAACAAAAATTTCTGTACAGTCATCCTAGAAACTGCAAAGAAACATATTCCTCGTGGAAGAATAAAAAATTTCAAACCCTTTTGGAAGCGAAGGGATATAGCTAGAAATACAGCTGAACAAACGAAAAACATATCAGGTACACAAGTATGGCAAAAGAAATGTGCCTCACTAAAAAAGAAATTAATACAGCTAAAAAGAATCACTTTAATAATTTCATAGAAAAAATGGATTATAGGACAGATGGCAACAAAGCCCATAAGTTCATAAAAAATGTCAAGGACAGGAGAGAAAGCAACAGCACACCTATCATACACAACAATAAAATATGAACAAATGATGCAGCCATGGCCGAAACATTCAATAAATATTATGCTAATTCACATAAAGTAACAAGAAATAATAAAAAAGAATGTAAACAATTTAATAAAGATTTGAAGCAAGAAAGAGAATGTGATCCTAACACTCAATACAATATCTTTTATCAAAATTTTAATATACAAGAACTGAACATTGCAATTAATAATCTAAAAAACAAAAAGTCTCCTGGACCAGATCACATACCTCCAGAGTTCATAAAAAGCCTTGGAAAAACAGCAAAACAACAACTATTAAAACTCTACAATCTATCCTGGAACACCACTGTACCTGCCAAATGGCAAAAAGCAATAATTGTCCCACTCTTGAAGAAAGATAAAACAGCATCAGAAATAAAAAATTATAGACCAATAGCTCTTACTAGCATAATAGCAAAAGTGATGGAAAGAATGGTGTCAAATAGGTTAAATTAGTTTCTAGAATCACAAACTTTAATTTCCCCATGTCAAGCTGGATTCAAAGAGTTCCACTCTACAAACGAACAAGTCTTACTTCTCAGTCAAGAAATAAATACTCCTTCAATAGAAAAGAAGATAATTTATCAGTTTTTATTGATTTCCAAAGTGCATATGATTCTATATGCAGAACAAAACTGCTAAAGAAAGTAAAACAAATAGGGATACAAGGTTGAATGTTTCATGGCTTTGTCATTTCCTAACACTACGCTTTATTGCTACCAGATATGGAAGAAATATATCTAAATATAAACAAATACACAGTGGCTTACCACAAGGCGCAGTGCTCAGCACTACACTTTTTAATATATTTATTAATGATCTGCCACAAAAAATACAAGAATCAAGTGTGAAGTGTGCACTATTTGCTGATGACTTAGTAATGTGGACTTCAAAACCAAAAAACAAAAGTACAGAACTAGAAAAAACCATGCAACAATCCTTAAACAACATACAAAAGTGGACCAAAGAAAATTTAATGACTGTTAATACAACAAAATCAAACTACCAAATCTTTTCACTAAGAAAAAAACCACTAAAAATAAAACTAAATTTTGAGGGTCAACAATTACCAGAAACAAAGGAAGCAAAGTATTTAGGAGTTACATTTGATACCAAACTTACATGGACCAAACACATAGAAAATGTAATACAAAGAGCAAAGAGGTGCCTTTCACAGTTAAAAGGTCTAACAGGAATGAAGTGGGGATGTTCCAGAGCAACTCTTAACACAACATACAATGTATTGTCACCCATCGCATTATTGTCGGCACTACCGCAAAGGAGCCGAAGGAAAGAGACAGAGAATGGCCGCATTGTTGGGGCGCTTGCCGAAAGAGAGAAAAGGATAGAGGCTTCTGGAATCTTCTGCTTTGTATTTCACCGCAATAACTGAACTTTCCAGAATAGTGCCTGGGAGATATAAATAGCGGTAAAGTGCGACAGACTGGGGTCAGACGTATGTGAAGCGTTGAGTAGTCGTGCCGACGGAAAGAAGACAGACGTATGTGAAGCGTTGAGGAGTCGTGCCGACGGAGAAGGGACGTTGTGATACTAGTTCGGAGCCGTGCTGTTGGTGAATGGGAAAAGACTTTCTTACTGTTGCAACGAGTGTACAAAGTTACTGTTTACGGAAATAAAAGTGTTTCTTTATCTCGACTACATCTGTCTTCTTTACTTCACACCCTCCAAAGTCATACTGGTGTCAGAAGCGGGACACGACGATGGAGGCTACATTGGTGAGCTTTTTACAAGAGCTGAAAGCAGCGATGAAGATGGCAAACGACAACCTCGCTGCCGAGCTGAAAGAGATGAAGATGGAGCTATCGGCGAAGATTGACGAGGGACTCGTCGTCGTGACGGAAGGCGCGAAAGTACTCGGCGAACTGGTTGATGTGAGGGAAGACGTGGAACAACTCGGCGAACTGATTGGCGTGACGGAAGACGTGGAAGAACTCGGCGAAAAGGTGGAAGACCTCTGCCAGCATGTGGACGTCGTGGAGGACGACGGGGAACGTCTTGGCGCCCTGGTAGTAAGAGTTGACGAGAGCGTCAAAGTACTGGATGCTAGGGGCAGACGGAATAGCGCAGACCCGGGGAGGGAGCACCTAGTGGCCGAGGCGACAGTTGCGCCCGTTTCAGATAACGAAAGTGTACTTCTCGGGGAAGACAAAGGGGCAGTTCAGGGACGTCGTCGAGGATCCCCTGGAGGAGTGTGTCGGGTACGTAACCAACCAGGATATGGAGGACGATCAGCAGGGAAGCGCACAAGCAACCGAGCAACACGCGAGAACCGACTCGGCGTGGGACATGGGGGGACCGTCGGAGCCATCCAATCACCTGACGCATTGTGCCGTGAACGGAAGAATGGCGGACTTCGTCGTGGACGGCAGGATACAGGAGAGGCCGTGCCGAGCACGAGTGAACACGAGTGCAGCGGTGGTCGTGACTCGCGCGGATGTGGCGGGCGTTGTTGCCGGACCCATCGGAAGCAAGGTGGCTGCGAAGGTGCGCCAGAGAGGTCGGCGGACATGGTACTCAGTGAACTGTTTCCAAGTGCGCAGGATGGCCCGTCAACACACCAGGAAGAAGGGCAACTGGACGAGGGACCGTCAAGACCGGCGGTACTGTTGCAGAATTTCGAAGCAGGATGGCATACATCGTCCTACCCGGACCAAGGGACACTATCCAACAGCGATACCTAGGATCGTGTCTCCTGGAGAAGAGGTTCGATGGGTTAGTCCACCGGTGCGCAAGGGAGATGCCACAGTGATAGTGCTGGTCGGGACGACCAGCTCTGAGGAGGGAGCAGTGTCACCCATCGCATTATTGTCGGCACTACCGCAAAGGAGCCGAAGGAAAGAGACAGAGAATGGCCGCATTGTTGGGGCGCTTGCCGAAAGAGAGAAAAGGATAGAGGCTTCTGGAATCTTCTGCTTTGTATTTCACCACAATAACTGAACTTTCCAGAATAGTGCCTGGGAGATATAAATAGCGGTAAAGTGCGACAGACAGGGGTCAGACGTATGTGAAGCGTTGAGTAGTCGTGCCGACGGAAAGAAGACAGACGTATGTGAAGCGTTGAGGAGTCGTGCCGACGGAGAAGGGACAGTTGTTGTGTTACTAGTTCGGAGCCGTGCTGTTGGTGAATGGGAAAAGACTTTCTTACTGTTGCAACGAGTGTACAAAGTTACTGTTTACGGAAATAAAAGTGTTTCTTTATCTCGACTACATCTGTCTTCTTTACTTCACACCCTCCAAAGTCACAGTATGTATAAAGCTATTATTTACTTACTGCAGCGAAGTTCTTGTAACAGCAAACACAAAAAAAATTCAAATCTTTCAAAACCAAAGTCTGAGACTAATTACAGGTGTTATCAAAACCACATCAATAGCAGCTATGGAAATACTAACCAACCAATACCCCATTGAATATGAAATAGAAAAAGCGGCTCTTATTCAACACAAAAAGTTGATCAGACTCCCATTCAATACATGGCACAAGAGGAATTTTACACATACACTAAAGACTCGGGAGAGCTTTCTTTCCAAAATTCAAGACATCAAGAAAAATGTACACCTTTCTAATTCAAAGGAAAACTTCATATCTAAAGTCAATCTGACACAAACATTAGACATCACATATTATTTAAACCTGATAGAAGAAGTTAAGAAAAGTGATACTCCAACTAGTGTTCTAAAATTATTGGCATTAGAGACAATCCATACTAGATTTCCAGAACACGATTGGCTCCATATTTATGCTGATGGATCATTGATATCAAACCGAGATGGAGCAGGAGCTGGAGTCATGTGTCACCTCTTTTCCTGTAACAAATCTTTAAGTTATGGAACTACTAACTTTGATGGAGAAATTGAAGCAATTCGAATAGTCCTACAAAATCTTTTGTGTAGAATTTCACATTTTCATCAAGCAGTTATTCTCTCAGATTCCAGGGCGCCAATTATAGCAATTACTTCCAAGTTGTCACCAAAAAACCAAACAATTATAGAATGTTGGAATATCCTTACCCATCTAACCGCACTTTAAAAACACCTAGTCTTCCAATGGGTACCAGCTCACTGTGGACTGAGTGGTAATGAGAAAGCTGATTTTCTTGCTAAAAAGGGTACTGGCAATGGGCAGAAATCTATAGTTAATCTACCATTTTATGCAGCTAAAAGATTAGTCAACTCTGAATTCAAAAAAATTATTGCAAAATATTACTATGGAAAATCAAAAAACAAAAGATGGGAACTACCAAACATTCAAACAGTAACTCCTGAGTATCCTCAAAAAACGGCAGTTGCAACCTTCAGGTTGATTACAGGACATGATTGTCAGGCAAAACATTTAAACAGAATTGGGATATATTCTTCACCACTCTGTCCTCTATGTGATCTGCAAGAGAAAATGGACCGAGACCACCTTAAAATATGCGCGGCCACTTCTATCACCCATCCATCAGTGAAAAAATATTGGAGAGCAAGAGGATTAATGACTTCATTGTCAGAAATCCAGCATTAGCTAACAACATATATGTACTAAGAAAATTGTTAAAATATTTCACTGCAGATAATCTAAAACTTGAATATTATGGGTTGATAATAGTCACATTATTTGTGGCATTGAAATCTGGGAAGGCACAGAAATCACAAATGTATACAGAGTACTCACTCTGCGAGAAATGAGCTTAAGAATTATATAGAAGAAAGGGAGGAAGTTATCATGCAAAAGTATTTTTAAAACTCAAAACATACTAATGGTGATCTCTCTATGTGTGTACGAGGTTATTATATTGGTCTTAGATGAAAGATATAATAGAACCAGAGATAGTGACTACCATAATTACAATACAAGAAACCTAGGTGAGTTATATAGAATATCTACAACAAAGAAAGCAGTTACAAAGTATCTTCTGATAATTATTGTTAGTATATTATACAGGATGGAAGTGAAATGATCTGTCAGACTTTTAACAGTGAATTTCTCATGTTATGAATAACAAGAAAGACTAATACCACAATGTTGAAAAGTTTATGGTTTTCTAGAAAAAATGTTTTATCAAAAAAATTTATCATCAGCTGACTGAAAAACTATTCATTGATTTACGCCTATATTCATAGAAAACTTTTTCCTTTGGCATATTTCAACGGTTTTTGTGTAGATTAAATTTAAAAAACCCACAATTTATTGCAACAAAAAGGCAACAAATTGTGGGTTCTTTTAAATTTAATTTACACAAAAACGGTTGAATCCATTGAAATACTTGTTTGAAAAAAAGTCTGTTCTATGCAAGAGTAACAATTTATAATAAAGTGTCAAAAAGATATAGAGAGATTAAAGACAAACACACTAAAATGATCCTTATGAAAAAGCATACTATTCAGTAAAGAAATATATGGAAGACTATCTCTTGGACTATCTCATATTATACTAAGCAGTTATGCAGTTATAAAATGTAAGCTTAGCTTAAAACTAAAACTAAAAACCTAAACCAGGGCGTGACAGCCCATGAAGGGTCAAGGCTTACCATCCAGCCGCTGCGTCCCCCACCTCTGCCCACTATAGGTGCCATTGGTGAGGTGCAGTGCTGGAGGGTGGGACGTGGTCAGTGCCCCGAGCCCTCCCAGCCAGTTATGCAGTCTTCTCGACCTGGGGCCGCTGGAGAAGCTTAGCTTAAGCATTAATAAATAATGTAAAAATGTATATATGTATTTGAGTGGAGGAATTGGACCTGAAAAATTCAATGTCACAAATGGAATTTGAACCACAGACATTCCAATTTACATGCAGCTGCTCTAACTGTTAAGCTACTGTGACAACCTGCCAGTATGACATTGAATTCTCCAACCAATTAGTATTTTTCCTGGTAGACCACTCAGAATCTCACATCAGAGATAAGTGTGTCAAGGGCAGTCATAAGTACTTTATGTCCCGGGATTAAATAACCTTTAGATGGTAATTATTATTTATTTATGCCAACAAACTTACTCAAATATTGCCCACACATGGGTTATGTGTTTAAAAACACCAGCAGTAATTTTGTAGGCATAAATAAATAACCACTGTATATAGTTGTATGCACACATGTTTTTGTAAATGGTTACAGATTGTTAGGTTTACTTTAGCTTAGTTTGTATGGAAATATGTTTTGTCAACAATTACACATTGTTACTTTTGCATTAGCTATATAATCTGACAAGTCACCAGTTTAATGAGCCTAAGTTTAATATGTAAATGTGTGTGACAAATAAACAATTTTATCTTTGTCAACATCAGCAACCAGCTATGTTGCATGGGAAACCATGATGATCTTGTTGGTGCAATAATAGTAGCTGGATTACTAGATTGTTTTGAAGCCATGCATCAAACTTATGAAAATTGTGGAGTGACAACCAATGGTCATATGATTGCACAGAAGTTAATGGAGTATAATGCTGAGAGTGCTAAGAAAAATCATCACAGGATGTTGTTTTTCATTCCCACCCCAAGTCTAACTTCCACGAAAATCAAACTAATATCTCTACAGCAAAACCCAACAAATGGGTGCTTTGGGTGTGAATCATCATTACATCTTATCAAGGATTGTCCAACAAAGAAGAAATGAAAACAACAATGATCAGTTGGAAAGGAAGGCCCTTACAACTTAGGGCACAAGAAATCAAAGCCATTAAGAAAGAAGCCTGGTTAGAAGACTTTCTTTACAGCCTTGAAAAGCAACGCAGAAGGAAAGAGAAGTTAACAGAAGAATGGTGCTACAAGTCATCTCACATATAATGAAAAATGGCTTAAAAAGCGTGAAAGTGATAGCGTGAGTGAAATGAGCATTACTATAGCTGACAAAGAAGAGTAAAAGTGTGCAGGTAAAGGTAACATGTCAGTGATCCTAGAAAGGGATGATGATGCAACAGAATAACTGGTATGATGTTTGTAACAGATATGAATGGTAATTTGCTGTCAGTAAGAAAAATAACTGATAGGGGTAATACTATTGTATTTGTTGAGACAGGCTGTTCAATTGAGGTGTTGAGCGCAACTGTGGCCCAACCACTAAATGTACATAATGGAGTGTAAAAAATATCTGTGATTTGAAAGTTTTATATTGACTTTAATAACTAAGCAAGAGTCATGATATTTGGAAATTTTAATATAGCACCGACATTGTGATACATAGTTACATACATGCAGGAAGGTTGGGCCACTGTTTCTATCCAGGAAGCCAGATTCAGTTCCATGCAATAACACACTTCTCATGCCATGTTGTAGAAATGTGGTATAGGCCACTACTGCTCTCCTAGATTTTGATATGGGGAACATGTCTGTGCTAATAACTCAGTTTCTGAATTTTTGTGGGTTGGGCCACTGTTGCGCTCAACGCCTCAATTATAAGTTCTGATTTTTCAATAGAGGAAAGTTTCAGTAACTACTTTTAAAATAGGAGACTTGTTTTACTTAAATATTGAAACAGAGGAGAATTTGACCAAAGAGGAAAATAGCTACAAACTGTGGCATAATAGGTTCTTCAAAATCCTTGTGTCGCATCCTTGAAAGACATTAAACTTAAATACCAACTTTGGTTTTTAACCTAGTTATACTAGATACACAGATACACAGACCTTTTTATAAATTTTGGATACAGGGGGTCTTAAAACATATATTTCCAGTGAAATCTCCACATCAAATTTTTGGGTGGAATACAATACTTCCCCTACTTACCAGTAAAGAAAGTAAAAATATACAACTATGTATCAAAAACAAACATAGCAAGAGATGTGTGTCTGTATGTGTGTCTGTGTCTGTGTGTGCGTGCGTGCGTGCGTGTGTGCGTGTGTGTGTGTGTGTGTGTAGTGTGAAAAAATGAAAACAAATTAATTTCTCAAAATTCGAAGAAATGAATGAGAGAAAACATCTTAGCTGGTGTGGTATATTACTCATTTTTATGATGTAAATATCACAAACACTTTGAGTTTATGTACAACAATTTTATTCACTAAGAGACACAATTGACAGTATCTCAACAATACTCCGGAGTCAGAGTAGGGCTCACTGAACGCTAGCATGTGCAGATGGGTACGAGAAGGACTGGTGGAGGTGAGAGGGACAGGCAGGAGCTGGGGAGAGGTTTGCGAGGAGGCTGTCCTAGCCATATAACATGCATGCAGTAAGTGCTGACTCGTCTCACTTGTAATATACGCAGGGCATCAAATTATGGGAATCTGGGTTTAAATTTATAAAAGGATAATCGCCATGTGTTGGAAGTTCAAATCAATCCCAATTACTGTTTCATTCATCCCTGCCCCCCTCCCCCCCCCCCCCCCCCAAAAAAAGAAATTGACGTAAACTGTGTGCTTTAATTATATACACATTTTTTGTGTAGTAAGACTTCGTCTATCTCCTACAGTTTATCAGTTATACAACTGTGATTCGGAATGAAAAGGACTTCACAGGCTATTCCCCCGAAATTAAAGGTATACCTACATTTCAATTGTCATGTAAATATCTTAACATATGTCATTTTAATCAAAATGCGAGTACAGTGGCCATTTTTGAGAAAATTAAAAATTAGGAATCTTTATCCATGTAAAAGTTAGTTTTGGATGGAGGGTTTCCATAAAGTCGCACTCTTGGAGGTTACTGAACTTCAATACGAAATTTGGTTTTTAAAAGTGACTGCTTGGGTTTTGATGTTCACACTTACACACATACAGGTACGCACACATAGACTTCTCTCTCTCTCTATTCAGAAAGGCTCAGAAAATGTATTTCTGCTTTAATCTCGATATTGAATTATTGGGCGGAATGCAATAATTCCTCTACTATACGTTTAGTGGTTGAGGAACTAAAAAATTACACAATATGTAGGGACTTGGATGCAGATATAAACAATTATAATCACATTTAAAGAGAAAATGTAGACTTGCTTCCACAGCATTTGCTTCCAGAGGGAAATGAAACACGAAGGGGACCTTTTAACTAACAATCTGTATACATCCTAAGGTGTTGTCATCTTCCCTGCGTACAATAACGCTAAACATAATGTGAATGAGGTAATAGTGTTCCACTCTCATTACCGACGATAATGTAATCAAAGCAATACATAGAGTAGAATATTGTGAAAATCAAAACCAGGTTATAACTGAAGACTTTCATATAAAACCGACCCTAAATTTAAATTTCTACGAAATGAAAGTTCTTCATCCGGTATAGCTTTAATTTATGATAAAGTCATATAATCTTGGAATTAGTCCCCACAGACTCACTCTTGGAATTAGTTATTGATAGTTTATATGTATAGATGTAAAGGATATCAGTATAACGGTGCAAACACACGAGTACAAATTATCTACTTCCATATATCAGTTGATACATACTATAAAATTAAGAAAATCACTGATGGAATTTAGAAAGTGTATGAACGTTATCGGTGGAATGCTAGGCGAATCTTAATTTCTATTTAATTTGCCAAATCTTTACTTACATTTTCGTTCTTTAAAATCAGTATCTCTATCATGTTTAACATGAATAAGTATATGGATAAGGAAAAATTGAAGCTATTAACAGTGAAGCAACAAGATTCTAAAGTAAGAACAAATTAGAAACTAAAAGCTTCACTTATCTTAGTAATGTTGTTATTCTTTTGCTGACCCTGGGTTTCAAGTTGTCTCCAACTCATTCTCAAAGCCATAATCAGCAAAAGAATAACAACATTACTAAGATAAGTGAAGTTTTTAGTTTCTAATTTGTTCTTACTTTAGAAGTATATGGATATTTAAATGCAGCAAATATTTAAATCCCCTCCAGACATGAAAAAGGTGTGTTTGTTTACGTGGCCTGTGAAGGTCACGGAGCTAAAGCTGTGTGTTGAAAGCAAGAGTTGGCGGAAGAGGGGAAGTTTTTATTTATACCAAATCACGACCTTTTGCTTATTCTCAACTTGCTTACCAGCTTCAGCTCACAAGCACTAGCTTTTATTTATACCACCCATTGTCTTTCAAGGATGCGACACAAAGATTTTGAAGAAAATAGCCCCACCCTAAACTACCCTTTACATGGAAAATTTTTCAAAAATTTTGATTTTCTTGAAAATGGCTCTAACAATTTTGATTAAAATGTCATATGTTTGAGATATTTTTATGACAAATGAAACATATATCTTGAATATTCTGGCTATAGCCCCTGTAGTCGTATTTACTCTGGACGACTTTTGCATAACTGGTAAACCGTTAGAGATAGACCAAATAATACTGTACAAAAAATGTAGATCTTGCTAAAATACACAATTTATGTCTGAATGAATTTTCTTGTAGGGTGAACAATTTTGGAGATATTCCTTGTTATGTGTGTGAGTTTCGGAAAACTTAGAACTTTCGTGAAATGGATCATCATTGTTCAGTTTTTTGTATGTTAAGTGTGCAAAGACAACAGAATTCCAAAGCTTTAAAACATTTGACTATCACACAAAGCCTACTGTATTCTAACATTCCCCTTGCACTTACAAGGAAATAAACAATAAGATAAGTTGTACAAATGTTTATCTTAACTAACACGAAGAAGATATAGGAATAAGAGTTTGTAAGGATGGTTAGTACAAAAGTAGAGAAAGTCATATGAGTGCAACACATCCGATTATTATTTTTATGCTTTTTGAGAATTTGTTTTCTACTTATATATTGTAATACTTGGCAAAATTTTCTATGAGCTACCACTGATAAAGAGTATCTCAGAAATATTAATCACACAAGAAGTTTGATATGACTGTGTGTTTTAATGAGACCTATATTTCTTTTATCTTTTTGATCTATCTTTCACAGTTTACAAGTTATACAAAATTCGTTCAGTATAAAGAGCAGGCTATTCCCAGAAAATTTAATATATACATTTTGTCACACAAATATCTTAAACATGTGGTATTTTAATAAACATCATTAGTCATTGAAAATAAATTTAAAAAATGAAAAACTTTCCTTGTACCTACATGGTAATTCAGGATTGGAAGATTTTCTTGATTAATTTTGTGCTGTACTGAGGCTAGCATAAAATACAGGCTCTGGTGCACGCTACTCTCCGATAAGGGAAAATACGATGGTAGTCCTACCTCTCGGGCTAAGAGTAATGACAACTTACACAAGCCTGGAACATGGGAAGCAAAAGCACAACATGTGAAATATGCGTGCAGAATGATACACAATATTAATGCAAGCAAATTTCCAAATCCCTCAGTCATAATATATATGCAGTGACTTATTAGCTGTGTGAAGTATATGGAGATAGTATTTTCAGAGCAAGTCAGAATTTAAAAAAATTGATTTACAAATTCGTTGACCTTTTATTATTATTATTATTATTATTATTATTATTATTATTATTATTATTATTATTATTATTATTATTATTATTATTATTATTATTATTATTATTATTATTATTATTATTATTATTATTATTATTATCATTATTATTATTATTATCATTATTATCATCATCATCATCATCATCATCATCATCATCATCATCATTATCATTATCATTATTATTTATTATTATTTATTATTATTTATTATTTATTATTTATTATTATTATTATTATTATTATTATTATTATTATTATTATTATTATTATTATTATTATTATTATTATTATTATTATTTATTATTATTATTATTATTATTATTATTATTATTATTATTATTATTATTATTATTATTATTATTATTATTATTATTATTATTATTATTATTATTATTCTCTCATTTTAAATCTGAATATTCACATTATTTACATAAGCATTTTGTTGTCATAGCCTAAACAATGTTTTTAAGACAAGGCTACTCTGAAAATTGGGTAAAATGTTTAAAATCTTGGAATTTTCTTTGTTTGGCATTGTTTTGGTAGCTTAGGGTGTGTAGAAATAGAAGACATGCTATTTTTATTATTAGTACCACCTTAGGTCACTACATAACCATTTAAGGAGACACCTGCAGGTGGTCATTGATGCTTAAAAGCCCTGTAAGGCTACACTGAAGATTCCAGCTTCTTTAATAATCAACCTATCATATAATCAACCTGCCACATAATGAGAACATTAAACTAATTCTAAAGTAAGAACAAATTAGAAACTAAAAACTTCACTTATCTTAGTAATGTTGCATGTTCTTTTTGAACAAGCTAAGAGTAAGATAAGTGAAGTTTTTAGTTTCTAATTTGTTCTTACTTTAGAATCTTGTTGCTTCACTGTTAATAGCTTCAATTTTCCTTATTTAACATTAAACTAAACTAACAGCCCAATTTTCATGCTGCTATATCAAATACTTCATTAGTTATCAATTATGTTGTGCGAGAATATTGTACAAATGACTCGCTATATAAAATGTTGTATGTGACAAAAGATTTTAAATCTTAATGGTGAATTTCTGTTTTTGACTAGTGCACTGTAAGATAAGAAAACCCATATTCTAATTTTTTGAGAGTATTCTTTTAGCATTTGTTCCATATTTTTTCTTGTATGTTACCTAAAAAATTCTGAAATAGTAACTTTTTTATATTTTAACAACATACTGTTTTCAAAACATGAGCATTTATAAGAAAAGGGTTAAAAAATTATCTAATTGAAAAGTGCCCATACAGGTTAGAAGAGATGTTAAATTAATGTGTACTGTTAATGTATTTTTTGTATATTCAATATTCCATGTTTGTATTATGATATATAGATTATTTACTAACCATAATTCTAATTAAGTGCCATAATGTACTTTTTATTCATGTATTAGTATTTGACAATGCTCCATGCTTGTATTACAAGTTTCATGAGCAATAAATTTGAATTTGAATGTAAAGTTTCTTATTTATATATCATGGACCTAACCTGCAAGTTTCACTAAGCTAAATGGAAAACTTTGACACTGGGACAAGTTGTATACTAATTGTGTCATTGCCAAAGGAGAACAACCATCGAAACAAGACAACACACACATGAAGAAAGCCCTTTCAAAAGAAGTTATCAAGAAAGTGGTGCTATTGTACATTCATTTAGCTTTTGATGAGCTGCTGGAAAGATGTACATCAGGGAAAACACAGAATGCACATGAATGCTTACACTCCCTGATATGGAATGGGTGTGCGAATGAAACTTTTGTTTCAAGAAAGAAAACTGAGCTTAAAGTGACATGTGCTGTTGCAGATTTCAACATAGACTGGATATCATATTTTGGGTGGAATATAATACCTCCTCTGCTTACTGCAGTAAACTATAATTATATTCACAGAGGGCTCCCAAAACTGGAACACAGTATCTCAGATAGGCCACTATGGCCTGTTGTACTCCCAACACAATCCCTGGGAGGGAGGAACAAAGGAGAAATCCGAAGAGCAACCAAGTTCGGAAGAGGACGTGCACAAGCATAGACGGGGTCCATAACGATTCCAGATTGAAGGCATCCGACGCCGTTCAAGCTTGCTCACAAGTCTGAGCCCTTATGGAAAGCTGCGCATAGAAGGCAGGCCCGTCGGTAGTCCGACCGATGCCAGGGAAAAACCTTCACGACAACCGCCCAGCCGTAACACGCTGAACATGGTCGCCTGATCCTTCAAGTTTGAAGCAGAGGATGAATGACATAGTGGGTACAGAAAATGATAGACATGAACGTCTGCTAGAATCACCATGGGTCGGCAGGAAACCACAAAAACTCATGGTCACAGTGAGTCGTCACCGGAATTGAATCCGACATCTCCCGAATGCAAGCCTCACACTTTACCGCTAAGCCATCTTGCTCGTTTGCATGGGGAATTGAAGACGATTTGAGTCCAATCCCATTTTCAATACCACCCACTTTTCCATGTTGAATTCAACCCGTATTGAGATCGATTTGGATACGCAAGGCTCAAGCATAAATAATTCAGGTTTGTATGTTGGTCACTTGGTTTATATTGGCGAACCTGTAAACTATGTTTTCTGCGTATTTTATGTTTTTTGTAAGAATATATACATAAGTGACTGTGTTAGAAAACAAAGGTGGAACGTGTTACAATGAGTACGGTGAAGTTAGAATCTTTGGCAGATTGAAATCGATTTGAATCCAGTAGGTGTTTGTATGTAACGAGATTTCGATCCGATCCCACTTCTAAAAGAAGCAGGTCCAAGGACTCAGTTCGATCTGAATCAGTATTTCCATGCAGCATTCACTCTGGAATTCGAATTCAAATCGATTTGAATTTCACACGGAAACGTAGTAATTATAGATAAGTGGAACAGAATACTTCACCTGAATTGTAAACACAAAGTTTTCTTTGTGCTCCACAATTGCATATCATTAATCGTCCCTTCCATCAAAATAACTCAGATATATTTTTATTCTCGACCTCCTAACAAAATGTTCATATTTCTACATTAATCGCCAAAAAATACCATTGTATATTTTTATTTCCTGCATCATAATAAAATGTGCATATACATTAATCGCCAAAAAGATCTCACAATGTATTTCCTTATGCTGAAAGTCATAAATGCCTCATTTTCACCAATGGCTAATGGCTTGCACCACAGACTTGCTCTCCATATGAAATATCCATCTGACTGCAGGTAGGACATCAAAAGCTCATGAATCGCTTAAAGATCGACCAACTTTCTCAAAACTGAAACTAGATAATGTCCATACCACGGGAACTTCGATGAGCTCTTCAGGACCTCAATATAGTTCACAATATCGGAAATCTCTTCTTCCGTAAGGGCTTCGATGGTTTGAATTCCCGTACTTCTGCGTTCTTCCCTTGTATCGTCTGCAGAAATCAGCTCGTCCTGAGGATTCAAAAGCCGCTCTAATTTACTCTTGTAGATTTTGTCTATAGTATATAAAGTCTCAGTTACATCGAATGCAGCGTCTTCTGTGCTCGCATCTCCGGATTGTGACATGTTGCCTTTCAATTAAAACAGGATTTGACATCTAAAATTTTGAGATTGTATAAATTTGGTTTGAGAAGAAAACAATAATTTGATACTCAGCTGTTAGTGTAAAATGTATTGCATCACCTACCCGATGCGTTACTCAGGCAGAGGAAAGAGGGCATTCTCTGCTCTTTGGATGCTGGTGGGCATTCTCTGCTCTTTGGATGCTGGTCCTTTTGCTTGGTGTGGGCAAAAAGAAGGCCAGGTTGCTTAGGCAGTGGCGTCAGTGTAACGTTCGCAAAACTGTTATTTCTACTTTCTCTACTACGTATAGTAAGTAGGGGCAATTTTATATTCGATCCAAAAATTCGATTTCGAGATTTCACCGGAAATTTTGAGGCCTCCTGAACCCAAAAAGAGTAGTTTTAGAAAAAGGTCCGTGTGTTTGTGTTGTGTCTGTGAATAGTATAACCCAAAAAGAAAAGTCACTTAAAAACCAAGGTTGGCATCTAAGTTTCTAGTATCTTTCAGGGATATTACATGAAGATTTTGAACAAAATTCCTCCATCCTAAACTGTGCATTACATGCAACAGTTTTCGAAAATGGCTTTAACAATTTTGATTAAAATGTCATATGTTTAAGATATTTTTATGGCGAATTAAATGTATATTATAAATTTTCTGGCTATAGCCTATGTAGTCCTTTGTATAAGTAGTAAACAGTAAGAGATAAACCAAATCTTAAAATACAAAAAATGTAGATATTAAAATACACAAGTCATGTCTGTATGCATTTTTTGTGGAGCGAACCATCCATTGTTATTTGTGTGAATTTTGCAGTACGTAAGCTTTTCTCAAATGGACGGTCGTTATTCACTTTATTTGTTTGACCGTGCAAAGAGAACGGAATTTCAAAGCTTTAAAAGATCTGTCTGTCGCTCAAGACATTCTCCTTGCATCTATAAGAAAACCACCAGGAAGAAATGTTTATCTCGATTAACATGAAGAAGATAAACGAATAAGACTTTGTGAAAATAGAAAAGAGTAGAAAAAGTTATGCTGGTGCATCACATCAGTTTTAGAAAAAGTGTGTGTGTGTGTGTGTGTGTGTGTGTGTGTGTGTGTGTGTGTGTGTGTGTGTGTGTGTGTGTGTGTCTGTGTCTGTGAGCAGCCTAACTCAAAAACGAAAAATCGGTTAGAAACCAAAGTTGGTATTTAAGTTTAATATCTTTCAAGGACGCGACACAAAGATTTTGAAGAAAGTTCCTCCATCGTAAACTACCCCTTACGTGGAAAAAATTTCGAGAATTTTGATTTTCTCAAAAATAGCTCTAACGATTTGGATTAAAATGCCATATGTTTAAGATATTTTTATGGCAAATAAGTGTATATTTTGAATTTTCTCGCTATAGCCCATGCAGTCCTGTTTACTCTTGATGACTTTTGCATAACTGATAAACCGTAACATATAAACCAAATCTTACTGTACAAAAAATGTAGAACTCGTTAAAAACACAATTTATCTCCAATTAGGTGTATCTCCGAAATTTCTAAAGTTGCATATTTTGGGAAGTTGTGTCTGTGTTACTGTTTGTTTCTTGTATGTCATGTAGTTCAATGAGATAGTTAACACGGGAAAAGAACTCATATTCCTGTTAGTCTCTTATCTAAATTCGTTTCTTCTTCTTCTTCTTCTTCTTCTTGTTCTTGTTCTTGTTCTTGTTCTTGTTCTTGTTCTTGTTCTTGTTCTTGTTCTTGTTCTTGTTCTTGTTCTTGTTCTTGTTCTTGTTCTTGTTCTTGTTCTTGTTCTTGTTCTTGTTCTTGTTCTTGTTCTTGTTCTTGTTCTTGTTCTTGTTCTTGTTCTTGTTACTGTTCTTGTTACTGTTCTTGTTCTTGTTCTTGTTCTTGTTCTTGTTCTTCTTCTTCTTGTTCTTCTTCTTCTTCTTCTTCTTCTTCTTGTTCTTGTTCTTGTTCTTGTTCTTGTTCTTGTTCTTCTTCTTCTTCTTCTTCTTGTGCTTCTTTATCTCACTTTCAATTTTGCTGAACACGTTGCACTTAATTCTCATACTTAATACCTCGGAACAATTGCGTCCAAGAACCTAGGAGTCTATTTTACGGTAGTTGGCAAGGGAAGATCATGAATTTAGACCCTTGATATGAGAAAAACAACTCTTAGTTCGTCTTGATTACATTTTTTATTCCAAAAGACATACTGCTCAACGAATAAACAATCAAAATAGCATTCCATTTCAGTTTGGCAACTGTGCTTCAAACAGATGTTCTTTTAATAATTAATGTATTTTTCCAGAAGAAAAGCCATTTGTCAATGTTAAAGATGAATTGAGATTTATTTCTGTTATAGCAGCAAGAGAAGAGCGAATCCTGGATTCCATTTTACCTCAGTTGGCAGTGCCAATTGAAATGAATATATTTCAGGTTATTTTTATAGAAAGAATTTAAACATATAAGGTCAAAAATCATTTTAGAAAATAAGCCATTAGAACAAGTAAGGGAGTTCAGCTATTTAGGATGTACTTTAAATTATATAGAACCGAAAGAGATATGAACAAAAAGCTTGCAAAACTCCAAATGATATATGGAACAGTGCATAGAACGCTGATAAATAAAACACGAAAAGAAACAAGGTTAAATTTCTGTGAAACATTGGCAGTCTCTGCACTACTCCATGGAAGTGAGACAGGTTCTCACGAAGAAAGTGAAAAGCCAAATACAAAGTGCAGAGATGAACTTTGTAAGGAAAACAAAGGGATGCACTAGGTTAGATAAAATAAAAAATGAAGATATAAGAAAAGAACTCGATATAGACTCAATAAATAGCAAAATTGAAACGTCAAAAGGAGTGGATGCAACATGTACAAAGAACGTCTGAAACAAGGCTGCCTAAGATTATATTCCAGTGTCAACCAAAAGGAAAGAGAGATGTTGGTAGACCCAAAAAGAGGTAGAAAGAACAATTATTGTGAGACGAAACGGGCACTCTGCCCACGCCGTGAAGTGGAGAGCAAGAATAATAATAAATAAATAAATAACTAAATAACTAAATAACTAAATAACTAAATAACTAAATAACTACATAACTACATAACTAAATAACTAAATAACTAAATAACTAAATAACTAAATAACTAAATAACTAAATAACTACATAACTACATAACTACATAACTACATAACTAAATAACTAAATAACTAAATAACTAAATAACTAAATAACTAAATCAATAAATCAATAAATCAATAAATCAGTAAATCAGTAAATCAATAAATCAATAAATCAATAAATAGATGGATGGATGGATGGATGGATGGATGGATGGATGGATGGATGGATGGATGGATGGATGGATGGATGGATGGATGGATGGATGGATGGATGGATGGATGGATGGATGGATGGATGGATGGATGGATGGATGGATGGATGGATGGATGGATGGATGGATGGATGGATGGATGGATGGATGGATGGATGGATGGATGGATGGATGGATGGATGGATGGATGGATGGATGGATGGATGGATGGATGGATGGATGGATGGATGGATGGATGGATGGATGGATGGATGGATGGATGGATGGATGGATGGATGGATGGATGGATGGATGGATGGATGGATGGATGGATGGATGGATGGATGGATGGATGGATGGATGGATGGATGGATGGATGGATGGATGGATGGATGGATGGATGGATGGATGGATGGATGGATGGATGGATGGATGGATGGATGGATGGATGGATGGATGGATGGATGGATGGATGGATGGATGGATGGATGGATGGATGGATGGATGGATGGATGGATGGATGGATGGATGGATGGATGGATGGATGGATGGATGGATGGATGGATGGATGGATGGATGGATGGATGGATGGATGGATGGATGGATGGATGGATGGATGGATGGATGGATGGATGGATGGATGGATGGATGGATGGATGGATGGATGGATGGATGGATGGATGGATGGATGGATGGATGGATGGATGGATGGATGGATGGATGGATGGATGGATGGATGGATGGATGGATGGATGGATGGATGGATGGATGGATGGATGGATGGATGGATGGATGGATGGATGGATGGATGGATGGATGGATGGATGGATGGATGGATGGATGGATGGATGGATGGATGGATGGATGGATGGATGGATGGATGGATGGATGGATGGATGGATGGATGGATGGATGGATGGATGGATGGATGGATGGATGGATGGATGGATGGATGGATGGATGGATGGATGGATGGATGGATGGATGGATGGATGGATGGATGGATGGATGGATGGATGGATGGATGGATGGATGGATGGATGGATGGATGGATGGATGGATGGATGGATGGATGGATGGATGGATGGATGGATGGATGGATGGATGGATGGATGGATGGATGGATGGATGGATGGATGGATGGATGGATGGATGGATGGATGGATGGATGGATGGATGGATGGATGGATGGATGGATGGATGGATGGATGGATGGATGGATGGATGGATGGATGGATGGATGGATGGATGGATGGATGGATGGATGGATGGATGGATGGATGGATGGATGGATGGATGGATGGATGGATGGATGGATGGATGGATGGATGGATGGATGGATGGATGGATGGATGGATGGATGGATGGATGGATGGATGGATGGATGGATGGATGGATGGATGGATGGATGGATGGATGGATGGATGGATGGATGGATGGATGGATGGATGGATGGATGGATGGATGGATGGATGGATAGATAGATAGATAGATAGATAGATAGATAGATAGATAGATAGATAGATAGATAGATAGATAGATAGATAGATAGATAGATAGATAGATAGATAGATAGATAGATAGATAGATAGATAGATAAAGAAAGAAAGAAAGAAAGAAAGAAAGAAAGGAAGAAAGAAAGAAAGAAAGAAAGAAAGAAAGAAAGCAAAAAGAGAGGAAGAAAGAAAAAGAAAGAATTTATTGCGAAAGAATTTATGGGTTAGGTCAGACGTCTTATGATACCACTTGTGACAATATATTTAGCGAATAACTACTGAATTAAATAAGTCGTTATAAGAAAAGTGAAGAAATAAGGTAGGTGTATCAAATAAGGCCCACCTAAAGTTTAACACATTTCTGCGTCTTTAATTATGAATGTTTGAAAAACGTTTTTTTCTTCCAAAATTATTTTGTTAACGACGCTGTCAATTGCTAGGATCACATCAGCGTCGCCGTTGTGCCGGAATTTTGTTCCGCAGGAGTTCTTTTACATGCCAGTAAATTTACTGACATGGAGCTGTCGTTTTTAAGCATACTTAAAAACCATATTGAACCCGTGACCTTGGGATCAGTAGGCCAGCGTCTAACCAACTGAGCCACCAAGACCGACTTTTTTTTACGGTATTGAACGTATACTTAATGCTACATTAAACAAAAAATGTTTGAAATTAATATCTTTAAAATTTTTGTTGGGATAAATGTTTCAAAATTATTTGCAATGTGCGCCTTATTAAACTCATGTGGTCTTAATAAGGCCAGCATTGGTACGTAATAAAACCCATAGGTAAGACTTGGTACAAAACCGAAAACAAAAGCATTAACTGAAACTTTTCTTTTAATTTCACAATTTATCCACAAATTAACATCGTTATTTTCGAAAATATATTCCTGATGATATTACTGAAAAAGTACGTTTAGAGCAAATAAAAAAAAATTCCAAAGCTTAGAATAAAAAAAAAAAAATTAATTTCTCTTTCCACTTGAGGTTTCTAACAATCTGGACGCACAAAGAGTTCAATGTCCTCTGAACACAGCCAATACATTCTTCATGCACGTATTCCTTGCAGCTGATGCACAGTCTCATGTCTACAGCCCTGTCCTCCTGGCAAACTTTACAGTACCACGACTCTTTTCGAGTTTTTTGTTCCTGGATCCCACTGGGCCCAGGCCGGTTTTCACTACATGGACGAATTCTTGTGCTGTTCTGCTGCGTGGTTGATTTTGGGGATTTATTTAGTTTTCGGGCGCCACTGGGCCCTGGGTGGTTTTCATCAAGGGAACGATCTTGTATGTTCTGGCTCCGAGTTAACTCTTTGTTTTGTTTTGAGTTATTGGCTTTCTTACTTGTTTCCGTATCTTTTGTGTTTAAACAAAGATTTTGAAATAATATTGACCTTAGCGTTAGGGCCGGACGACGAGTTACTGTTTTGTTCACCAGTTTTGGAGTGAATAACACCTCATTAAAACTTTTAATGCATTCAGTGGATGATGCAGGACTTACATTGCCATTACTTGCCTTTGGGGTGCTTGGAGTTTTCTTGTTGTTAGTCACTCTTTTCATCTCGATTATCAATAATTTCTCCTTCATCAGATGACGGATTGGACACATCAACGTTAGGAACTGGATTAAGAGGTCGTTCTGTTAGTATTGATGGTGCAAACGCAGACTCTAATATAGCTTGGGAATTAAAAGGATAAATTCCTTTTGCTCTGAATGCAGCTATCAAATTGACTGGTGTCATTGCTTTAAGCCAAGCTCCTGAAAACAGTTCACCGAGTTTTACCCGGGTAATTGATATTACTCCTGCAGTCGTCCAATAATCTAGAACACCGTCATCCTAAAAATCATCAAAAGACTTGAAAACACTCTTGTCAAGAGGTTCGAGCTCGTGTGTACGATAATTACTGGGAAGATAGAAGAGAATTATATCGTACTCATAATTTGTCAGCGTCAAACGACACCCCTTCTCATCAATATTATAGATATTTTGGGGTTTTCCCATAAAGTCCTTGTCGATCAGAACTTTCCTTATTTTCAAAATAGTCCCCAACGATGAACTTATTTAATTTGGAAGCTCTATTTAAATTCATAGTTTGAGCTTTCCGTCTTGCTACTTCAGTATTACGTTTGAGGAAAAGTCTCAACCATGCTCTACCAGCTAATTACTTAGTTTCGTTGAAGGGATTCTTAATACTGTTCACTTCACTGAACGTGTATACAGATCTCTTTAAATTTTACTTGTAAGTGGTACTCCTACCTCTGCTAATCTGAAAATTCTCTGGAAAAGTTCATTTTCCTCTTCTGGAATTAGTATAGTGGGCCTACCATTTTTCTCATTTTCTCACTCTCAAGGTGATTCTACAATGCTCTTATTGGAATTCTGAATTCCTTAACAGCAGTTCTTACACTCATGTCATCGTTAACTTCATCCAAAGCGTTCCTTAACGTCTCTGAAGACCACTGCCCTCTCTTCTTTTGTACCTCCGTCACATTAGTCTGTAAAGAACCCGACTAGATTAACCTGATATTAGAAACAATAAATTAAATATAAACTATATCCTATTCTCTGTACTATATATTTTAAATTGAACTTCATCTCTCTTTCTTTTCTTACTTGGCAGATCATTCCCTCCCATTATTTATTTACAAATAATAAGAAATGAAGAAAAAACATCCCTTTTTTTATTCACCACTACTTAGATTTAAAATGATGCTATTCTACTTGGAACTGCACTAAATTATATCTAAACGCTATAAACTATTTTTCTACACTAAAATAAGTATCAATACATCTCGTAATTATAACATGAATGCTATTTATTAAATAAGGCCCACCGGTGCCTTAGTGGAGATCTGCTATTTATTCTCGTCTTTTTGCTCACTGTAACCTTACTATTAATTATTTGGCAGATTTAGTTATATACAGCAATAAAACATCTTTGTGCACATGTATAAAACATAACCAAATACAAATGGCTGCAAACACCAGTAATTATTATACTCTTCGCTTTTGCATAAACAAGCCCATGAAACACTAAAGCACAAAATGGCAGAAAATGAGTTGACACCTGTGGTTGACACTGGTTTACGTTACTAGCGCCGTTAAATCTACACTCTTCCACAATCCGATAGCTACTGCCATCTAGTATATCCTATACGTACTTTTAGCAGAAGTGTCCTTATTAAGAGCCGGGCTTTGTTCGATACATCTACCTTATAATGCAAACAAAACCCGGGGTGTTTCACTTAGTTATGCCATGGTCTTACTCATTGTGTCAAAACAACTAGATTCATTGTACCTGAACTTATTTAAGAAAACTTTCAGCATAGAAATATGTTCTTTTATTTCTCTAAGTTATTGTATTACTAAAGACAACTGAAACATAAAGCCTACTAGACTGATGAACTTTGCAAAGCAGGTAGAAGTAAACATGTTTCGATACACTCAAATTCAATTCATTCAGCATTAATATAGCAAAGTATACGCCATTCCTTCAATTAATGAATACAAAATTAGCCTTATCATTTTAACTATAATATTTATCAATTTAAATACACAATAAATTTAATTATCATTTATATTGAGTCTAGAACTCGTCTATGCTATAATAAGTCTCTCTGTAGCAAGGCTCTTCAAATATCTTTTGAAATAGAGCATTTCAACTATGGAAATAATTATAATTTGTCATAAGATTATTAATACTTTGCTTTACATAACAATGTGATGTATGTATACAAATCGGACCCAGTTAATGTTTTTAATTCTTTAACAAATAGCCTACACTCAACTTTACCAATATTTATAATGTTTCTAATTATTCTTTCTGGATCTTAAAAACTAAATGACTGTTAACTGCTCATAAGAACACATGTACGCAAGTGAAACAAAATGAAAGTGATGAAATCTAGCAAACGGCAACTCTGATTGTTTGAATTTCCTGATATGCTATATCGAATTGAATACTGACGATGAATTGTTTCATCTAATTAAGCTAATCTCTTTGCGTACGTTTAAGAGAATCTGTATCATATGTTTTGGGATAGAGCATAAAAGGACGACTACAATAACAATTACATCTCGTAAAGGAACCAATAATCTTGTGGGTGGGCGAATAGATTTCACGTAACCATTGAGACAAACTCCATCGAGCTTCCTAACTATTACCGCTATCCCGCGGTGCGAAGCGGAAACAAAGCAACGTTCTTCTCTTGTCAAGTTAAGAAACAACGTCAGGCGCTAATGGATTTGGGATATTTTTGTTGGCGGATGCCAAAGAAAAGATCCAAAGCTTATATGATACCAGTACAAACACAGAGTTTGCTTTTCGTCACTTTTTTTCTCTCTTTGGCGCTTGCTCTAATTCACTCCCATTCCTTTCTAAAAACCTTCTAAAAACATTCGCGATTGATTGCTGACATATGTTATACGGTGGAGAGCAGATCGGTATAATGATCTCATTAATGTAACCTCATAAACCTTAGTTGTCAAAACAATATGGGTGGTCTTAACTCTCAGCATATGAGCCTATGCCGGGAAGAATCTGCTGAGTCTCAACAATGATTCTGTTGCCATTAACTCCATACCACATTTTTTCTAGAAATGGCTCTGTTATATTGTAAGTGATAATGGGTTTATGCTGGAGAAAAATTAAACGTTTTTAGGGTCCGCATCGAAAGCGCACATGGCAGATCTATCGGAAGTTTTAGCGCACAATATTAAGAGGGACCTGTTTTGAAGGAACACCAATGTTGTTAGTATCGATAGCGCACAATATCATTAAAAGGGACTTGTACAGTTCTATCCGAAAGTAATTCAAACAGACATGCAAGCATGGAGTACAGTGACCTACAGAAGTATATTATTCGTATTGTTTGCCACAGACTTCTTACAATAATTAGAACATCTCTAGTGAACGAAGAAAATTCAAATGTCACACCTCTCACCTTAACGACGTAAAGAAAAGTTATTTATCGTCAACACAGACATTGCCGAAAAATCCAGCTTCATTAGAAGAAGTTTTGGATCAATTATATAAACGAACATGGTTATCCGTAGGGGAGAGTGGTTTTGTCTCTGTTTTATTAACATGGCCATCCTGTGAAACAAATTTGCAGTTTTTAGTGAAATGTGGAAAAATTGTTGTAATAGACGGCACATTTTACACAATTGTGTACACAGTTTATGTTTACATTATAATACGTATTATTAAGTCGTTTTCTGTTTATTAACGTCAAAATCAACATCTTGCTACGAAAACACGTGGAAAAATTTATACTCTTTGTGCAATGAACAGTTAGATCCTGAATATATTATCGTAGATTTTGAGTTGGCTGCACATATGGGAAACCGAACAGTATTTCCAAACGCTACGCTTCATTGTTCTCAATTTCATCTAAGACAAAACTGGTACCAAATTTCTGAATTAGGCTTAGGTCGTCTACCAAAAAAAAAAATGTGAGACCAGTGATTGGTTGGGATAATTCTTTTTTTGCGTTGCCTTATTTGAAATTGGATGAAATTGAAGAAGTCTTTGTGGACCTTGTTAGTGTTGCGTCAGAGATGGACAAAGAAGTTTCTGTGATATTCTAGACTTCTAGAGAATCATATGACAAAAGACATTTCTCCTGCACTGTGGGCCCTTACTGCTTCAAATATTCCACGCAATTGCCAAAGGAGCAGTCTTTTCATAAACACTTTAATGACAATTTTTGTAAATGAAGTCCAACAATTCACTTGGCCATAGATGTATTCATAAAACCTCAAGCTGAAACGCAATTAAAATTCAAGTGCCAACAAGAAACAGCGCAAGACAAACTGAGAAAGAAGACACGCCTACATTGAAAGATGATGCATGGAATAGTACAACAGAAGCCAGAATACTAGACTCCAATTTTTAAAGAAGTTCAGTTTACTTAACTTACTAAAATGCTAATTTTAAGTGATTTTAAGCAAACTTAAGTATTTTTAACCAATGCTTATCACCAGAGGGCTTACACATTTTTAACCACACCTGTTACTGACTTTAAAAAAAAATATTTATTACACTAAGTGTAAGTAATAGACAGTCCTAAGTCTGTACAAGTGGGAAGGAAAATTTGTGTGCGCTTTTAATACAACCGTGACTTTAGGTTATGTGCGCTTATAGGGAAATTCGTGTGCGCTTGTGACTTGAGGTTCTGTGCGCTTTTAATTGGTAGAAAGGGATCACTGTGCGCTTTTGATGATCCCACATTTTTTATATTGTGAAATCACTTTGGGATTTTCGAAAAATTATGGAGCTGACAGAGGGTTATGTCTTGGAAATTAGAGTGAAGTGCTAGGCTTGGCACTCGTTTCTGGACTAGGTTACTGGTTTGTAATTCTTTTTTTTTTTTTCATTTTACTTTTTCTTCGACTTACAACAACGAAATAATAGTAACTTGGCGTAAAGTCAGTGATAAAACACAAATAGATGATCTCTCGCGTCTGCTGATGTATGAGACGTTGCTGCCCTGAATATATGATTGCATCTGAACAGAGTGTACACACATTGTCTCGCCGTATTTGTGCGATGAGCTCACGTAAACATCTGGGCAGTTTCACATTATTTCCGATACGCTTCATGGCTTTGCCAGGTAGTACCGCATATAGTTTCCTTTCTTTTACGTTTTAACACTCTTATAAAATTTAATTGTATATCCTTTCTCTCTTTCGCATAATTGGATTGTTAATTCCTCCAAATATTCTCGCTTAGTTTTCCTGCATTTTCCTTTAGTTTCCTTCCTTTTTTACTTTCTCTACTGGTAAGTAGAGGAAGCATTGCATTCCACCCAAAAATTTGATGTTCAGATTTCACCGAAAATATGTTTTGAGACCCCTGAATCCAAAAAAGAAAAGTATTTTTAGAAAAAGTTCAGTGTGTGTGCGTGCCTGTATGTGTGTGTGTGTGTGTGTGTGTGTGTGTGTGTGTGTGTGTGTGTGTGTGTGTGTGTGTGTGTGTGTGTGTTAGTCTGTGGACAGCATAACTCAAAAACGAAAAGTCGGTTAGAAATCAAAGTTGGTATTTAAATTTAATGTCTTTCAAGGATGCAACACGAAGATTTTGAAGAAAATAGCCCCAATTTAAACTACCCTTTACATGGAAAATTTTTTGAAAATTTATGTTTAAGATATTTGTATGACAAATGAAATTTATATTTTGAATTTTCTGGCTATAGCCTACGTAGTCCTGTTTACTCTGCATGACTTTTGAATAACTCATAAACCTTAAGAGATAGACAAAATCTTACTATACAAAAATGAAGATGTCGAAACATTTTTTTTGTAGAGTGAACCATTTCGGAGATATTCCTTGTTATTTGTGTCCGTTTTATAAAACTTAAAACCTTCGTGAAATGGAACATCGTTGTTCTTTGCTTGATTTTCTTATCGCATTCTTCATCTTACCTCCTTTCCTTCCTAAATTGACGTGAATACAGCAATCTTTAATACTCATTCTTACAGCATACGGTACCACAAAGGATGGACACTGGTGATGACGTGAAATAGTGAAATGATATTTAGGAATGTGAATTTTGGAAGGAAACTTTCGAGGCCTAAATCTAAGGGCACTTTACGGGCATTATGAAGGCTGAGGAGGGGGAAAAAGCAGTCTGGGAAAAGGGTTCTGACGAGATTCGCACCACGTACCTCACATTGAGAAGTCCGTGTCGTAATGATTTCGCTTTTAATATTTCTGATGTATAATGCGTACTACTGCCTAGAGTTGTAAAACTACTGTATGCTACAGTAGACTAGCATAAGTAAGTGTAGATTACAGTAGTTCTCCTAATAGAATTGGTCAGTTAAGAACCTACCCACGTTAGCTGTACGTTAGGTGTGTTGCATACCTATCTGGCATTACGTCATATCGGTCGCGTTGTTTACGTTGTGATCATGTTTTACTCGATTCTTCTGGAAAGCGGAAGCGTTGCGTTGAACCTTCTCAAAACTGAAAGAGGGTATACAAAGGCCGCTTAATTTACTGAATATTAGTGTATCTAAAAATATTTGGAAGCTACTCTAAGTATACTACAGTTCAGATCGAAGACGCTGAACCGAAAAGTACAATTTTAATTTGATCACAGTGACCAATGTCATGATCACAGTTTTTGGTGATTATTACATTTGACTTTCTTAATTAGTTGTATCTTGTATGATGTTTGTTTCCTTACCAATGCTACTAATACTATCGGTAATTCCACCATTTACTACGTCATTTATGTAGTGTACCAAAACTACCGAACTGTACTACTGCCATACAATGTTCGGAAATGAATCGGACCACGTGCGCCTTAAGCTGTATGCAATCAACAACGCATGAACGTTAGACGTGGAATCTAAAATCTTTGATTTCGGTTGACATTCGCATAAAAGGACGCGACGTTTCTTTTAGAAAAAATTGAAAATGAGTTGTTATTTATGGACGCTGTTTAACTACTGTGGTTCTCAACGTCCAATTCTATATTGGGCGTGAACTTTTGCTCAGCGGCCTCTTTATCAGCCTTGCCGTATATCTACGACACGGGACCACCTGCTTTGCTTCCCTTGCGAAGGAATCCATGCTAAGGATTTTTACACCATCGCCCTTCGCAGGGTGTGAACCCGCGACCTTGGGAACCAGAGGCTAGTATGTTACCCCTAGATCATGGAGGACAACTATGTTTGCAATTATTGTATTGACTTTCTATAGTTTATATCGACATGTACAAAATTAACTTACAACTTTGAATAAAGTACACAAATGTTTTGTGTAACACCTAAATATTTCATTCGGGTATAATTTAAATTGACGGAGAATAAATCTCCGAGGTACTAAAAATTGAGGGGTGTTAAAAAGGAACTTCAGAAAAATTGTCGATTTTCCATTACTTAAATAATTTTATCTATAGTATAATAATCGGCGATGCTTTAGTTCGTAGCTGCTGGTTAACAAAAACTATCCTTCATATTCTAAGAAAACACAAAGCGTTATCAAAATATAAAATTCAGTTAAAAAAACATAAAGCACATTTAATGATGTTCATCTATATCTTATTTTTCTTGATACTAATATGCATTAAAACAAAAAACTTTCTCCCCTAGTTCATAGTTATTGTAATATTACAACCATTACAATTTGTAATACTTATTGGAGACACATTTTCTTTATTATCAGCAGTATTGTGTTTTACAACTTTGCCTGTAATTGAACTATATAAATAAACTTTCCTAGAATTTTCTGGAAGTATATTGTGACTTTTGGTGTTGGTGTAAAGTAAAGTAGACAGATGTAGTCGAGATAAAGAAACACTTTTATTTCCGTAAACAGTAACTTGTACACTCGTTGCAACAGCAAGAAAGTCTTTTCCGATTCTCCAACAGCACGGCTCCGATTTCGTAACACAAAGAACTAACTCTTCTCCGTCGGCGCAACTCTCCACATCGTCTGTCCGTCTCCGTCGGCACGACTACTCAACCTTCACATACGTCTGACTGTTCTCCGTCGGCACTACTCAACGCTCACGTACGTCTGACTGACTCTTCTCACACTTTACCGCTATTTATATCTCCCAGGCACTATTCTGGAAGCTTCCGGAACGTTCACTTATTTAGCGGTGAAACACAAAGCAGACAGTTCTAGAAGCCTCTATCACTTTCTCTCTTTCGGCAAGCGCCCAACAATGCGGCCATTCTCCGTCTCTTTCCTTCGGCTCCTTTGCGGTAGTGCCGACAATAATGCGATGGGTGACACTGCGGTTGTCGGCAATTAGATGCGGCGGGCGCGGTGACAATATTAATAACTGCATCTTAAACTGCTTTTAACATTGTTCCTGATAAACCGTGAAAATCACCTTCTTCACTCATTTTGCTTTAAATTCACATATGAAGTTTACACTCAAAATTGCGGAACATAACAATATTGTTTGTTAATGTACGGAGCCTTGTTTATTTTTTCTTCCAAAACTGACATACATTTGACTATCACTCAAGCCTACTGCACTTTCCTGTTCCATTGCAGCTACAAGGAATTCAACAAATTACGCACTACAAGAAGTAGATAGAAGCAAAACATTTTTAAGAATAGGTTGAGTATGGGTAGAGAAAGTCATGTAAATCTAAGACATCAAGGTTTACCATTATGCAAATTCTAAATACATTTGTACAGTAAATGTGTTCTTTAACCCTAAAGATTTAAATATGATGCTGTTATTTATCTAGTAGCTATAACTGTAGTCGTTTTACTTTATTGAGGGTTAGAATTGTAAGGAGGGGCCGCCAAAACTTCCTCACCGATCTCAGAAATACACAAATCTGTATCTTCAAAAGTTGTAAATACATCAACAAAGTTCTTTTTTTTCACTTTCCTGACTCAACATTGAATATTTAGTTGCTGGTGCGATATGCGTCTGTTTTCTTTGATTGGTAGAAAATATTCCGGTCCTCTTTACGTGTGGGGAGACATTGTTTTAACAGAAGTAATCGGATCCGTCAAGCACAGTAGACCACCCAAGCTGTTGAGAGCTACATTAGCTGCACTAATGTGGTGTTACGACCCCTAGTTGTCACAAGGCACAGCTGTCCGCCTTTTTGTATCACCCTCTCTTCTTTGACCGACATACATGGGCAAATAGCGCCATCAAATTATTATAGGTGTAACAACACTTTACAAATAACCATCATGAACTCCAAACAGGTGTTTAGCTAAAACATTGGAGTGTTTCACTTCCTTGGTCTTTATGCTTAGTCCATGCAATCTCATGCATCCATTTTAGTACTTAATTAAAGAATAAAGTAAGGACATAACATTTGAAGAGATTTAGTAACTCTATGATTGTCATAAAGTAACACATGGCAAATAGTAAACTCATACCTGTATTTTTATTTTCATGTCTATTCCACAATTTATTTCTATAAAAGCTTATCTTTCTACTTCCTGTGTATCACGATAAATATTCCTACGGCAGACACAAAATTTAATGGCGTCTGATAACTGACAATTTCTCTTTCTTGTTGTCAAATAAATTTTGTGAGCGCAAATGATACCGATTTGAATCACTGGTTTTACAGCGTGATTTCACAACTTGTTTAACTATACAACACCGCAAGACATGACAAGCTTCTGATTGGATGCTGTGTTGAGCCACCCGCCATTAAATTATGTGTCAGTGATAGAAATGTTTTCATAAGAGGAACCTCGAAAGTGAGAGGTTGACAATGTGTTAAAAATGTAAGTCGATAAATGTATTACTTGCTCTTTGTATGGGCTTCTAAGAAACAAAAGAACAATTTTGAATTTCTATTCAAGCGACCATTTTGAAAGTGGTAAACTCCACGAAAGAGGTTATTTGACAGAAACTGAATTTGTTAGTAACCTTTTAATTTTACCCAGTGTAAGATTTTGTGCAGCCTTTGTAGCTCTCTACTCATAGGGGTTTAAGGGCTCGTCGATAGGTAGATCATTAGAGTCAATGGGAATGAAGAGGAGAGAATATTTATAAGGAAAATGTAAGGTATGCATACATATTGTAACAAATTTACCAAATCTTTTTATTTTCTCAAGCTTCAAGTACAGCCACACTACTAGTTTCTGTCTCTTAATCTTTCCAAACTCTGACACCATACTAGTTTCTGTCTCTTCATCTTCAACAACTCAAAACTGTCTCCATAGCAACCTCTTGAAAATCAAAGAGTCTTAATGACATGGAGAAGCCATGTCACACTGCTCCCTCCTCAGAGCTGGTCGTCCCGACCAGCACTATCACTGCGGCATCTCCCTTGCGCCCCGGTGGATTAACCCATCGAACCTCTTCTCCTGGTGGTCCACGAGGGCCTGGTGGTCCTGGTATACCTTGAGGTCCTGGGTTTCCATCTCTTCCAGGCATACCTTTAGTTCCAGGTTCACCATCTTTTCCCGACAATCCTGGAGGTCCAGTCATGCCTTTGTCTCCTGGAGGTCCCTGAGGTCCAGGTAACCCTTGTAGACCAATGAGACCACGGTGTCCTTTTGCACCCTTTGGACCTTCTTCTCCTCTATCACCCTTACCTCCCTCTGGCCCTGGAGGTCCTGGCTTTCCTCTAGCTCCCTGTGGCCCTTCTACACCCTGTGGTCCAGTTTCTCCTCGAAGACCCCGTTCTCCTGCTGGTCCTGGAGGTCCATTTGGACCAGGTGGCCCTGGAAGACCTGGTGCCCCTGGAGTTCCCGGAGGTCCTGAAGGTCCTACAGGTCCCTTATCTCCCGGTCTTCCTGCAATACCAGGTGTTCCTGCTTTACCTGGTGCTCCCTCTGGTCCCTGTTCTCCAATTGGTCCCGGTGGTCCTAGAGGTCCTGCAATACCTTGTGGTCCTGGAGGTCCTTCACTGCCTGGCTTCCCTGGTGGACCTGTCTCACCTTGTGCACCTCTCTGACCTCTGAGGCCAGCAGGTCCTGTTGGGCCGGGTAATCCTGGAAGTCCTCTGTCTCCTGGAGGGCCCTGTGGACCAGGTTGTCCTGGAGCTCCATGTTGTCCTTGAGAGCCTGAGTCACCCTTAGGTCCTTCAGGTCTTGGTGCACCAGCTTGTCCTGGAGGTCCTGGATTGCCCTGTTCACCTTTCATTCCTGGGAATCCACGTTCACCCTTCATTCCAGGCAAGCCTACCAGACCCTGAGGGCCAGGGAATCCTTGTAAACCTTGAGGGCCAGTAGGACCTCGCTCTCCAGGGGGCACGATCCTAGGTATCGCTGTTGGATAGTGTCCCTTGGTCCAGGTAGGACGATGTATGCCATCCTGCTTCGAAATTCTGCAACAGTACCGCCGGTCTTGACGGTCCCTCGTCCAGTTGCCCTTCTTCCTGGTGTGTTGACGGGCCATCCTGCGCACTTTGAAACGGCTCACTGGGTACCATGTCCGCCGACCTCTCTGGCGCACCTTCGCAGCCACCTTGCTTCCGATGGGTCCGGCAACAAACCCCACCACATCCGCGCGAGTCGCGTCCACCGCTGCACTCGTGTTCACTCGTGCTCGGCACGGCCTCTCCTGTATCCTGCCGTCCACGATGATGTCCACCATTCTTCCGTTCACGGCACTATGCGTCAGGTGATTGGATGGCCCCGACGGTCCCCCCATGTCACACGCCAAGTCGGTTCTCGCGTGTTGCTCGTTTGCTTGTGCGCTTCCCTGCTGATCGTCCGAAACGGGCGCAACTGTCGCCTCGGCCACTAGGTGCTCCCTCCCCGGCTCCGCGCTATTCCGTCTGCCCCTGGCATCCAGTACTTTGACGCTCTCGTCAACTCTTACTACCAGGGCGCCAAGACGTTCCCCGTCGTCCTCCACGACGTCCACGTGCTGGCAGAGGTCTTCCACCTTTTCGCCGAGTTCTTCCACGCCTTCCGTCACGCCAGCCAGTTGCCCGTCAATTTTCGCCGATAGCTCCGTCTTCATCTCTTTCAGCTCGGCAGCGAGGTTGTCGTTTCTCGTTTCCATTTTGGCAAATAATTCTTTCATCATTGCCATCATCCTGGTTTCCGAATATCCCACTTCCTGACACCAAATGTAACAGATTTACCAAATCTTTTTATTTTCTCAAGCTTCAAGTACAGCCACACTACTAGTTTCTATCTCTTAATCTTTCCAAACTCTGACACCATACTAGTTTCTGTCTCTTCATCTTCAACAACTCAAAACTGTCTCCATAGCAACCTCTTGAAAATCAAAGAGTCTTAATGACATGGAGAAGCCATGTCACAATATGTACATTTATTCATAATGCCAATGTACCAATTGGTACATGCGTTCCCAGTGAAAACTTTATACTAAATTCTTGTGTGATTCTTCATCTACCTTAGGTGATAAGTAGGAAATGTAGAACGCTATAATATTTCCATAGTTAATGTATTTCATTGGATGGAAAATTATGTAACTCGGATCTAGAAAAAATATTGTCAAAACAAAATTTATGTGCCTGGAGAAACTATTAACTTCATCTCCATAACAGGAAGTGATGTGAATGTACACAAATCGTTTACGTATTTTACCGAGATAACCATAAACTTTGGACGTTGTCTTGATCTTTACTTGTAAGTTTCTTTCAAACATTGTTCTGTGAAATTCACAACTATTTTATATTTCCAAAGAATTTCAACGTGCATGTGTGTTGTTCTTCTTGGATCCAAGACATGAATTAGAGAGTATATAGTTTCCACAGACTTCCGGATTTGTCTGACATCCTGAGTGATTCAGGTAAAGAAGGCTGGTATTTAAAGAGTTTATTTATGTGTTATTCACTCGCAGAAAAACCGATTTAACTAAGATGTTCTTTTTGAGTTCATTAAATCTTAAAACGCGTGTTTCCGGTGTTTAACATATACAAGCTCTTATGGATATAAATGCAGAAATCTTCATAATTGACACCTTATTTATATCTGTTGGATGTGTTGTTTTTTATCTTTACCCATCAGTTTCCCCACGAATTAATCACATCGATTACTACCTGATTTTTTGCACGGTCGTAACTGCGCTACGAAATGAATAACGTCTGTCAGATAGACTATCCGTTTTGCTTCAGACATCAATGTGTGAACTACTGGCCTAGGTAATGTGAGGTCATTGACCTTGCAGAAAGCATTCGAACTCAGTTCCGATACAACATTCATTATCGTGGTGTAGCATTCGTTATGTCCACTCTGCGTCATGTCCACTGTGCCACGCCTTCTTGAAAACATACCACTCTTAATAAATAAAATAAATTTGCAAATGAATAAATGCTGATGTAATATTGCTCATTAATGTGTCTTCAATTACCAGTACAAACAGCTGAACTTATAACCCCAACAGCCTGTATATGTCGATATTAAGATTAGGTATGTAGCAGAAAAGGTAAATAGATATTTAGACTACTAGTTACCAAAGTAGAGATTTATTTATGAGAGACTCAAATTAGAACATGAAAGAATGGAGTAATCTGTTGTCTATAATAGTTTATCTACACTAAGAGTATTTTAGTATATGTTGCACATTTAATCGAATTTATTTATTGTGAAAACGATATGTTTAGATAAAAGTAAAATTGGGCAATAGAAAAAACGGCATATTCTGCAACTTTGGATGCTAGTTTCATATGTGAATTTTAAGTAAAATGAGTGAAGAAGTCGATTTTCACGATTTATTAAAAAATGAAAAGCAATCGAAGACACAAATTTTAACGTACTTTAGGAAGTATTATTATCCAGAAAAATAAGATATAGATGATCATCACTTAGGTGTATCTTACGTTTTGTTGTATCTTATGCTTCGATAGCGCATTTTGTTGGAATATAAAGTACAGCTTTTGTTGCCTAGTAACTACTAACTAAAGCATCATTGATTATTATAAACCTACAATATACTGCTGAAAATATTACTCATAAAACTTCCTGTACCTTTGCTATTCCAGTGTTATAATTTTTAATATGCTATAAAATCCGTATAAAATACCTTATTACAGTGAATGAACATAAAATTAAAACTATGTTTTAAATGTTCTTTTAAATATTTAATTATAACAACAATGATAGTAATAAGCATTAAAGTATTCTTCTTCAAAGTGGTAATTAAATTTCCTTGCTGTAGATTCCATTAGTTTAGAAATTTTACAAGCCACTACAAAATGGCTTTGTTGAACACACTGTTCTCGCCTACAAATGTAGTAATGGTTCTATTACATTTGCTTTGCGGTTTCTGCTATTTTCTGGAGACTTTGTTTTGGTTTCATTGAATGTTAACCCAGTTTGGCGGAAGAGGAGGCGCATCCCTGGGGAAATGTTACCCTACACTCTTTTTCCCTTCTTGCCTTCTCATCTGCTGAGTAAACATTGCACAAGAAGGGGAAAGCAACTCTATGTATGTCCTCAAGGATCCCTAATCTTCTGTTTGGAGTCCTTTTTCTCCGAAATAAAATTGATTCATTTTTATTTTATTTTACCGATAAAATATTTTATCATACCTTCCATAATCCACAAAAAGTGAACTTGGTAAAAAATTCAATTTTCATTAGCATGTATTTCTCTATAAAGCGTTTTGTTCAACTTTTGTATAATATTTTTGGACTTTAAATATTTTTACTACCAGCCCTTCATGATTTCTCCCTATTTCATGATTTAAAATTTGTCAAATATATGACCTAAAAGCTCTATATATGTTTATTAAGTGATTGGTTATGTCACCAAGCCTTAAGCCCCACGGAATGCAGTCATTCCCAATGAAAATTTATATACATGCCTAATACAAATATAAAATCTCTATGCTTACTTCTAAAATTCCTCTGGCATAATACTGCAAGTCCACAACTCTGTTGCTTATCTATGTAAAGAATATTAATGGATTTAAATGTAGTAGTAAACTCAGATGTTTGTAGAATAACTGTGCCTCGATACAGATCCCTAAGGGTGAAGAAGAAAATTATGCTCATCATTTTGAAACAAGAACGTTTTCGATTCTCTCTCGTTTTCCTTAGGCAAATTTTCAAAATGCCCTTGTCATTTAATTTATCTTTGCCGTATATTATATTCCAGTATCAGAGTGATAAGTACCTTATAACAGAATGGAGGCAAAGTTTGAAAATACGAGATGAAGTCTAAGTGCCCCGGCACTACAGCCCTTGAAGA
This sequence comes from Tenodera sinensis, assembly GCA_030765045.1. Lineage (NCBI taxonomy): Eukaryota > Metazoa > Arthropoda > Insecta > Mantodea > Mantidae > Tenodera > Tenodera sinensis. The sequence goes on along the minus strand of CM060966.1, from coordinate 129,315,809 downwards.
GCCAAGCCTTACCGCCCAGCCGCTGCGTCCCCCACCTCGGTCCACTACAGGCGTCATTGGTGGGGTGCAGTATTGGAGGGTGGTACGTGGTCAGCGTCCCGATCCCTACCGGCTAGTTATGCGGTCTTCACGACATGTTGTCGCTACTTTTCTATCAAGTAGCTCAATTGGTCCACCCGGGATCTAACGAGCCAGACCTGCACCTCGTGCCAGACCTCCCAGAGGGGATAAAATCCGAACCCGGGTCCTCCGCGCCAGAGCCAAGCGCTCTTTCCAATTGCGCTACGGAGGCGGTTAGACGAAGCCTAGCGTTTTCTATTTCCGAGAATCTGTTACGCACTTAACTGTTACAGCCCAGTATGTTGCGTACTATTTTTGGGCAATCGATGATAACTACGTTATGTGTAATGTTGTCTACAATAGTGTTATCTACTAGTTACTTATTGCCAGGTCGACTTTTTTTAAAACAATTTATTGCCTTTTAGAAAATAATACATTGCTACTGTCAACACAATAATGAATCTCTTATTGCACCAAAAAAAAAAAAAATTGTTGCTAACAGGCTGTATGTTATAGTTATCTAAGTGAATATAATATTATTACATAGTTTTTTATGCCCATCGGATACTACGGTCGAACACTGTAAGGTGTGGCTATGTGAAGAGTAGAGCTATGAAAGTAGCAGGTCAACATCCATTCCAAGATAGGAATGTTCTGGACGTGCTATTCTGAAGAAACTCTGCAAGTCAGCTGTGGATGGATGGGGTGTAGTCAGCCGGTAATAAAGATATCTAGGGCTCGGAAGTTCATGCCCTAAAAAACAATGAAATATGCATGCAAATATGCTCTTAAAAACTTCAAAATATGTCAAGAAATATGCACTATTTCATTAGAACAGTTCATGTCCCTTTGCAGTAGACGAGTTTGTGTAAATAATTAAGTTACCTTATTCCTTAGAGGTTGAAGCAGAAGTGCTCCCGCTGCTACTATTAACTGCTAAATTGCAGTTCACAACCAACACTACACAAATTTTCAACAGTAAAACGTCGTCTATTGTCTGGCAAAACACTTTTGTAACGTGAAAAACTTCTTTACACGTCACAAGATGTTATAGGAGCATATTTAAATGATGTTAACTGTTTCACAGAGAGAGTCAACTCTCTTGGTGTGACGGTTGGTTTTCTTTCGGGGATTTCTCGAATATCGCACATCTGTTTATAACCAGAATTTTTTGAAATTATATAATTCACTTTCTCTTTCACTTTTTGTCCTATGCTACCAGAAACCGAACTTAGATCACATATTGTTTTTTCAAAGACAGTGATTCATGCAAAGGAGATCCTACAGCTTCCAATGCCGTTATGGCTGTTGGTAAGAAAGAAAAATGAGCAGATATGAAACTAAGATCCTTCTTTAACCCAGTGCCTGACAGAATATTTTGCACAGTTTGTATTGATGAAGCATCGTTCGAGTCCGATGACTTAACAAGCTCTTCGACTATTTCTATGTGCTCAGCATAATATAAAACTGCACCGACCCATGTTCCCCATCGAGTTAACACCGGTGCAGGAGGAAGTCGGATATTAGGTGCTGTTGATCTAAACAAGTTAACTCTTTTAGGAGATTTAACAAAAATTCTCTTTGTACTGGACACAAATCTATCTACCAGTGGGAAAGAATCGCGTATTGTCTCAGAAATTCGATGAAGAGCGTGTGCCTAACAAGTTATATGAATTAAGTTAGGAAAAATACCTTTCAGAGTTTTTCCAGATTTTACCATATAAGGTAATAAATAAAAGCAACCAGTTGTATTCGATTCCACATGGGCATTGTAATTTCAAAGAGTCCATCACAAACTGTGTCATAGTTACACTGTCAATTGGCCGACAATTTGCACATATTAAGGAGAAGAGCTGTAGTCTTTGGTTCATTATTTAAGGCACCCATGATTATATTAGCAATAGAACGGCGTTCAGAATCAGAGGTTTCATCAACAGACAACCACACAAACGGATCCGTTAAATTTTGTATATTTGACAATACGTTATTGTAACAATGCCCTGCATAAGTCTTACGCAGTGTACTTTCTTCAGGCACATGTTGTTGAGTACACTTGGCAAGAAAGTTTTTAAATATCGGATTATTAATTTTGAACAAGGGAATATCAGCAGCTGAAAATGCTTGGCACAAGTCATAGGAAAATTCAGTAACCCTATTCCTAAACACTCTAATCGTTTTAGAACAGGTTATTTGTTTGCGAGTTTTCTGATTAAATTCTCCTTATGTTTTGCTGTGTTTATGTGCTGAACTATTTGAAATCTTTTCTCACTTCCTATATTTTTGTCACACGCTCCACAAAACAGTGCCATATTATCTGTAGATATTAAATCACGCGATAACTCTTTCTGTAAATTAATTAATCTAGCACTCCACGTTGGTTTTATTTTAAGCATTTGAAGAGCTTTTTAACATTTTATACGCCTAATTTAATTTGGAGGGAACCAGTTTACAACACTGTTACGTTTGAAGACCACGCAGAGGCAAGCGTTGCTATAATCGTGCTGCTCAAAACGTTGACCTGCACTTTATCTTTTTTAGTATCAAACCTCTCAGACAACGCACTGATTATTCTCTACGCACATACATAAAATGAAAGAATGGAAAGAGGGGATTCACTGCATAACAACATGACTCAGCATTGCTTCTCGCCACCTCGCGAGTTACATCATCATATGCAACACTACCAATATGAAAAATATTATCCAGGTGGGAAAAAAACATAAAAATCATTAAAATATGCTATATAGAGGCTATAGTGCTGAAATAATATGCATTTATGAAAATCAAGAAAATATGCAGTTATATGCACCATAAAATCACGTCCAAATAACTTAAAATTCCATAATTTGTGCACATAATGTAAAAGCATACATTTTTAACCCCTATGAAAAAACATGCAAATGCATGAACTTCCTAGCCCTAAAGATATCCCATTATCAGCCAACCCAAAAGTACCAGTAGTAGGGATGTCCAGGAAAAGCACCATTCTGTCAAGATCATTGGGGTTGTCGCTGTGGTAGACTCTGCGAATGATCGCAGACATCCACGCCGACAGATCAACAACCGATGCCTCAGCGTGTCCATATTGCCTCACTGAGAACACCATGGCGTAGACGAAATGTTGTGCTGATATTTCTTTGCCTCGGTAGGAATGACGTCGTTCACTACTTTGTATGCTGCGGTCTTCCAATCCATGGGAATCTGGGTAAGGTGAAAATTGGCCCATATTCTAGCCCACTGCCTATTCGGATATTTGGACATGATGTACGGCGTAACCTCATTACTTTCTAGGAGATGACGGTAAAGAGCCTTAGTCGACAACGAGTCCAGGTCACGTAAAAGCTCTGCCGGCAGTTTCGTGAGACAGCTTTCTAGACTCCTAAAAATGGGATGATGTAATTTGGCAGAAATCACTGCAACAGGGTTCGGGACATCGGTTGAGGTCGTAGATCGCAGAGAGGTTTTGAGAAATAACGCCTTGCATTTGTAGTTGACGGCGATGAGGCCGAGTCCTCCTTTTGCAGGTGGTTACCATAATTGAGCCCTGGCAATCCTATAAACGTGTCCCGTCCAAAGGTAATAGGTGAGACCCAATTCAATGCGTTGTGCAATATCCTCAGGTAATGGTAGTACTTTTGCAATATACCATAGTTTCGAAAGAATGAACAGATTCACATTCCAGACCTTTTGTATAAGGTTAAGATCTCGTATGGGATGTCTCGAGAGCAGGTACCGAACAGTGTTGAGAAGGGGTTTCCAGTTCAATTCCAGTATCTGTACCACATCGGAATGGAAGTGTATGCCGAGAATTTTCACAGTGTGGGCTATGGGCACATCTTGCAGCGTAGTGCCTGAGGGCCACTTTCCAAGTTTCAACAATTTGGATTTGTTAAAATTAATATAGGCCAATAAAGCTCTGGTGTAGCATTGGAGCACCTGTCTCACACATTTCGAATGTTGGGGGTCACGAAGTAACACCACCATGCCATCCGCATATGCTAAGGTGTTAAACAAGTCAGCAGGATGAGAATACCGTTTGCAGTTGTTATGAAGCATGCGAATCAGCGGTTCTGTACGAACCGCATACAGCAACGTGGAAAGCGGACAACCTTGTCGTACACCACTTCGTAATGGCACTGGATCGGTAAAAAATCCATTAATCTGCACTCGGGAATGGGCGTTAGCATACAAGAATGAGAGGGCTTGTAAAAAGATGCTGCGGTAAGCCCATTTTGTGCAGCGTTCTAAACAGGTAGGCACGATCAATATTATCAAATGCCCCATGAAAGTCCAGCGATAGAATACTGGCAGTCTCGTGTGAATGAGCGTCAAAGTGTAAAATCGTATCACGAATGAGGTGGAGGTTTTTAGTGATCAATCGGCCTGGCACACCACATTTTTGTTCTTTGCCGATAAGCTCATACAGGACTGGACGAAGTCGGTCCCCTAGGATTTTGGCGAACAGCTTGTAGTCAGCGTTTAATAATGTGATAGGCCGATACTCATCTAGCGAGTTCGGTGCAGACTTTTTGGGAATTAAGACGATTATTCCTTCATTGAAGCCCATTGGATCACCCGGTGTGTGTAGTAGTTCTTCGTAAAGACGTAGAAAGGGCGGCTGAATGAATTCCCAGTAGAGTTTGTAAAACTCGTAGCCAATACCATCCGGACCAGGAGCCGATTTGGAACTGGCAGTGGTTAGTGCAGTCACTATCTCCTCAGATATTAAGGGACTGGTGAGAGCGGTGTTTGCCTCCTCCGGAACTACAGCGTTAACATGCGCCAAAAGTGAGTCCTGTGCATCCACCACTGTAGGCCGTGTATCGAACAGTGTGGCAAAATATGCCTCCGCCTGATGTAGGATGTCTTTAGAAGAGGTTGCCCGCCTCTGTAGCGTGATGGTTAGCGTGTCTGCCTCACGTTCAAGAGGTCGCGAGTTCGAATCTCGCTTAGGGTAAGTTATCCGGGTAAGGTTTTTTTCCGAGGTTTTCCCTACCCTGAGAAGACGAATGTCGGGTAACTTAAAGCTCCATGGACCTCGGGCTCATTTGAGCATCATTTCACCCATTTCATTTCATTCATTCGTCCGATATGACACAATGTTGGAGGACGTTAATTAAAAAAAAAATTTTTTTTGAAGAGGTTAGTTGTGCGCCGTCAGAGGATACCAAAGAGTGGATGTAGTGTGTGATTCCCCGGTGCTTTTCAGTTGCAATATGATAGAGGGACGCTTTTTCATCTTCAGCAACGGATCGTGTGCAGGAGCGTATCTTAACACCATCCCTCAACCGAAGTGTAAATCGGAGAAGAAGTTACTTTACATTTTGTATCTCTTCTGCTACTGGAAAACCTTGTCACTGTTTCGCCAAGAGTTCCTGTAATAGCTGCTGGTGATACTCGCGCATATTTCTGTGCTCCTGGGATTTAAAGTAACTAACAGTTTTAAAAAAGGAGCGAATGGTGGGTTTGTAAATCCGGAGCCATTTTTGTAGTGCAGTCAAGTTGCTGGAAGTCGCTCGTCGTTTTGCTATCTCCCATCGGGAAGCAAAATCCGCTCTTATTGCCGCATCTGAAAGCAGGGACGTGTTCAGCTTCCAATAACCTCTTCCTGGTGCAGGGATTTTCTGCTCAACTGTCTTCTTGATTATCAGAGCTTGGTGATCGCTAATTGCAGTAGCCCGCACTATAGCGTTTAATACCATGCTACGACTGTAGTGATTGACATAAAATCTGTCAATGCGTGACGCAGATACGCCCCTATGAAAGGTAAACTGTACCGTAAGATCGTGAATGAAGTTCCCAATCATCCATTAGCTGCAATTCCCTACACAAGCGTTGTAAGTTGGGTGATGGCGTGTAATTGCCTCGCTGGTCCTTCGCGTGCAAAACGGTGTTGAAATCCCCACCTAATACCAATGTGTTGTACCTATGCCGGAGATAAAAAGGTAACTCCTGTGTGATCATATGTTCACGTTCCGTCCTGTTGTTGGTTCCGGATGGCAGATAGACATTCATAAATAATGATCCATTGGTAGTCATCATCAAGAGTATCCTACCACTCGGGTGCTTTTCTATAAACTTGATGGGAAGGCCACTTCGGTGTATTATCGCCGTCCCTCTATTGGCATCACTAAGGTTGATGATCGACGTGTAATTGGGTCCTATGAATTTGAACGTCTCGACATTAACTTCTTGTAAAAACAAGACATCTATGTCATTATCGTACAGGAACTGCGTGAGTAGGCGTTGTTTTGGGAGGCTTCGCAGACAGTTGATGTTTAAGGCAGCATAGTTTTGCACTAAGGACATGATGGCGTAGCAAACACAAAGTAACTGGAATGGACCCATTGGAATTTAGTCACAACCGGTGGTATTGCCGAAAGTTTAACGCAGTTAGTCTGTAGAAACCACGTCCGGTGGTTTGTAAGGGTGGCCCCGGGATTTATTATGCACAGCCATCGTTTTGAACGTCACCGGGTCTCGATCATCCACAGGGTCCTCCGACGCTGACACCTGTGCACTATGTGTGTGAGCTTCCATGCCATCTTGACTCCATGCACTAGTCATAATGTGCTGATTCTCCGCTGTGCGCATATGGCGTACCGTTACATCTACCTGCAGCGTCTGGGATGATTGCTTTGCAATCACGTCCTCTTGAGGATCATCAGAAACGCTGTGTCGATTGAGGCGAGGATCTCGTGAGTGCGGCCTCCGTATAGCCACGATATTTGAAGTTGGTTCCAACTGTGTCTCCATTGAATTGTCAGGAACGTTTTCTGTTCTTAACTTCTTGACATTTGGTTCCCCCTGTTCGCCACCTTCTGAAGTCAGAAGAGGAGCAGTAGTGTTATTTTCGCTGTTGGTACTTCGGTCCATAGCTGCGTTATCTGTGGCGGATGGAGCGTGAACCTCCAGGCGTTGGTCATTGTGGTGCTCCAGTGTTCGAGTATCTGAGTCGGGCAGTTTTTCGGCCAGCGGACGTGCAGAGGCTGACGTGGAAACCAGGCGGGCCGCAACTGTGTGTGTCACAACCTCACTAAGCAAGCGAGGTTTGTTGTGCGGTTTAAGGGGTAATGCCGTAGGGACTTGCTTGCAAGTTTGTTTCAAATGTCCGGTCTCCCCACAGGTAAAACACACTTTAAGTTGCCCGGAATAACTGATGGACGCTGTATGTAAGCCGATTCTCAAGGAAACGGGTATGTGGTGTTTTATGTCCATTTTGATGGCTCTTACGCCATTCTTTACGGGCAGTAACTGCTGCGGATTCCATTGTTCCATACGTATGTCGTGAATTCGACCGAATTGACCAAGAGCACCGGTGATTATGGAATATGGTACTTCAGGTGGTATGTTAAACACATGTACGATCACACTCTGGAGGTCCGCAGCACTGATAAAAAGTTGTACTACAGCCCCGGAGTCGTACTGGAACTGTTTACAGCCCTGGTGCTCGTGTAAAATTTTGTTGTATATTGTGACGGAAATCAGTTTCAGGTAAATGGCAAAATCTCTGCTGTGTAGTTGAAGCGTATCCACCTGATCTGCCGTAAGGTGCATTGTGTATTTCGTAGGCAGACGGCCTGGGTGCGTCGTGTAGAAATTGAATTTTCAGCGTGTTTATTCGCTGGTAATGTTCCAGTTTTTTGTGTCTGTGTACTGTTATTAAGGTCTATACTTAATAGTAACTAAGTGTAGGTACAAATACTCACGTTTGAGGCGGTGAAGATTTGACTGCAAATGCACTTATTTGACGTTTGGACTGCGGAGCGTTGCACTGCAGGCAGACACACACAACGCAAGCACAGGTCCGTTCACTTCACTGCCGGCTGGCAGACCAGACCGATTGAAGTCGAGCCTTAGAAATTGCATGATAAAAGATTGTGCCACGCACCCCCCCCCCCCCCCCCCCCAGGAGCACAGCGTTGTGTTTAAAAGAGGAATATACTTTATATATTCCAATCACAGCTAGCTTAACATGATAACCTCTGCACATTATTATTTTATGGCTATTATACACATTCAAATAAATGTGTATTCTTTTATTCATTTAATGTTGGCTACAATACACGTCTGCATAGAAGTGCTTTATTACACGCAGAAGGCTGAGACAACAGTGAAGTGTGCAATAAATAAACTGATACCACTACCTGTATACATGCATTTTTAGTAACAAAAGATTGATATCGGAGGTGGTAAGTGCACCTCACATTCAAGAGGTTCCGAGTTCGAATATAGGTTTGGATCAGTTTGTTACCTTTCCAGGGGCTTTCTTTATCCTGAGAGGACTAATGCATGGTAACTCTAAGCTTTAGGGGTATAGTTCATTTTAGCATAATTTCACCCGTTTCTTAATTAACCGTCCGGTATGAACGCACCAGGTTAAAAGACGTTACACTCTAAGATCTTTAAATATAGGTATGCCATTTAATTCATAGGCAACTCAAGCACGACAACGAATGTTTTAGAAATACTTAATATTACAAAAAAATCGTATGTGTTGCACTCACATGACTTTCTCTATTCTTGTACTAACCATTCTTACAAACTCCTATTCCTATATCTTCTTCGCGTTAGTTAAGATAAACATTTGTACAAATTACCTTATTGCTTACTTCCTTGTAGGTGCAAGGGGACTATTACAATACAGTAGGCTTTGAGCGATAGTCAAATCTTTTAAAGCTTTGAGATTCCGCTCTCTTTGCACGCTTAACATAAAAAAGTGAACACAGACACACACACGGACCTTTTTCTAAAAATGCTTTTTTTTTTTTTTTTTTTTTTTGATTCAGGGGGTCTCGAAACATATATTTCCGGTGAAATCTCGACATCGAATTTTTGGGTGGAATACAATACTTCCCCTACTTACCAGTAGAGAAAGTAAAAATATCAGTTGTCTAAACTTCCAGGTCCAATATTCAATGTCGGAGGTTTCGATGTCGGACGTTTCGATGCCAGAAGTTCCTAGGTCGAAGCTTCTATGTCGAAGTCGAAGATTCGATGTCGAAGTGTCGATGACGAATGGTCGATGTTGAAGTTTCGATGTCGAAGTGTCGATGAAGAAGTTTAATGTTGAAGTTTCGATGCCGAACTCTCGATGCCGAACTCTGGTAATAATAATCAGTTGTCGAAACTTCCATGTCCAATATTCGATGTCAGACGTTTCGATGTCGGAGGTTTCGATATCGGAGGTTTCGATCTCGGACGTTTCGGTGTTCAAACTTCGATGTCGAACACTCGATGGCAAACACACGAGGTCGGATTTTCGAGGCCAGTGTTTGGATGTCACAATTTCGGTGACGGTCTTTCGATTTCAGATTTGCGACATCGGACGTTTCGGTGTCGGAAGTTTGAGTGTCGGTCGTTTGAGTGTCGGATATTTCGGTGTCGGACGCATCTGTGTTGAAACTTCGATGTCGAAATTTCCATATCAAAGTTTTCATGTCGAAGTTTAGATGTCGAAGTTTCGATGTCGAAGCTTCGGTGTCGAAGCGTCGGTGCCGAAGCGTCGGTGCTGAACTCTCGACGCCAAACTCTCGACGCCGAACTCTCGACGCCAAACTCTCGACGCCGAACTCTCGACGCCAAACTCTCGACGCCAAACTCTCGACGCCAAACTCTCGACGCCAAACTCTCGACGCCGAACTCTGATAGTGAAATATCAGTTGTCGAAACCTCCATGTCCAATATTCGATGTCGGAGATTTCGGTGTCCAAACTTCGATGTCGAACACTCGATGGCAAACTACCACTTTCGGACTTTCGAGGCCAGTGTTTGGATGATGGAATTTCGATGACGGTATTTCGATTTCAGATTTGCGATATCGGACGTTTCGGTGTCGGAAGTTTCGGTTTCGGACGTTTCCGTGTTAGACGCGTCTGTGTTGAAACTTCGATGTGGAAGTTTCGATGTCGAAGTTTGATGACGAAGTTTCAAGGTAACGATGTTGAAGTCTCGATGTCGAAGTCTCGATGCCGAAGTATCGATGTCGAAGTTTCATTGTCGAAGTTACGATGTCGAAGTTTCGATGTCGGTTTGGATGTCGGTTACGATGTCGAAGTCTAGATGTCGATGTTTCGATGTCGACGTCTCGATGTAGAACTTTCGTAGTGAAATTTCAGTTCTCGAAAGTTCCGTGTCAAGTGTTCGATGTCGGATGTTTCGATGTAGGAGGTTTCGATGTTGGACGTTTGTATGTCGAAGTTTCTATGTCGAAGTTTGGATGTCGAAGACGAAGATTCGATGTCGAAGTTTCGAAGTCGAAGTATCGATGTCGAAGTATCGATGTAGGAATTTCGATGTCGAAGTTTTGTTGTCGAAATTTCGACGTCGAAGTTTTGTTGTCGTTTTCGATGTCGGTTTGGCTGTCGGTTTCGATGTCGAAGTCTAGATGTCGATGTTTCGATGTAGAACTTTCGTAGTGAAATTTCAGCTCTCGAAAGTTCCATGTCAAGTGTTCGATGTCGGATGTTTCGATGTAGGAGGTTTCGATGTTGGACGTTTGTATGACGAAGATTCGATGTCGAAGTTTCGATGCCGAGGTTTCGATGTCGAAGTGTCGATGTCGAAGGATCGATTTCGAAGTTTCGATGTCAAAGTTGCAATGTCAAAGTTTCGATGTCGAAGTTTCAATGTCGAGTCTCGATGTCAAAGCCTCGATGGCCAAGTCTCGATGTCCAAGTTTCGATGTCGAAGTTTGAATGTCGAAGTTTCGATGTCGAAGTTTCGAAGTCGGTTTCGATGTCGAAGTCTAGATGTCGATGTTTCGATGTCGAAGTCTCGATGTAGAACTTTCGTAGTGAAATTTCAGTTCTAACTTCCATGTCAAGTGTACGATGTCGGACGTTTCGATGTAGGAGGTTTCGATGTCGGACGTTCCTATGTCGAAGCTTCTATGTCGAAGTCGAAGATTCGATGTCGAAGTGTCGCTGACGAAGTACCGATGTCGAAGTTTCTAGGTCGAATTTTCGATGTCGAAATGTTGAAGTGTCAATGTCGAAGATTCGATGTCGAAGTTTCAAAGTCGAAGTTTCGATGTGGAAGTGTCGATGTCGAAGTGTCGATGTCAAAGTGCCGATGTCGAAGTGTCGATGTAGAAATTTCGATGTCGAAGATTCGAAGCCGAAGTTTCGTTGCAGAAGTTTCGATGTCGAAGTGTCGATGTCGAAGTGTCGATGTCGAAGTGTCGATGTCGAAGTGTCGATGTCGAAGTGTCGATGTCGAATGGTCGATGTCGAAGTGTCGATGTTGAAGTTTCGATGTCGAAGTGTCGATGCAGAAGTTTCGATGTCGAAGTGTCGATGTTGAAGTTTCGATGCCGAAGCGTCGGTGTCGAAGCGACGGTGCCGAAGCGTCGATGCCGAACTCTCGATGCCGATTTGTTGCACTCACATGACTTTCTCTACTCTTGTACTAACCATTCTTACAAACTCTTATTCCTATATCTTCTTCGTGTTAGTTAAGACAAACATTTGTGCAAATTACCTTATTGCTTACTTCCTTGTAGGTGCAAGGGGAATGTTAGAATACAGTAGGCTTTGTGCGATAGTCAAATGTTTTAAAGCTTTGAGATTCTGTTGTCTTTGCACACTTAACATATAAAAAAATTTGATGTGTTGCACTCACATGACTTTCTGTACTCTTGTACTAACCATTCTAACAAACTCTTATTCCTATATTTCCATGTTAGTTAAGATAAACATTCGTACAAATTATATTATTGCTTATGTCCTTGTAGGTGTAAGGGAGATATTAGAATTGTGTGACAGTCAAATCTTTTTGACCTTTGAGATTCCGTTCTCTTTGCACGATTAACATATAAAAAATGAACAACGTTGGTGCATTTCGCTAAAGTTCTAAGTTTTCCGAAGCTCACACATATAACAAGGAATATCTCCGAAATGGTTCACCCTACAAGAAAATTTATTGAGTCATAAATTGTGTATTTTATCAAGATCTACATTTTTTGTATAGTATGATTTGATCTATCTCTAACGGTTTACGCGTTATGCAAAAGTCGTCCAGAGTAAATACGACTACAGGGGCTATAGCCAGAAAATTCAAGATATACATTTCATTTGCCATCAAAATATCTCAAACATATGACATTTTGACCAAAATCGTTAGAGCCATTTTCAAGAAAATCAAAATTTTCGAAAAATTTTCCATGTAAAGGGTAGTTTAGAGTGAGGTTATTTTCTTCAAAATCTTCGTGTCGGATCCTTGAAAGACATTAAACTTAAATACCAACTTTGGTTTCTAACCGAATTTTCGTTTTTGTGTTATGCTGTCCACAGACTGACACATAGACACACATGGACTTTTTTCTAAAAATGCTTTTTTTTTTGGATTGAGGGGACCTCAAAACATATATTTCCGGTGAAATCTCGACATCGAATTTTTGGGTGGAATACAATACTTCCCCTACTTAGCAGAAGAGAAAGTAATAGGGAAATAAGTAGTAAAAACCCACATACCTGTGAAAATAAATATATTTTAAAAATATGTGTGGAATGGTACACAAATTGGTGAAGTTCTACTTCCCCTGAATAGCCGCCCCTGCTCTAGCCCACTACTCCACGGCAGAAATACTTGAAGACGTAGTGGATTGAGTTTTGGCTTCATGTGCCCGAGGTTATGGGTCCTACTCCAAAAATGAACGATGCCATTTAAGCGTGTTTTAATGCAATAGCCCTACTTCTACACATTTGCGGTCATGCAAAAGTATTCCCGAGGGACAAAATTCCGGCACACCAAAGAATCCTGATATAACCTTGGCAGTTGCCATATTATTACATAAACTTAACAATTATTAGGTTATATGAGGGGATTGACTGCATAGTCGACTTCAGTCTTAGAAGATGGCGAATGAAATAAAAAGTTTGGTGTTTATAACGCCCAGAGTGAAAACGGATGAGAATTTCAGCACTGCTACCGGCATTGTTGGCCTGGTGTTGTGACTGTGGGAGAAAAGTATGATACGAGGGTCGCTACGAAAGCTTTGGGATATGAGAAAATGAAAGTTGATCCACTCGAATTGGATGCAGGATGGGGTGAGTAAACTGATACCAGATAGTGACTCTCCCACTCCAGGAATTCCAGCAACGCAAGGATGAAGAACCCGCGGCACACCACAGTTTGCTTGCCAAAAGTTTTTGTCAAGCTTCAAGAACGCCAGGCACGCACGGGGCTGCAAGGGATCCTTCTCCATCTCGACAATGCGTCCGCATACACGGCCAAAACAGCCAACACATCACCATTCAGTTCCTGGAGTCTACAGAAGTCAAACTCATGATTTATCCACCACTCGGTGCCGACCTGTCAAGCAATTTTTGTTCAAGAAACTTATTTCTACAACGCTGAGTTTTGGGTTTATTACAGTCTCAACTTAAATAATCCGCCTGTTGCTGAAGAATACTATACTTAAACCCCTAGCGCAACAGCCCATGGAGGGCCAAGGCTTGCCGCCCAGCCGCTGCGTACCCCACCTCTGGATACCATTCTAGTACCTGCAATAGCGTTGGAATGTCCAAATTCCCATAGCTACGGAAGTTAATATGGTTTCATTTTACTTCTTCATTAATGAAATAGTACCCACGGATCCAAGGTGAATAAACCAATTTAACATCACCTTGTTTTAACCGATGTGTGGACAGTCAGTTTCACAGGATAACTACTCGTGTAAACATTAGCGAAATATTGCTTTGGACCAAAAAGCAAATAAGTTAATTAATTGCCAACTGTTTGGAACATCGAGGTTGTTAGCCTGGGATTTCCAGAAAGGATCTACAGAAATTGCACAAGTGTGCTTAATAATGGCACTGTACCAATATTGTTTACAGGAAGTATCCCCATCTTTAAAACATTTCAAAAAGTGGCTTCGGTTAGAGAGATCCGGTGACAATCGATATTTAAAAAAAAAAAAAAAAAAAAAAAAAAAAAAAAAAAAAACCGAACAATGCCATCTCCTAATTCATTCTTCTTGATTGATGTTTATACAACTTTTCGTTACTAAGCATATTGGTCACACGCACATAAAGAATGTTCTATAAAAACGCTTTTTTAGTGCCAGTGGACGTCAAAGCACACATTTCCGAGTAAATGTATGAATATATCAAAAAATGAGTCGAATGCTATAACAAAGTGAAGGGAACTTGCAAGATTGCCTTTTGTAAAACGCTGCTACATAGCGCTAGGAAAAGAACCCAGGACAACCGGCACATTTACTTGTAGAAGAAGTAATTTTGCACGAAAACTACATATACAATCTGGCACAATGAATAACGTGGCCTGACTTTTGCAGTCCAAGCTGTTAAAGGTACGGTTGGGTCAACAGCAGGAGAAGATGTAGAAAAATAACCGCTATCTGTACAGATTTACAACGGTGGTCGTAAGACACAATTAAATTAGATTGTTCTCAAACACTGTCCCGTCCTTCTTCTGTTTTCTTTTCCTTTCTTCCTTTCTTTTTCCCTTGTCTTCTGTAACTCTCCCCAATGCACAAGCTTGAAACCAGCAGTGCATCTGTTGCGACTCTTCGCCTAGAAATGAAGACTGAGATATATGTAACATCTATGGGTAGGTATTGAAATATGAAGCCTAATGAAACTGTTTTGACACTGTATATTAAATCGGCGAAAAACAAAATAAACGTTCCAAACATGTATTTTAGCTTTTCTAGCTCATACGTGCTATGCTCTTTGGGAAACTTATGATATAGCTACTTTTATCACATGTGCAAAATTGAGTTCATCCTTCAAATATTGCGACGCCGGCCGTGGCGAACAACCAAGGACAATCGGGGCGAGGCTGCTCCACCCCACTGGTGCTGCGTTTATCAAACACGCTCAAGGTCAGGTTGCCTTACACGAGCAAACACGTGACAACAATCAGAACGATAGAACCAAAAGGGGTTTTCTAGATTATTCGAGAAGTGTTCGGCAGCCGCCGTATTTGTAGAAGTTCGTGTCACGTCATCCTTGCTATATAAGGAGGTGAAACAACGAGCAGAGTGAGGAGACAGTTCTCAGTGTGTGTGTGTGTGTGTGTGTGTGTGTGTGTGTGTGTGTGTGTGTGTGTGTGTGTGTGTGTGTGTCGTCGCATCGTGAAGGAAGATAGCGAAGCGGATATGAATATTGAGTGATTGTGTCGTAAGAGTTAGTGTTTAAGAGACAGATGAAATGAAGAAAGACAGTGGAAGGACTGGGTCAAGGTTACGAGAAGAAAATATTTCTGAGTTGTAATATCACGAAAGACTAAAGACAAATTCTGTAAAAGAGATCTGTGTATTTGTGCATTCAATTAGAGGAAAATAAAGTGAAAAAAATTAAGAGGACTGGACTATTGTCAAATTGTGCAATATTTTTACTGTGGACTAGCATTTAATTCAAAACCATGTTTTCTCAATTATAAATTTTTAAACGTCTGCTGATACTTAAAATACTCCTTCTGATGTAATTGTGATGTTTCCCCAATGTGTATTGTGACGATTATTTTTGTAGGTTTCTGATAATTATAAATTTATAGAATTGAGATAGTCGTGACATACTTCATTCAAGTCTAGATATGCGACTTCAGTCATTTCCTGGAAGCTCATGTTGTAGGAACATATTTTGCGATTCCTTGGGAATCTGCTCTTCCAACGTAAACGTGGAGTCAGCTTCGCTCGCTGACGTGCGCTGACAAATGCCTCACTCAGACACTCAGCTACCTTGTTAGCGAGTATCTTATATTTAAGACTCCGAATTTTGACTTAGCGTAGAGTCAATTTCACGTACTAAGAGAAACATGTGACACTGATGTTTAAGTCTCTAAATTATTCTGTTGTTTAACGACGCTGTCAATTGCCAGGATCACATCAGCGTCGCCGGTGTGCCGGAATTTTGTCCCGCAGGAGTTCTTTTACATGCCAGTAAATCTACTGACATGGAGCTGTCGTTTTTAAGCACACTTAAAAACCACTGGCCTGGGCCGGGTTTGAACCTGCGACCTTGGGAACAGTAGGCCAGCGTCTAACCAACTGAGCCACCCAGACCGACGTTTAAGTCTCTTTGACTATCTTCCAAGATGAAACTTGGGACGGCAGGAATCTCGTTAAGGCAAAGCAAATAGCTGTCTATAACTGACCACCCTTTCCTCTTCTTTCATTGTAATATAAATTAATAATTTTATAAACTCTTCTTGATACCAGATTTACATGTGCGTATTTTTATCAAAATGGTTAGAAATCGTAAGAAAATTATGAAATAAGGAACGTGGGAGGGGGAAGTAGCTGGGAAACGGGTTCTTTCTAGTTTACCATATATTGTTACTAAAGAAGAGAATAGCAATGGCGGAACAAGTCAGCTACCTCACGGCACTGTGCGGCGAGTAAACAACTTAACAATGGAGCGCGGCAGAACAAAGCGTTTTAAAATTGTTCGAGAGATTTCCGAGCTTCGGCTTATTTACGACAGATTCGGGAAAAAGGTAACTTTCGAGAAAAATCCGTTCTACGTGATTCTCGCCTATATAAGCGAGTCGAGACGACGAGAGCAGCAAGTTTTTATGACGCAGTCATTAAATGTTGAATGAGATAACTGTTAGGTAGCTTAAGTGTGTGAACAGTCAGTGTTGAGAGAATATGTGTATCGCCTTAGACAATTGTAGATACTCAATCGTCACATCGGAGTTGTATGAAGTAGTTTTAGTGAGCGTGATCGTTTCTGAGGCAGAGCGTAGAACTGAAGCACTGTGAAGTATGTGTCAAGGTTACGATTGGACAGAACAACTGAGAGTTACAAGGTCACGAAGAACTATTGTGCTATAGATAAAAGATGTGTTTTTGTGCTTCAGCTTTAGAAGGGAAACAAAATGACAGAAAAAGGTACTGGAAATCGCCATTTTGTCACAGTATACTAAAGAACAAACGAAAGCTTTGCACAAAAACATTAGAACTTATATTATGCTGGTAACATCACTCAATATGCTTCCAGTGTGCTTATTAAGACAAATTATTTACGCGAACCTAAAACCTAAAGTCTTGAATGAAACACACTTGTTTAACCGATCAATGTACATAAAATAAAATTAACATACTTTTCTGTATCCATTTCTATATTTCAAGGAGTGTGACGTAAAGTAAGTCAATTGACATTAAAACTTTTATTGGGGCGATCGGTTATTGTCCCCAATTGGATCCACCCTTGAAATATAAACGCCTGATAAACACAACTCAAATTAGTCTTGTGCCTTGAATACTTTTTTTTTCCGAAGTGCTAATATACTATTTGAAATGAGACATCTTAATTGTTTTTCTTAATTAAAATCTCCTGCGCATATAATCCTTACATTTCTTCCACTGTGTGTGCGTGTGTGTATTTTTCCACTTCTCAACGAATAACAAAACGTGAAGACCAGCACATGCGTTTATTAATTCTTGTCAAATCGAAAAGAAACTGACGACAGAAGCGTTTATATTTTCTGTCCGATTTATTATGTTCCAAGAGGGAAAGATGATACTGCCTACATTGTGCGAAGTCAGCTGCTTTAGATGTTTAGTCGTAGCATCTGGACCGATTTCTTCTCAAATGAAACTGGAAACATAAACATTTAGATGTCGGGTCTGAGAGTGTTCTTTGGAAGAAATTAAGTTTTTGTTTGCATGTTATGTAGCCAGCTAGTTGGTATGTTTGGTCTAGATGTAATTTTCTGCCCATATAAAGTTAGTAGAACCTGATTGCTCTTTTTGTGAACTGAAAATTGAATATACTTGTAATCTCCCAAACGAGTATTTATTTTTAAGTTATTCGTAGGTACTGCTTCCCTATAAATACCGATGGTACTGGCAACAACAACAATAATAATAATTCATATCAACGATGATATTGATTATGTTGATTAATTTGTAGCAAAAGACATACATCTACCAAAGGTAAACATAGTAACTAATTTTAAAGCAAGCGCCCAGATTTTTATTATTTGAACTGGCAAACTGCACACGAACAGCTATTGCTTCAATTGTAAAACCACACGGCATCATGTCTTATTGGAGATCTTCCATGTGACTCACAAAAAAACAATTCGAACACTGCAAAGAACAACCAGAATGAGAAGACGACGAAGAGAATCCATTCCACATCGGTACAAATAAACAGAGGTAAATTCAGATAATAGTATAATTCATCATATTTTCAAGTGGAAACCTTTTAAGCCTAAACTAACAAAGGCGTAAATAGTTGAGATTTGTAGCGAAGACATGTAATATCCATGTTAGTTCAGTATTGTTTTCCAGAAGTGAGAGGGCCTCAATATCCGGGCCTCATCCATCATTCTGAAGTGTCACATGTCGGCCGAACTTCATTGGCTATTGGTTTTGCTGACGAAACACTAGACTAGACATATCGGAAATGAAACATAACGCTCCCTCGAGAAAACTGAAGGCTAACACAGAATATTCTTACGTTTCACTTAATTTCTTTCATACCTCGTTATATTCCAGTTTGCAGAGGAATTCAGTGCCTCAAAGCCAAGGGGTGCATATATGTACTGGATGGAAGTTACTGCTAGACCATACATTAACTAAGGATTCTACATGATGAGTGTAACAAATATGTCCAATACAATTATTGTTAATAAGGAACCGTTTCACCGAAAAAATAAACTGTGTCAAATAAGAGTCGTATTTGGAGCAATTTAGCTTCCTGACGAATGGATATAAATTATTTATCATTTCACTAACTGTTGCGCAAACATTGTGCGAACAATGCTATCAGGCATTTCTGCCTTAATTCGAATTAATTTACTCACAATTTAATGTTAACGTGACGTTGCCAAATCTCTCTTGGAAATTAAGCTTTGCATGACATTTTAACATTAAATTGTTCATTCGAATTAAGGTAGGAATACATTACAGTATTGTTCACACAATGTTTGCAAGATATTTACATGCACTCGTCAAGAAGCTAGATGGCTCCAAGTATTTGACAATTATTATTATTATTATTATTATTATTATTATTATTATTATTATTATTATTATTATTATTATTATTATTATTATTATTATTATTATTATTATTATTATTATTATTTGGTGAAACAGTTCTTTCTGACAATAATTGTATTGTTCTTACATATTTGTTAGACTCATCAAAAAAGTATATAAAGCCTGCGTATAACTGTTTGTAAAATATAAATGAATTCATCACTGTAAATATTCATAGGTCAATAGTATGTTATGCAACCTTAGAAACCCTTTACGTCTGTGTAGGTAGAGTGACTATGTCTTCTGGATGGCCTGCAGAGCAAAGTTTGTCTATTGTGCACTGTTAATGAGCTTTTTGTGCACTGTTAAAATACTCTAATGGGTTTAAAGGGCAGCGGAAGCTTTTGAAAGATGGAAAGTAGATTTTAAACTCTGCCATATACTAAAATGTACCAATAGTCAAAATGATTCCAAAATACTCCTTTATACTCGATTACGCTCAGGAAATCAGAAACAAGTTTTGTCATATAAATACAATTTGCAAAGTCCTCTCAAAAACTCAATTTTAAAGGATTTTGAGTTTTCTCATTTTGTCTTTGAGCTGAAAGTCATTAAAAATCTAACAAACTCGCAATAAAAGCCTAAAACGTTTCCGCACGACAGAGCAGAGGGCAGGATCTCTACATTTCCCAGTTAGAAGCACCCCGGCGGAGGCTGGCTCAGCCGGTTCTTCTCCCGCCCGTTGGGGTTCGTACTTCCAATTGTCATGGGATTCGAAAATCGGCTCCCCTACCCCCTGGGGCTTGTACTATCCCATGGGGGACCCGGAAATCAGTAGGCTCGCCTTCCACTCCGGGGACGAGGTTTCCAGAGCGCATTTGTTCCCCCTGCCCTGTTGCTGCCGCGACGCTCGCCGACGCTTCCAATATGAAAGAAATCTAACGGGATGAAAGGTAAAATGAGCTGATTCATTTAACGAAATGGAGGGACATGAAATTCAGAGGATATGGAAATCCTTCCCAGCAAAAAAACCGTGGGACTGGAAGGTCGGCCACGGAATCGAAGCTATGATCTCCACATGCGGACGGACCACAGACGCTGCCGCCTGAGCCATCCTGCTCGGTTATTTTACTAGAGGCAAGAAATAAATGAAATATGTGAAGTTGAGGAAGTGGCCACTTTTGACACCATTATTTTTATGTCAAGTGGCTTCCTCAACCGTTCTTCAGGTCTGAATCTTAAATTCAGAAAATTATTTTCTTGTACTTCTTCTAATACTTCTTATTGAAACAAGCCCCTCCGGGCACCGAGTCTAACTGAAGCAGCATTTTATTCTAAACTTTAAACTATTGCTTCAGACAAAGGGAACCCCATATTTTAAGGAATGATTTCACCGTTTCCAAATCATAAACGGTAACATCATGTTCTAGAATTTCAGATAATATACAACACAGATAAAAATGTTCTTTCCTTGCCAGAAGTTGAGAAAAATATTGGAGTAAATCAAAACACTTTCGGAGTCAGCTATCAGAATTACGTGAGTATAAATCTGTTTTGTAGTTACTGGTGAATGGATAATAAGATGCCTGCCAAAAATACGCTTCAATAATAAAGAAAAGCCTTAATATAATACCAGTTGAAAGTAGATTGAAAACTGACGTGCAGTGGAAATATAAGCATGAATAAAAATAATTCAGAGAGAAACTCAAGCCCTAGCTCTGAAACAAAGTCTCTATTGTTCTAAAGAGATGAAATATTTTTGTACAGTCTGTAAACACTTCGCAAATTCCTCTGCAAAGCAGTAAGTAATGTTTGAAAACTATTTGGAGAGTAAACATTTCCTTGGTCATTAATTATATTGCCTATCTGTGCTGAACGTATTCATTTCAATAATAGTTGATCGAGCAATATGAGTTTATTTTTGTACGAGCATTCCTCTCGAAATAGAGCGGTTTCACACTCCAAACATTTAGGAAATTATTTTGGTATATTATTTGTTGCATGTTTAACTCCTGTAAGTGGCTTTGGACTACCTCAATGAAGTCGTGGCCAACATATCTGACTGAAAATAGGAACTCCTAATTTCAATTTGCCAAGTCAGTTACTTTAGTAACGTTTTTCATGGTAATTGACCTTAAAAGTTAAATGTAAGTTTCCCGATTTGGAGTTTATTTAGACCATTATTTCTAATGCATAGACGTAAAGTAATTACACAGTTGTTGACACTGATAAGCACAGAATTTTCTGTGGACTTGCCATATTTATAAGTTAACAGTAGGTATTACGACCAGTAAGATGTCAATATGAATATTAGCCCGAAGAAGTACGAGGTATTCAGAAAGTCAAGGTATTTACGGAGCGATAATATTTGAATCAAAAAACGCTGGTATAGGTCCATTATGGAATGCTTGTATAATACAGGCTTTCTGTATTTTCGGTGTTAGGAGACCTGGAAGTTGTAGTCGTTTGATAAGATCTATAGAGTGATCTACATACCTATTGGAGCCATTTTCTTGAGACCTTAGGGCTCCTGGCCCAGAATACATCATATCCACGTATACGATGGGCTGTTGTTGTGTATCCAATACTGCCTTCCACCCACACACAGGGGTAAGGGGTGGCAATTGTTCTATGACAGACTATCCTTGCATTTTATTAAAATATATTAATCAGAGCCTAGAATAATTTCCTTTGACAGCGGAACTATGAAATTCATATGCCGAACTGCACTAATGATTGGTGAAATCTAGGAAGGCACAGGAAAGCACAGAGGAGAAATTCAACAAAATAAGAGAAACAAGAACAGAAAAGTAAGCAATGCTGTTGCAAAATACAAAAAGAGAAAATGGCTGAGAAGCATTTCCAGACTGTATTTCCACTCTCAAAATAGCGTCGACCTACTACTTGTATATATCACTAAACAAGACACATCCAGATGAATCTGGCTGCTAGATAGCACCAGGAGAGGATAGAAGTTAAAATGTACAACATAACCTCCTTTACAGTGCGACAGAATATTAGAGGGCCCCAAAAGAAAATCGTTCATGTGAATGTTTCTTAAAAGTGTAATTCGTTTTTTGATGTTGGTATGAGATAGTTAAATGACGAAAACATGTTGATAAGGTTCATTGTTACGAACAACTAAGTTTGCCCAAAGACGTCATAAATTTTTCCATATTTGATTTTAATATATACGTATAAATATTAGAATTATATGTGTTCCATAATAAAAGTAGGGGAGGATGATTAGGGATCGCTTCCCTAACGAGAAAGAACTATTTGATGGACGCATGCGCGGATGAATATGAAAAAGGCGGTGTCGCGTCAAATGACGCCAAAAACTGTTCACTCGCGTGTGTGTGTTCGAGCTGAAAAGACATATTTAGGTAGTGTGAACATGGAACTTTCACCAAACTTTCATCAAGCATAAGTTCCACTAAGTGAAAAAGTGGAAAGGTTTTTAAGCATTTAGAATGGTGCTGAGAGGAATTATTTAATGTAAAGTATCGATGAAATGTTAATAAAATAATACATTGTGGTGAAGAAACATCGTGTGATTTTTCATTCCATCCGTTACCAAGCCCTGAGATCACAAAGATCTCATTAGCTTAAAGACACAGCGTCGATAATAATTGCAAAAACCGCACCAACAGGATATTAGGAATGAGCAAGCATACTTTCAGTAGTATCCTGAAAAATATACAACAATCAAATATGTTTAAATCTGTTAATTCATGTTCTTGGCATTGGCGTTTAGTATGCTTCTACCGTGTTTCTGTAGCGTCGTATGATATCGATTCAGCATTGAACATGTCCTGTTTAATAACATACTCCGTTTTTAATTTTCTCTTTGTACCCATCAATGGTCATTTTTTTCTGCTATGCGTAAACGTTTTCACTTTAGAGAAGCTACGGTACTAAATCTACAGCTGAGTCGGTTTTACTGTGATTCACAGGTTCCTAAAACGGAGATCTCCAGATGTATGCTTGTCTTAACATCAAACATTAAGATAACTGTTCACAGTCGGTACGTGGATGAAATCCAACACGCTATAATACTGCATAAGACTGCCTTTCAGTCTGGTGTTAGCATGCTAGCTTCCAAACCCAGAGGTCCCGGTTTTGATTTCCGGCTGGAACGTGGGAATTTTTCTTTGAGCAGAATTATTCCAAGCCCTCTCTAGAGTCTGGAAGTTGTGTGTGTGTGTGTGTGTGTGTGTGTGTGTGTGTGTATGTGTGTGTGTGTGTGTGTGTGCACGCGCGCGCGAATATAAGGACAATTCAAAGATAACACCAACGGTAAAGGGGTAAATGTCATTGACACAAGCACTAATTGTTCCAGAGGCAAAGCACATAAACATATCTTAAAGTGACATACCATAAATGGAACCAAAAAAATTACAGCACTAAGATCAGTGTCGCAATTGCAAACCCACTTTTAATCCGCTCTTATCTTAGTAAGAGTAGAAAATCCTAATATTTCATTAGTCATCGTTATTCGTCGTGTGTAACTTGTGGAATCATTACCTCGCGTGACAGGTAGCCGAGGAGGTTATTAAGGCATGCACTCGTAAACGGGGATTATTGTTCAAATTCCGTCAAGACCATCCTCCGTGACTGAGACTTTCCCGGGTTTTTCTGTCCCTATAACTGGCAAATGCCGGGGAGATGCCCTAAACTTTGGCCTGGAATCTTTCTTTCTGGAATTTTCTTTAATTTATTGTTTAATTTCGTGTACCATTAGTGCCCACGGTCTGTAGTACTTATGTAATAAGTAAGGGTGTTAAACACTTATAAAAAATAAAAAATAGTTCTTCGCCTAATAGTGTCCCTCTTTTAGTGTTACCCGAGGAAGAATAAAGCCTGATCACTGAAAAAGTTATGCAACCAGACCAGAAAAAGTTGGTGACATTAACAGCTGCTTAGGGGTTCTGTAAAACACAAAGTGTGAACTAACTAAAGAAAAGGCTGAAAGGAGAGTGGAAGGGATCACCTGGTTATCATTGCTCCTAATTTGTTCGAGGTATTCCGCTTCATTTGAAATTCTGCTGACCGTCACTGGTTTTAAAATATTATAAAAAGTTTTGAAGTGACAGCTTGAATTGAAGTCTCTTAAAGCTCTGTATATTTCAAAGAAAGAGTGCTTACAAATAATAAAACTTCTGAATAGGAACCTTCTGACATTGAACTTTTTATTTTAAACACTTTTATACATACAACATTATATTACCAAAGATCTGGAGATACAGCGTCATAGATTGGACACTCCTTACTGAGGTGAAGGTGACGAAGACATTTTGTGTGTGCATATGCATGACTTTCCTGTTCAACAAATCGAGCATAAAGCTTAAATATTGCTTCACAATTAATTCATTACTGGGAACAGATTAGTAAAACTTTTCGTATTGCAGGTTACTTGACTTCATACTGAAGCAATGAGTAAATGTGATTCGTAGATAAAGCAATTAGTTGATATTTCAATTGTGCAGAATTTTTTGAAATACTTTTTAGTATAATTATTCCTTGTTAACATTGTTTCGCACTAGTTATATAATATACTCAGCGTTTATATATAACGCTGCAAGCTTATACTCGGCTGCATGTTTAAATAATCGAGTAACGTTCTAATAACTTTCTCGAAACTGAAATGCTCCGTGAACACCTATAACTTGAAATATTTTACATTTAACACATATATTTTAGAACCCTTGGTACCGGTCTCGAAACGGCTGTTTAGCGGTGTTTATTTTATTTGTTATTTATTTTTTTAAGTAAAAAAAAGTCAAATTAGATGCTTTATTTCAATGGGCTCAACCTGTTCTCAGTGAACACTGAGGTGGATATCCACCTAGGATTCGAATAATGCAGTCCCTAAAAGCAAGCAATCGCAGATAAAACATTACGACTTCGTATTGTACATATAACACTGTTAAAATGTGTAATCACGTTGCATATTTAAAAAGATAAATTCATGTGGCAGTCAACACCGCTTGTTCAGACCAATCCCTCATAAAATTGGCAACAATAAACTTTTTAACGAAGTACCGTGATTCTATTGACTGATAAGGAAAATGGATTGATTGGTTGGGTTACTACCATTCAGAATTCGTATTCATTGCAATAATGTCACACTACCAAAGCCCAAAATGCCACGCATTGATTTGTAATACACTGAGTCGCCCTCATATTAATCAAATTCTGCCATTGGTTTCAGCCTTTGGCAAGTAGCATCGTCTTACAATGCAGTACACAGCAGACCAAGTTCACTTTCTGTGGAAGTAAACGAAAATTGTGAACATCCTGCTCACGATTTAATTGTACATGAATATGCGCTGATGAACAAGTTCTGAATGACACATGATTATAAACTGCGCTAATTCACAGCCATTTTGGAATACGATTTTCTGGACTGATGTGGAGATGGTGAACTTTCGGAACTTCCACACTCTTCACATCCAACAACACTGCAGCAAATATCTCCACCCGAAGAAGTGGTTCCACTGTTACTTACGTTAGGATTACGGAAGTTCGGTACGGAATGAAAGAATTCACTCTGATGTTCCGATGGGATATCACTAGATGATCCACTTCCTGGTAAATACAGAGAGGAAGAAAATAGCGCCGAATGAGGGAAGGGTAAGTGTGGAGCGGTCTGTAGGAGTAGGTCTGTTGGCGTTGCAGATGGGTAGAACATGAGTCTACTGACAGGAGGTGCCGTGCCACTACCATTGTTGTGATGACTCTGTTGGAGTGCTAACAGCGACGACATTGTGGCCGCAAATGGCATGCTACTCTGATGTGCAGTTGGTGGAGAAATTAGCGACGAACCTCCAAGAAACATTTCTGATGAAGTTGTCCCTTGCTGATGAGAACCGAAACCTAAGGCAGGAATATTTATTGTCGAGGATGAAGAAGGAGACACTGGTTTAAAGGCAGATCTGATTATGGCTGATGGTGATGAAACAGGCGATGAAGGACCATCAGCTACTGATGACTTCGATGCTGTGCAAATGTTAGGTAACCGAGGCTTGATATTTCTGGATCCGTCAACTGCCATTGGAGATGCGATAGCTGCCTTGTAGGATGCAAGATAATGTTGCAGAGCGTTATTTCCATTTGGATGTGCAACAGGTTGACACAAACCATTGCTGCTCATTGCACCAACTTCAGCACCACGAGGAACTATCTCCTCGATAGCTTTTAGCAGATCGTCGCCACAGCGTCGCAGAACAAGCTCCAAAACGGAGCGCTTCTTGTTGGGAAATAGTCGCGTGAGCATCTCCAGGGAGGAAGGTGACAAAATTTTATTGCGAGGAGGGGTTTCTTGTTGCTGCTGTTTGCTTTCTTCGCTTGTTTTCTCGGTTTCTGTACTTGTCCGTGCGGGTATATCGCTGTTTCTAGATGGAGGTGATGCTGCGTCGCCAGAATCAATTTCTTCTTGTTCACGGGCATCGGAGGAGGACGAATCCAGAGTTATATCCTCATTACCTGCAGCTGAAGAAAAGGAATAGTTAAGTACCAATTACAGAAACTTCTAATAATATCTTTGTCCTTAATATTAATAAGCGCCACAATGAACACAAACAGGTGCAATATTTTAAAAAAACTGAAAATATAAACGATTTCTTCAATGCAAGTAAACTGCGAGTAACAAATCTGTGAACGTCATGTTTTATTCCATTTAAGGGCGTGCACATGTGTGCTTTTTCATGAGTGGTTTTTAAGTAAGAACTTTCTATGACTACGAAATATGAAAAAAATTATTTCCAATATTCTCATGGTGTGAATGATCAAAATCCTTATACTCATACGCAGGAACTCGTTTTACTTTGTCGACTTATAGTAGTAGTGGGATTTGTGTTCCAAGTTGAAGCATTGAAGTGGATCAAATGGAACGGACATTCAAGCGATATTTTTTGGCATACTCTTTACCAAGTAACTCATCAATTGGCCCCTTCGGGAACTAAGGAGGCTGAGTGCACCCCGTGCCAGACCTCCCACCAGGGCAAAAGTCCCCACACCAGTGCCGGGAATTGAACTCGGGTCCTCCGCGCCAGGGGCAGGCGCGCTACCACTGCGCTACGGAGGCGGTCTCTAAACTGATTAGATAATAAGTAATACCTATACTATCTATAATACATAATACAACCAAGGTGTTCAAATTCGTAACAGTGGTCGAATATGCAGTGTAGAGAAATTTTGGATAAAAACTGTGGAACATAAAAGCCTTACCATTCCCTTACTTAAACTTGAAAGTTAGCATTTTCGGCATGACAATGTGAGCTTATGAGGATTGTCCTAATGCACAAAATGCTGTAAACGTCGTAAGCAAGCACCTGAAGTAAGATTATTGTAATGTGCAGCATGCATAAGATCCCCGCAAAACTTCAAATGTTATTTACTCACCATCATCGTGTGCTTTGGGCGCCGTGATTGCCATTCCAAAGATTGGGCCTGGAGGAAGATATCCATACTGTGTTCCCGTCGCAACTGCAGTCAATCCTAGAGCTATTGCATCCTCCGCGGCTTGTTGCCTCTTCAGAGCCACCTACAACAGTTTTGTTTTGCTTTAAAATATGAACGTAGAAGGTTCCTAGCTGCGCCACTGCAAGTGGTTTATAAAAGATCTCAAGGGTTTCATTTACATGCTTTTCTCTATTGCATATTTGTATGTATATTTAACAAACTATTCTTGCATAAGCTCATTCTTGCATATATTGCATTCCACCCAACAATTTGTATCGAGATTACACAGAAAATACATAGTTTCGTGCCGTGGAATTGCAAAGTGTTGACCTTGTACAGAAAGCGAATTTAGTAAAATGCAAGGGTATCATGATTGTTAATGACGCTTTCGTAGCTTCCACTTATTTCCCTCTCATTACCCCTCTCCAATGACTGAACAGTATTCATGCTACTGGCTGGTGCAGTTATAACCAATGAAACGTCGGCATGAAAAGGAAGTATTGATGACTTCTGATGGCTCACTAAATCGTTACTCATCAAGCTACAACTGCTGCTTGTTTCACGCCATGCCATAAAATCAGAAGCTACACTTGGCCAGATTATTGGTCTATTGCAGGCTGGTAACCGAGTTCGACAAATTTCAGAAACTGTGAGTTTTAATGCCACCCAGGAAAGGAGGTTTATTGCATGGGTATTAGTAGAAAACCTTTCATTGGAAAGCAGAAACTTTATTATAATAAACTGTAATAGAAAAATACGCTTAGAGCAGTAGAGCAGGTGTGTCCAACTCGCGGCCCGCAGTTGATTGATTGATTTATGGGTTTAAGGGCGCTCAACTTCTAGGTCATTAGCGCCCTTCTAAAATTCATGGCAATAGCCAGATATAAACTTGAATCAAAACTAAAATACTAGTATCAAAGAAAAAATACACATAAACGTAAAAACAGCGGCAACAGCCGGATATAAAACAATGTAATAAATAGGTCAAAAGGCATAAACAAATATCTAAAATTTTAAATCCTAAAAGTGATATTACAATCCGCTAAAAACTTAAAAACCCTTTCAACCACTGTCTTGTCCGCCAGGAACGGCCCGCAGTGATATTTGCTCTATCACCGCATTCGGCCCACAGTTGTATTTGTAAGTTATAATATTATTTGCGAAACAAGTAATTCCACTTGAAATAAGATAAACTTGAAAGAGTAAGACTTTTTTTCCGTTTTCAACACATTTGTTTACGAAAATCCATCAGTTATCCTCCTACTCAAAATATGGAGAAATTAAGAAATTACATCCATTTTAAGAAATACCCAGCCCAGAATTTTATTTATGATTCTACCTACCACGCATCGCTTTGAAGCCTTCGTGTATTGTTGACCGCGCATTAACGCTTCTACTTTCAAAGGCGAATGTGTGCTAGATGCTTTATGAACCTTACATTTTGTAGAAATTTCAAGGTAGTTTCCAGATTGCAGTTGTTCGCTCATATTGTAGTGTAGAGATTTGAAGAACGTATTAATTAATTCTGTGATTTTTTATAAGTGATAATTAATTATGGCTTCTAAGTGTAGCAACAAGAGACGAGAAGTTTCAGACGAAGATAGATCATTTCAAATAGAGTGGACAAATCATACCTCTTTACTGAAGTAAACAAGAAAGCAATATGTTTAATTTGCAGTGAAACAGTTTCGGTGTTTAAGGAGTATAACATAAAGCGACATACAACACCAAACATGCGTCTTCATATGGTAAATTTGAGGGTCAATTTCGTGAAGACAAGGTATCCGAACTTGAAATTAAACTTTCGGGACAGTAGTTAATTTTTACTTTCTCTGTTACATATAGCGAAGTAGAAGTATTGTATTTCACCCAAAAATTCGATGTCGAGATTTCAAAGGAAATATATGTTTTGAGGCCCCTGAATCTAAAAAAAAAAGTATTTTTAGAAAAAGGTCCGACTGTGTGTGTCAGTCTGTGGACAACATAACTCAAAAACGAAAAGTCGTTGAAAACCAAAGTTGGTATTTAAGTTTAATGTGTTTCAAGGATGTGACACAAAGATTTTGAAGAAAATTGCTCCAACCTAAACTACCCTTTACATGGAAAATTTTGATTTTCTTGAAAATAGATCCAACGATTTTGATTAAAATGCCATATGTTTGAGATATTTTTAAGGTAAATGAAATGTATATCTTGAATTTTCTTGCTATAGCCCAGGAAGTCCTATTTATTCTGGATGAGTTTTGCATAACTGGTAAACCGTAAGAGATAGACCAAATCTTAATGTACAAAAAATATAGATATTCTTAAAACATACAATTTATGTCTGAATAATTTTTTTATAGAGTGCACCATTTCGGAGATATTGCTATTCTCTTTTACGGTTTACCGGTTATGCAAAAGTCATCCAGAGTAAATACAACTGGATACATGGGCTATAGCCAGAAAATTCAAAATGCACATTTCATTAGTCATAAGAATATCTTAAACATTTGGCACTTTATATAAAAGCAACATTTTAAAAAAATGTCTATGTAAAGAGTAGTTTAGGGTGAAGGAAATTCAAGATATACATTTCATTTGTCATAAAAGATTTTCATACATACCTATGACTAATAAAAATCGTTAGAGCCATTTTAAAGAAAATCAAATTTTTCGAAAAATTTTCTATGTAAAGCGTAATCTAGGGTGAAGCAATTTTTTTCAAATACCAACTTTGGTTTTTAACCGACTTTACGTTTCTGTTGGTCAGACCACTTTTGTTCAAACAAACTTCTGTCTGTTCAAGATGAATAGATCTCGCCAAGTTGTACCAAGCTCCATTGCCTTTGAATAACAAGAGTTACAGAGATGTGATGAAATTGGCACAGAAGTACATATATTCCTCCTGTACACATGAAATGTTATTGCGATCTCAGATGTGAAGGAAAGGACGATGATTCTGGCTCTGAAACTGAGGCATCATACCACGAGTTCTAAAAACTGTTTTCAACCATATTTTACTGAATACTATTATGTATGTCATGCACTGGCCTTTCAAAATTCAATATTTCATAATTAAAAAATTAAAACATTTAATGGCATTCATTTTCCAATTCTATTCCGTTTTTACATTCCTTAAAACAAGTGAGTGCAAGAAATGGATAATTCCATCACACATTTTCTCGGTTTCCTAATGTTTCTAAACGGAATAGAGGATTAAAAATTGAAACAGTAGTATATATTTACATACAATTTCACATTAAATTGAAACTTTTAATGAATTATAGGATTTATATAGTTTTAAATGTTTTTCTCTTTTTTCTCAGAACTTAACTTTTGGTTATCTAGTTCTACTCAGGTCTTCAATTTTTTTTGTAGAGTGAACCATTTCGGAGATATTCCTTATTATTTGTGTGAGTTTTGGAGAACTTACACTTCTATCAAATGGAACTTCGTTATTCATTTTTTATATATTAACCGTGCAAAGAGAACGAAATTTGAAAGATTTGACTATCGCTCACAGCCTGCTGTATTCCCATATTCCCCTTGTACCTACAAGGAAATAAGCAATAAGATAATTTGTACAAATGTTTATCTCAACTAACACAAAGAAGATACAGGAACAAGAGTTTGTAAGAATGGTTAGTACAAAAGTAGAGAAAACCGTGTGAGTGCAATACATTCTGTTTACGCCATTCTTGTATTACTTCTTCCAGAACACAATTAAAAAGTAGTAGAGAGACTCCATCTCCTTATCTTACTCCTGTTTTAAGTTCGAAGGATTAGGAATTTCCCCCATGAATTTAATTTTAGTTTTAGTAGCAGTTAGTGTCTCTCTAATGAGTTTCAGAGTTTTACAGTCTAAACCTTGTTCTTTCAGTAGTTCGAGTAACGATTTTCGGTCAACTGAGTCGTAAGATTTTTTAATGTCCATAAATGTACACACTAGATCGTTGCTACAAATTGTTTTATGTCTAAGGATTAACATAACGTTCAGTATTTGTTCTGGATATGATCTGTCTGGTCTAAATCCTGCTTGATATTCTCTAAAATTCAGTTCTAATTGCTGTTGTGCTCTGTCAAGCAGACATTGAGACAGAATTTTGTATGGGACTGATAGTAATGAAATTCCTCTGTAATTGTTTACATCTGTTCGGTTCCCCTTTTTATGTAACGGGTGAATTAATTTGTTTCTGTTTGCCTGATGTCTTGCATAAGTGTGGCGATTTCTTTCATTGTTTTTGATCCTGCTTCTTTGAGGAATTCTGCTACAATTCCATCTTCACCCGATGCTTTATTGTTTCTAAGTCTTGCAATCTGAATTTTTATTTCTTCTTCATCTGGTGACAATGAATCTGGATTGGATTCTTCAAGTTTCTGAGTGGGGAATCTGAGGGAAGTTAAGAAGTTTCTCGAGTTTTTTATAATTTTCCTGGTTATTTAGTGCTAGTTGATCGTCTTACTTGAAACAGAGACTCTGTGGTTGGTAACAATTGAGTTTGGTCTTGAAATTTTGTAGAAATTCCGTGTGTTGTTTGTTTTTAAATCTTTCTCAATTTCAAGTAATTGTTTTTTTTTCCTTGTTTTTTTTTCTTTTTTTCTTTTCATATTTCCTCTTTGTTTTTCTAATTAGTTTGACTGCCTTCTTCCTCCTCTCTAGGAATAAGTTATGGTTATTTTCTGTTTTATTACCATTCCAGTTGATGTATGCTCGATGACTTGATGCGACTACTTTTTCACATTCCTCATTCCACGAAGGATGTTTTCTCTCTCTCTGTTTCTCTGTTGTTTTTTTTTTCGAAGGAACTGACATTTGTGCCGTTTCAATCACTTTACTTTCAAATTCTTGGCAATTTTGTGATTGCTTCTTCTCTAATTCTTTTGTGAATGTTACTAGTATCAACCTTCAATAATTGTAGCTTCTTTTTGATAAATCTCCTAGGTTTTACTTTCACTTTAATTCTTGTCAAGTAATGATCCGAATCATTGTTTACACTCGTTCTGACTTGAACATTCATAATTTCTTTGTGACTGAGATAAGAAATTACCACATGGTTAATTTGATATTCACCTAGAAGTGAATTTGTGGAGCGCCATGTCATTTGTTTGGATGGTTTCTTTTTAAAATATGTAGACATAAGTTTCAGGTTAAAAAATCTATAAAATTCAACTAATCTTTGTCCATTTCGGTTCGTTCACTTATGAGCTGAATACTCTAAAACTGTCTTTCTATATTCCCTTTCTTTACCCAATTGTGCATTGAAATCGCCTAATTGGATTATAACATGATTTCATGGAATTATAAGGACCTGCTCTTCTAGTGTTTACCATCCACTTTTTTACACTCAGCTATGTTTTCTTTATTATTTGGTGCATGAGCATTTACAAACGTGTATGTCCAATTTGAGCACTTTAGTGTAATTGTCATCAGTCTATTATTTATGGGGCTCTAATGACCTAGCTGTCGACGGGCCCTTAAACCCTAATCACTGATTCACTATTATTTATGGGATTCACGCTTATTACTGAAATGTACCGAGCTGATTGGTACACAGTGCTGTGTGGTTGACAACTAGCAGTAAATAGGCGTGGACGTCGTGAATAATGAAGACTATTTCATACATAGAGGCATATACGAATAATCACTTGGTTATTCTCTTGTTTTGAACACATTATCACTTCATTCTTTTGTCCAATCAGTGTCGCCAACTGTAACCTATAAATCACTAAAAACCAGTTTATTACACATTTCAATCGATTAAAAATCAAAATAACACTCTATTTCAATTAGGCAGCTGTATTTTTAACAATTGCCCTTTTAATAATTAATGAATGTATATTTCCAAAAGAAAAGTTATTTACATACTTAGGCTTTCACGGCCGGCGTTGATCCAATAGAACGTAGTTTCCAGACTTGTAGGCCGTGGTCCAAACGATGAATAAGCATCTGAGTTTCGCCCATGACTCCGTTGTTAATCACTCTCTGAAGATGTTCAACGGACGCATAGGCGAAACGCCAGATGCTTACTCATCGACTGGGCCACCGCCTACAAGCCCGGAAACTACGCTCTATTAGAGAAAGGTTATTTGTTAATTTTAAAAATAAAGTGAGATTTATTTGAGATTATAAACTGGTTTTCTGTTACAAGAGAAGATCGAAAGACACGTAATTTTTGGGTTTCGCTTTCCTCAGTTGGCAGTGCTGAATAACTCGAACTACATGATCGAAATGAATATATTTTAGGTTATTTTTTCATAGAAGTTATATTCTGGTCACATCTTTGTGATATAGTATTTAAATTAATATTTTATTTATGAAATAGTCCAGATAAATATCACTGGATGGTCTGACCTTCCCAGATATATTCTCTTGTTCCGCTGGAGAGTTTATTGGTTAGGTCCGACTCTTATAAAATTACTTGTGACACTTATTGTATAATATATCCTATTCGCGTTTTGTGGCTGCGGGTAGTATATTTTCAATTTTTGGTAACAGCTTTTGTTTATAGTTCTTACTATGAAGCCTAAAATGTATAGCCTAGCAAACTATGTTCTTTGCAATTTAATGTTTCTTCATTTGGGTCACACTTGGGGTTTTAACAGAACAACAAAACGTTTAGACTTAATACGTTTTGAAATCGATTTTGCACAGGTTAGAAGTATTTATGCGGTGTGATATGCCCTGTGCTGGAAAGGCACTTCTCTGCTCTCTTTCCCCATCTCTTTTACATGGAGCTCAGAGCGCTTGAAACAGTAACCACCGCGCAAACACATCATTCACTTGATTGATGTTTTTGTCTAAGCTGTGTGCTAATTCTCATGAAACTGGAGAGCACCGTATAAAGTTGCTGTGTCACTAACATTATAGTATTACTGCTTGTACTCATGCTATGAAACTTAGAAACTTGTTTGTTTTCCACCGCCCCCTTCTCCACAGATTTTTCCATTAGCCATGCTACGCTGCTGATGTAGCTTTAGGAACAAGGATAGATGTCGAGTGCTGCACCCAGTGGCGTGCCTCTTTCTCTCGATTATCCGGACTAGATGGGACCATCCGGACTAACGAAAATCTGGATTATCCGAAACAAACTATTTAATCAATACAAAGATTGATGCATGATTGCGAAATCTGCATCACTGCAAAAACTGAAAAGTCGTCCAGATGAGATCGCAATCAGGATTGCTATGAAAACAAATGAAACAATATTACACCCTAGTTTTGTTATTCTGTGATACTGACCATGGTAACTGCACTTATTGTTAGCTTGAAGCGTGCGACCGACAGTGATATATCACAGGTAATATCACAAGGCGTCTGACCTAAGCCATAAATTCTCGAGCGGAGTGATTTGCCTTCAGGCTGATTCATCGTGGTCTGGAGTGAGTTGGTCCAGATGTTTCGTCCACAACTGTTGACATTGTCGGTGTTTCTAACTGCAAATTTTGCTCCTTATTCAATAATGGTCCATATTTCCGACATACATTTTTTTGTCGAATTCAATTCTTTCTCTGCCATAGGCATGACGTATGGATCGGAGGGGACACCTTACAGCGCTTACCACCCCAGAAGGAGCGAATGAGGAGAAGGAACAGTAGGAGGCGATAGCAGTGATGCCCAGCCTTATGCGGAAGAAGGGAGGGCGGATCTGCCTCAACCTACCGTTCGCCGAGCTATGACGCTTCATGAGATTCAAAAACGAACTTCATGCAGAAAACGAAGAAGTGAGGTAATGACAAGGTGACGTCATTAACCCTTAAGAGAAAAGGTTGAGCAGCACTGAGCTATAGGCCTCAGAGACGCGCAGAGGATACTAACGATTCCAAGCTATGTGACCCGGTAACATGTATCAGCTACTCAGAGAAGACTTCCCTCTGGGGGAACCAGGGAGAACTAAACCTCCTGAGACGTCTCAGAGAAGAATGCCACTTGGCAGGCTGAGAAGAACTTTCCAACTACTCCATCTAACAGCAACCGATATTGTACAACTCCAAGTCTATCTGATAGGAAATAAGGGAACGAATATTAATGATTAGAAAATAAACCATCTTCGTCTTGTCAACCAGAGAAAAAAAATAAACATGGTCAGGGGGACGGGCCCCAGTAATCGAACCCAGGACTTCCCGAATGTGAGCCTCACACCTTACCGCGGAGTCGTTTCGCTTGTTGCCTTAAGTAAGCAGGAGGGAAGGTAAAAAAATCGGAATAAGAAATTGGGTGAGTGAGGAAACAAAGCCGAATGAATGGGGGATATTAAGGAGGCAGCCACTGTATTGGGTTGCAGGCATTAATGTTAGCTTGAGTACAAATATTTGGCTACTGTAGTCATTGCTTTCTCGATCACTCAAGGCATCAGCCCTAATGTTGCGCAAAGGTAAACACGGCTTGCAAGGAAAATAGCAAATGGATGAGATAATATTTATGTGAGCCGGGCCATTGTGCCTTGCCGGAGGAGAAATAACTCTGCTAAATAATTATTATCCTCTACACTTGTGAATGAAGCGCGTGGGCAATTCAACTGACTGGTCCTTCGAACCGTCATCATTTTGATATTAATCCGTGCAATGAAGACTTACAAAATCATTACTAAACTCCACTTAACAATGGTTGCTATTCAAAAAAATCTAGCAGCCAAATTAACGGAGAGAGAATTTTAAATTTTAATATGAAGAAAGCACAATGTCACAACATGCATATTTTGTATTTAAAAAAAGTATTTATTTTGTAATGTTTTTTTTTTGAAAATAGTAGTATTGACTAACTCTCTCTCTCTCTGTCTCTCTCTCTCTCTCTCTCTCTCTCACACACACACACACACACACACATATATTTGCACCTTATTCAAACGCCCAGGTTGTATGCAAAATGAAGAACGTTCTTTCAATAGCTGCCTTTCCCGACGTTGCACACGTAAGCTTTTGAACTTCCAATTTTAATTATTTGCATCTACTTCCAATCGTGGACTTTCTGAAAGTATTCTGTATACTTGCGTTAAAATCCCCCTCACCAAATGTAAAAATCTTTTAGGGATGAAATGATCACGGGAATGATGGAGCAAGTTTTAATCACAGAAGTTGAACCTTGTTACCTTGTCTTTGATCCTGTAGTTATTTAACAACAGTCCACAGCCTCCCATAATATATCTCGTAAAAGCCCTGTAATCATTACTCAACGACATAAGCCTGAAAGTGGAGAATATGAAGATTTTCCAAACTCAGATCATCAACTTAAACATTTTGGGAAATGGCATACCACGTAAAAATAACCTTTGCAGTTCTTAATTATAAATATTACGATAAATAGTAAATAAACAGTTCACCGAACAAGGAGGCGTTACAGTAACGTGAGTGACTCACATTTGGTAGATCCTGGGTCCGACCATCCTGAGGAAGGATTTTCGCGGTTTCCTTGGTGGGTAGGTGAGTTGGATAATTTAACCCACGAATTTTCCTATCATTTCATTCCTTCTTCTTGGCCGACATACCAGGTATTGGGCTGATCATCACACTGGTTCTGCTATGATCTAAACCTTGCTTGCTCCTTGACAGGCTACTGAGTCAAGGCATTGGCTTGTAAGTTCTCCAAAGAGGAGGAAGAAGTCGAATAATTTATGACGTTACGCTTGGATTCAATGTTTTCGCTTTATAATTTATACTGACGCTATAAAGAAAAAATGTGTGTGTGTGCGCGTGTGAGTGTGTGTGTGTGTGTGTGTGTGTGTGTGTGTGTGTGTGTGTGTGTGTGTGTGTGTGTGTGTGTGTGTTTAAACCGGTATATCATATCGGATGGTGAATGAAATGTGTAGATTTCGAATGAGCTCTGGATCCATAAACGAGTAACTTACTCTTTACGAAAACTTATGGAAAAAGGTTATCCAGGCAGCTTATACTAACTGAATTCGAACTAGTGATCTCCGGAATATGAGGCAAATAGGTTCCGCGGAGATAGACAAGATACCATATCTTGATGAATAATGTCTTCATGAGCCCCCGGGTTCTCCGGTTTTCTCATTCCACCAGTGCTCTATCTTCATTCTATGAATCATGAGTGTTACCGCCTGCGGTACCGCATGTAGTAAAATCGGGCGTTAAACACTACAAAAATGAGCCCCATATGAAGAACATTGACTACTGTATTTGCCACATCAACATTTATAGTCAAATCTAATCT
This sequence comes from Tenodera sinensis, assembly GCA_030765045.1. Lineage (NCBI taxonomy): Eukaryota > Metazoa > Arthropoda > Insecta > Mantodea > Mantidae > Tenodera > Tenodera sinensis. The sequence continues at coordinate 129,278,172 of CM060966.1, read as the reverse complement.
GTGCTTGGACAGTAATCTTGGGAACCACTTCTGGTAATTCGTCCACCATTCTTCCAGAGTGTTAGCTTTTTCATTTGTAAGATTTACTAGCATTCACTACCAATTTATTCAAAGTAATATTCTATTCAAAGCCAAGCCAACCCCAAAATACACATTGTCTAAAAAGAACTAAAAGAGACAGAACATGTTTTTATCTTAGGAGCAAACGAGAAATTTGCCGAAGGACTAACATTCAGTATTGCGACGAGTGTTCGCCACACTTAGTTAATCAACTGAAACAACATGCGTAAATGAGATTAAATCTCGACTCTGGGCAATATATGCCACTGGCGACTAGGAATTGATTCTAGCAGCAACGAGGGGGTAGATAGACTGAGAGATCAGTGCTGCACTGGCTTGTGTTTGAGTTTGGTTCATATGTCGCTCATAGAATCTGCTATGGGTTATGGGTAACATATCCAAATATTATTGTCGCGCATATTGTAATATTATACAGCGCACTATTAAAACTGGTGTTGAAATCGTAAAATTCATCGTACTTTTTGATGTTCTGACTGTATAAAGTTGTGTTGTACGGTTCGATAATTTTGGTAGAGTACATAAGTGACATAGCAAATGGTACAATTGCCGATAGTATTGGTAGCATTCGTAGGGAGAGAAACAATACAAAATACGACGAATTAAGACATTTAATGAGAATTCGAACATAATGATCACCAAAATCTGTGCTCATAATAAGGTCACTGTGATCAAAATAAAAATTGTACTTTTCGGTTTAAAATAGCATAAATCGTGACCACTATCATATCTTCAGTCTGAATTGTAGTATACTCAGAGCAGCTTCTAAATGTTTTTGAAGACACTAATAGGGGCCCTTTATATGTCCACTCTCAATTTCGAGAGTATTCAAAGTTCAACGCTTCCATTTTCTAGGGTAAGCTAGTAAAACATGGTCACATAACACAAACAACGCGATCGATATGAAGTAACGCCCGATAGGTAGGCCACACACCTAACGTACAGGTAATGCGGGTAGGTTCTTAACTGAACAATTTACCTTTAATTTACCGATCACTGCGAAATTCGGCATGTACTATATGTACTTTTTCATAGAGAAGATTCTTATCCTATCCATTTTAGTATACAACGTGACATTCATATGTTTTTCTCTACCCACTTTTCTTTTACGTGAGACATTCTATTTGTCCTTCCCTATATACCCGCGCTTCAACTACAATTCATACAATTTTGTCTGATTTTAGTAGAAACGCAGCATATTACAATCACATGGTTTTCTCTACTTACTTTTCTTTTGCGAAACACGATCACATTTCTTTCTCTATTTGTGCTTTAACATACAATTCATAATATTTTCTATGATGTAATAGAAATGCAACGTATTACATGCACACATTTTATCTCCACTCTTTTCTTTTACGTAACACATTTACATCTTCTTCTCTACTCGCTCTTCAACAGAGAATTCATGCAACCTATATGTATGAAGTTGATAAATTCCAACACGGTTGGCCGATCACAATGAAAATTGGTACATCTAAGCATTTTTCATGGAGAAGGTTCTTATACTATACGAGTACATTTGCATAGTTTTCTCTACTCACTTTTATTATGCGTAATACATTCACATATGCTTCTCTATTTGCCCTGCAACATACAATTAATATACCATTCTATGATTGAAATAGAAATGCAACGTTTTACAGTCACACGGTTTTCTCTATTCACTTTTCTTTTACGAAAACAATCACATTTCTTTCTCTACTCGCCCTTCAGTATAGAATTCATACAATTTTCTATGATTAAATAGAAATGCAACGTATTACATTCATACGGGTTTCTCTACTTACGTTTCTTTCACGTAACACATTCACATATTTTTCTCTACTCTCTCTTCAACATACAGTTAAATAGATGTTGGTATGTATGAATTTGATAAACTCAACACGGTTGACAGATCACCATTAAAACTGGTACATTTAACTGTTTTTTCATGGAGGCCTTTATGTGATCCATTTTAATTTGCAACGTATTGCATTCATGTGGTTTTCTCTAATAGGTTTTCAGTTATGTAACACATTCACACATCCTTCTCTACTCATCCTTCAACACAATATTCATCCACTTTTCTATGATTAAAATAGAAATGCAACGAATTTCGTTTACACGGTTTTCTCTACTCACGTTTGTTTTACTAAACACAATAACATTTCTTTCTCTACTTGCCCTTCAACATAGAAGTTATACAATTATCTACGACTAAAATAGAAATGCACCATATTACATTCACATGGGTTTCTCTACACACTTTTAATGTATGGAACTTAATCACATCTCTTTCTCAATTAGCGTAATTTTCTATATGTTTGAAATTTATATGCAGTCCGAGGAAGGTTCTTATGAAGAGAACATTTGGAAAAATTGCACGGAAAACAGAAAACTGCATTTATCGTTATCCCATTCAAATCGTTCCTAGATGTCAATTCTAGGGTAGCATTGTGAAATAGATTAATAGAAGATCGATTTGAGCAATCAATCGATTAAGTGAATCGCTCTCAGACACACTAAACTCGGCTCTGAAAACGACGCTCATTGGGAACAAACTCTCAATGATGTTGCAATTTCTTCATAAGCTCATCAAATACGAACATTGCTTTGTATAATTAAATCAACATAGTTCCCATCAAAACCAATTGATTTATGGATCAAATACAAGGATGATATGTGTGACGACATCTTGCATCAAATGCGCATTAAAACAGGAAATCAAAATTTACAAGTCACTGAAGAAATTTACAACGAGGCATTAATATCAATTGAGGACATGTGCTTGATGTCAAACAAGGCATTATCTCAATTAGACATGGCCGCGCCCAATCGCCCGATGCACGACGCTTTCAATCAAGAATTACAACACGAAAAACTGTACGATCTCGACGCTTTAAGAGAATCAGTCGCATAAATTATTCTACTATTAAACCAACAACAAAATTGTGTATTTGATACTCTTAGGAAGTTCTAAATGATGGAACTGGAGGGACGCTTCTTGGACGCTCCCGGTGGTACAGGTAAAACGTTTTTGATTTCATTGATTTTAGCAACAATTCGCTCAATGAAATTGCAATCGCACTTGCTTCATCAGGCGTTGCAGCTACATTGTTGGAAGGCGGTCGAACAGCCCATTCAGCGCTAAAATAGCCGTTAATATGCAAAGCACCGAAACTCCCATCTGCAACATTTCGAAGAACTCTGCAATAGCAAAGGTTTTGCAGCAATGTAAATTGATAGTGTGGGATGAATGCAGGATCGCACACAGAAAGTCTTTGGAGGCATTAGACCAAACCATGCAAGATCTGCGGAACAATAGAAACCCATTTGGTGGTACGATAATTTTATTAGCACGAGATTTTCGTCAAACATTACCATTGATTTCACTGATGAACTTAATGTATGTTTGAAGTCCTCCGTTTTGTGGAAACACGTCAAGATACTAAATTTAAGCAAACAAGAGTGTGCGTGTCAAGTTTCAAAACGATCCATCTGGAGAAATATTTTCAAGACAGCTCATTGACTTGGGTAATGACAAATTCCCTTCAGACGTTTTCACTGGCTGCGTTACCTTTTCTGACAATTTTGTACGTTTACTCAATCAAAAACCGAATTCATTCAAAAGGTGTTCCAAAACGTTGCTCAGAATTGCATAGATGATATCTGGTTGAGCGAACGAGCTATATTGACTGCCAAGAACATGGATGTAAATGAATTAAATTTCAAAATTCAAAATGAAATTGCCGGTGAATTGAGGACATACAACTCAGTTGATTCCGCTACAAAGTAAAATGTCAACTATCCACCCGAATTTTTGAACTCGCTGGATTTGCCAGGATTGCCGCCTCACAATCTTCAATTAAAGGTCGGCTCGGTGATCATAATGTTGCGAAATATCAACCAACCACGTCTTTGTAACGGCACACGGCTAGCGGTGAAAAAATTACTGAACAACTTGATCGAAGAAATCATTCAAAGGGAAAGTATAAAGGAGAAGACGTTTTAATACCACGCATTCCGATGATTCCGACTGTCATACCATTTGAATTTAAACGACTGCAGTTTCCAGTGCAGCTTCATTTCGCTAAGACCATAAATAAATCCCAGGGACGGTCATTGAATGCGTGCGGGATTAAGCTTGAAAACCCATGTTTCTCGCATGGCTAATTGTATGTTGCCTGTTCCCGTGTTGGAAAACCATTAGATTTGTTTGTTTACGCGCCAGGTAATCAAACAAAACTATCGTGTACCTTATAGCAATATAATGAAAATATTTAAGATAATATTACTAAAGTATTGCAGTGTGCGAAATAGATAACGGAATTTTGTAAGTAGGTATGTTATGACATTAAAAATACATAGAAAAGTATACTAATGTTATGCAAATGTACTGTTTATATTACGGTAATTATTTGATAGTCAATAAATAAAGTGATCACTCTGAAATACGTTTATAAATTTCTTTGTTTAAAGTACGTATTTGTGACTGTGCCCTAGGGATTATATTATACTATCTGTTCTGGTGACCATTACTGAAAACTAGAGAATATCATTACTATATGTACACTGTATAAGCGACGCCATCACCAGAACTTGACCAAAGAATATAAGTTTGTGGGACTGCCACAGTGCAATGGCTTTTGACAGAACGACGTCTGTCGGGTCAGCTGGTGATGAATATAAATGAACGAATTTGTGTAGTAGATTATTCATTAAATGTAGGTCCTCACTAGAATATTCGTAAAATATTTTGTGTGTTGTTTCTGAACGGCCTTGTAATTGTTTTGACTGCGCATGGATACGTCAGATGTTCAGAAACGTAAGAAAATGTTTAGGTTGGCGGAACCGCAACCGCAAGGAACAGGTGATATAACCAAAGATATAATACCACGACTAATAGGTGATAATCCGGCATGAGTGGAATAGTCTCAAGTATACTAGGTGGCCCACTTCACCCGGCATCGCCATAAGTAGATATCCCTTCATGCGTTAAGCGTCGCAGAACGTAACGGGGCAATTCTAGCCATAGCGTGTTCAGCGAAGACGTGCGGTGAGAGGCAGTTGAACTAGCGTGCTTAGTCCGTGATAATAGACAATAACAGTAGAAACGACCGAAAAGATCTCACTTAACTTACAGGATCTTTATTTTCCAGGGAATAAACTCACTCCTGCACATGGTGCTATTGTATAACATTACGAATTAATAATCCCTAGTCTCCCTGCGTCTCCCTATGCAGAGGTTACTCTAATCGCCCGACGGCTGCAGGTTGGGGGTGGCGGGGGTCAGCACGCCGACTCCCCCGACTGTAAGGCGACTACTTGACCTTTTAGGGACGCTACCTTTCTATCAGGATATATCCTCAATTGGCCCCTCAGTGACCTAACGAGGCTGAGTGCCAGACCTCCCAGCGGGGGAAAAATCCCATGCCGGTACCGGGGATCGAAACCGGGTCCTCCACACCAGAGGCAGGCGCGCTACCAACTGCGCTACGGAGGACATTACAAATTACAGATTGTAAAGTCCAATAATGAGGGTGGTTTAATTGGCCTTTGTTCGTTTCTTGTTAATTTTATTGTATTATTATCATCGTCATTATCATCATCATTATTATTGTCATTATCATCATCATCATCATTATTATTATTATTATTATTATTATTATTATTATTATTATTATTATTATTATTATTGTTATTATTATTATTATTATTGTTGTTGTTATGATCATCATCATTATTACTAATTGTTCATTGTTTTTATTTTTGTTTGTAGTTGTTTTTACTATCATTTGTTATATTATTAAATATTCTTATTAGTATGCTTATCATCATGTTATGCCTATCATTATTATTGTTGTTATTATTGTCATTATAATGAGTAGCACGACTATTAGTTTTATTGTAGATAATTAGTTTTGGTCTTATTATTATATTAATATTTTTGTGGTGTTATGGTTTATTATTATATTATTTTCATCATTATTATCATCAAATGCTACTGCTATGCTGACTTCTAAGTGTTCAAAGTGATACAATGTTCCAACCGTCCTCCGACCTTTACAGGTTCATAATAGTAAGGTGGAGCACCATCGTTTTGGAACCAATGTTTTAACACAAGTCGTACCGGAACCTCATCAAGAAAATCCTGAAGCTCACGAATTCCAGATACCGTGGTCCTCTAAGTCCGGCTGGGAGTAAGTGAAATCCGATAGCAATGATCCCAAGGATACCTCACCAAACATTTTGGTACTCAATGAGGATTGTGAGGGGCCCAGTGGTGTATACTGTGTCTATTCATAGTGGCATCGTTGCTGAAATACCTTTCATCGCTTCAAAGAAAACTTTCAAGAAAGTCGGGCTGTCGACAAATATTTCTCGACTATGTACGACTCGTGCACTATGTACGGGCAAAACCATTGCCACAGAGTTGTTGATTGAGGTGAACTTTGTACAGATGCCATGTCTATTCTTGCAAAATAATAGGAATATAATAATAACAACAATAATAATATTGATGAACATAAACAAAATAACCATGGCAATAATAATGAAATTAATGATAATAATATTATATAAATAATATGGTAATATAAATAATATAACAGTAATAAAACAATAAATAATAATAGTAACAACAACAACAACAACAACAACAATAATAATAATAATAATAATAATAATAATAATAATAATAATAATAATAATAATAATAATAATAATAATAATAATAATAATAATAATAATAATAATAATAATAATAATAATAATAATAATAATAATAATAATAATAATAATAATAATAATAATAATAATAATCCTGTAAGTAAAGTGAAACCTTTTCGGTTGTTTATACTGTTATTGTCTATTATCACGGACTAAGCACGCTAGTTCAACTGCCTCTCATCTCACCTCTTCGCTGAGAGGCAGAACACGCCGCTGGCCTCTCTATGTCTAGAATTGCCCCGTGGCAATTCTGCAACTGCTATAACACACGAAGGGATATCTACTTACGGCGATGCCGGGTGAAGTGGGCCACCTGGTATATATGTATATGTCGCACGACGTCTATAGGTATCTAACGCGATTCTCCATTTTTCCGTATTGCTCCATTAGTAAAACAAACTGCCTTGCGATATGAACAGTTGTGTTTTGTTTTCTATATAATGCATGCAACCAAGTCCATGTGTCCAAGTGAAGCTGTGATGTTTAGAGAATGTCGTGTGAGTGCGACATATTTTTTTAAAGAACAGAATTCAGGAAATAAAGCAATATAATGCCCTGACAAAAGTAAAGGCGAAACGAAACAATTCCAGTGTATGACCTATGACCTTAAGCAGAAGTTCCTTTTTCCAAGGCTCAGTCCTCCACTAGAGCAGTACCAGTTTATGTTTGGATGAAGTTGCTCTCACCGCGGGAAAGAATCTGTTAAGCTCTTGTTTGTGTTAGCAGTTAATAGTTATCGACACAGAGCGAGCTTGAAAAGAAAGTAACCTAATCCACTAAGGCACATCGTACCTCCCCTTCTGAGTCGAACTCCCAAGAGACCTCTCTCGCAGTAACTCTCAAGTAAGAATTACTTTAACGCAGGGTAGTGAGAAAAAATAACAATGAAACCTTGGAATTCTGTTTAAAAGAGCATGCAGAAGATACAGATTACATCAATAAATTTGTTATGCTCCATTTATATACAGTCTTTAACATCGAGGGTCACATCGACGGCTTTTGGAACTATTGCTCAAATGCAGTTATGTTCACTTGCTTAACAGTGGTTCTGAACTTTGAGTTTCTACTACTCTGGATTAGCTAATTGTCATGGGCGTCGGTAGGCTTCTTTTTAGGGGGGGGGGGGGGGAGCGCATGTTGGAACTCTGCGATCAAGCAATATTAATTCATTATTCAATTATCAAAAACTACAGAACATGAATTATAGTACTTGTTGCGGATAACCATATTAACTTGTGCTAAATAAAAGTTATTGATATGATTACATAATTATATTGCAGGTTTTCTGCTTTCAATCTCTATCGATAAGAACTCTCATGCACTTCAACTGCAACAGTTCGTACAAAAATAAAAATCTTATAACTATCGCTATGGCATGGAACCACTGTTGACAACAAGAAATTAAACATTTATAACATCTGTACGGAATTATTGTTGACACCAATTTATTAGTAAATATATGCAGCTATTAATTGAAAATTGTGCATTTCTTACAATAAAATGTGAATAACATCTATGAAACAATTAAGTATCTCTTTTGTAAGAGTATCCTGAGGAAAAATTATTCTATGCATAAAAATTAAAACAACAGTCTAATAATCAGCAATAGACTCCACATTAAATTTATGAATTTTCAAGGGGGCCGCGGGATCCCCCATGCCCCCCTCCCGACGCCCATGTAATTACATTAAATTCACACACACTTTCACACTCCCATTTATACTTCCAAGGATAAAAAAAATATGATGGTGTTTAACGATACTGTCGATTGCCAAGATCACATCAGCGTTGCTGGTGCGCTGGAATTTCGTCCCGCAGGAGTTCTGTTACGTGTCAGTAAATCTACTGAACTTGAGCTGTCGTTTTTAACTACACTTAAAAACCATCGGTCTGAGCGGGATTTGAATCCGCGACCTTGGGATCAGTAGGCTAGCGTCTAACCAGCTGAGCCACCCAGACCAACACTTCCAAGGATGGGGAATAATCCTAGTTAAAGAAAAATGTGCACCTTCCAGCCGGGAATCTAACCCTTACACAGCAGGCAGGTGTTCTGCCGACTGAGCTACGGGGCCAGCCAAATTTCATGTTGGTGCATGACAAATGATCTCTACTATGTACTTACCTACAGTGAGTAAAGGAAGTAGGTATGGTATTGTAACCAAAACTTTGATCCCGAGATTTCATCAAAAATACATGTTTTGAGACTCCCTGAATCCAAAATCTACCATTTTTAGAAAAAAGAAAAAAGCGCCGTATGTATCTGTCTGTGTCTCTGCACGGAAAGTTGATTAAACACCAAACTTGGCATTTAAGCTCAGCACTTCCCACGAAGATTCTCAAGAAAATACCTCTATCCCGGATTACCTTTTCTAGCAAACATTTTTAGACTATATTTATGTGCTCAAAAATGACTTCAACGATCTTGATTTAAAATACATATGTTTAAGATATTTTTTATGGTAAATGAAATATATACCTTGAATTTTCTGGAAATGTCCTTAGAAGTCCTCCTCATCCTGAATTACATTTGCATAGCTGGTAAACCATAAGATAAAAATATAATCTTACTACACAAAAAATGTAGATCTCGTTAAAACATACACTTTATGTCAAATATACACCTTTTTGGGGAGTAAAGTATTTGTTGTTTTTAATTTGAATTTTCCAATACTCATACTTTTCTCAAATGAAAATCGTTATTCGCTTATCTCCTCGTCGTGCAAAGAAAATAAAATTTCAAAGTCATCACTAGGGCCAGGCATTTAATGACCTATAATTTGGTAAAAAATGCAAAAATAAAAAATGCATTTATGACCTAAAAATTACATAAAATGACCCAAAAAGATGACCCCAAATATGTTAAAGTTACCAAAAAATAAAGAATTCCCAATAAAATGCTATTTATTTTTATTATTACTACATTAAGCACTCACTTTGTTACTAAGTTACATAAAATATAACATAAAATCAAAATATTAAAAGAAAATTATAAATGTACATGTTAGGAACATCTTTTATTGAAGAAATTCCATTTCAGTGCACTTTTATAACAATTTTGAGTTGCAGTTAACAATCACAAATTGGCGGAGATTCTCAAACAAAAATGACTGTCTATTGTCTGCTAGTACTGACTTATAAATGGGAAAGCTCCTCTCAACTTCAACGGAAACAATTGGAGCATACTGAAAGCAAGCAATGTCTCCTGGATTTAACTCGCAGTCAGCAAGAGAAAACTGTTCACCAGACAAAGCACTGCCAATTGAACACAATGCTTTGTACCCCCTGTTGTTGTCTATACACTTCTTTATTTTCATTACCACTGCATCACACACTTTACCATATGTACGACTCAAATCATTCACTACTTTATCCACTATTTGTAACTGTTCCATTAATGTCACTTGGGATTTTACCAGAGAAGTTATTGCATCAGGAAGGAATCCAAAATTGGGTATTATGTAAGAAAGTTTACCCGCAATTTCTTTATCAGCCAGCAGTTCTTGCGCCTTTTTGATTGACACAGACTCAGCATTATCAAAAGAATCAACTACTTTCTTCACAACGTCAAAATTCTTGCAATAATAACTACAAGCCTGGAGCCATGTTTCCCATCTAGTCAAAACGGCTGAAAAGGGCAGTTGAATTTCTGGAGCTTCTGCTTTGAATGCTACAACTTGAGAGGGCAAGTCCATTAATCATATATCTTGAAAAATAGGGGTAGGAGGTAACATAAGCTCTAAGAAATTGAATTCCTAGGAGTGGGCCGGTTCATAATGCACATGCCTTGAAAAATAGGGGTAGGAGTTAGCATAGCCATTTACTTATATCCAAGAAATTGTATTGATAAGGAAAAATACTGAATTTTAATTTTAAAAAATGAATGAAATACAAATAATCTCCCAACCTTCTGGAAAAGTGCTAAAAATGCTCAAAATGACCTAAAAATTGCCAAAAAATGACTTATCCGTAAAAAAAGTAAGAAAATGCACAAAAATGCCCTAACAAATCGCTTTTATTTAACTTGTTAGTCAATGCCATACTTTTCCGTATATGCAAGCAATGTTTCAACCTTGATAAGGAAAAGGTGCAAAATCATTAATTGCCTTGCCCTAGTCATCACATAGCGACCATCTGTTAAGAGATTTGATTATCACTTAAGCCTGCTGTATTCTCATATTCTCATTGTACCTACAAGAAAATATATGATAAAACTATTTCTGCAAATGTTTATTTAGTTACCATGAGTTAGAAGAATAAACGTTTGTAAGAATAGTTTGAGTAGGTAGAGAAAGTCATGTGAGTGCAACACATCAGATTTTCCTTTTAATAAATTCAGTTTTAGGTCACGATTGTCACAATAATCGGCCAACTGTGTTTTTACAAGAAATTCATGCAAGTAACACAGTGTACAAGAGTGTCTATATAGTACATATATAGTCTATAGAGTACATACATTATGCGACGAAAGCATAATTGCCATTACATTTAAGTTTCATACGACTATTTATGCTCGACCATATGTCTAAGTTTAAAACAGGTGTAAAATGTTTTAATATTCTATGCTGCATGTTATTGTCACTGCTGCCCGACATTTTAATGTGTAGGTATTTGTTATTCGAATGTGCATACGAGAATCGATAGTTGCGTATTCAACTGTGAAATTATTGATATTATTATGTTGGTCTTGACATAATGATACCAGAGAGTATATATGTTATAACCTTTTAAAAAAGTTAATTTTCAAAAGCGAGAAGATAAATTTAATTTTTCAGAATTTTATTTATAACATTAACACTAATTACGGAGTAGCTTATTTCATATATTAGTTGTTTATTGTGCAATTGCTGAAATTAATTTGTGGGGCTTTGGTTTGCGCAACACTGGAAGTTGATGGAAGATTGAGGTTAATTTGCGAGTTTTGTTGTTCTACTGAGTTTAATATTGTATTTGAGATTTGAATTTTATTTTGGATTGATTCTTCAATATAAACTTCTGCCACGGTAGTGGATTTCGTGACATCGTGTTCCTTTGAGGAAATTTCCGGCGATGTAAATTGCATTTCACTTTCACTCGTGTCCGACGTTTTTATTTTTTCTAAGCTCGAACTAGTTGTTATTCGATTGAACATACGAGAATGTATAGTCTCGCCTTCGGCTGCGTGGGGATGTACACAGACAGCAAAGTACTGATCGCTACATGGGCTCTTGAGCCACAGAGTTCGGTTTAGTTTTAGTAACCAAACTATGTGAAGAGAGTCAACACAATTTGCAACTTGAGTTTTCAAAAATACGCAAGAAGGGGACTTTGCGTGTACTATAAAATACAAACTGTACAAAATTATAATTTGCTAGATTGGACACAGCGTTTATCTACAATATGAGTAACCTACTGAAAATGAAAGGGCATTCAATGCTGTCAGTATAGGGTATGTTTCAGTGGTGCCTTAAAGTGTAGCATTTATGATAATTGAACACTTCAATATGTTTACCACTGGATATACCTATTCATAGTACCTTGACTCTTTGACTCACTCCATTTAAATAGTTAGAGCTAAGAGGAATCTTAGTAAGAATTAACCAGTGCCAATCTTGTCAAAATTTAATATAAAATATAAATAAGTTTAAAGGAGCAGTAATCACAAGATAATAAAGTAGTTTTGAGAAGCAATAAATTCAAGAGGTTTGTTCAATAGACTCAACTGGAGCACGTGGCAATCCTGCAGCTTGGTTCACAATATTTGTATACATTTGAGCTCCCTAATTACAACTGTTAGTTTCTGGGAAAAGAAATTCGCGGTACCTTCGAGAGAAAATTTGTGGGTGTGTTTCCAGGGTGAGCGCTTTTATATTTCTTTCACCATTGATAACACATTTCATTGATAACACACGATGAAGACACGGTTTAAAACAGATACTGATTGCAATTCTTAAACGAGTGGAGGAATCCAAATATTTTAAGACCTGGAAAATTGAAGCGAATATGTTGAAACCATAATAAAACCTATTAAAGATGACTGTATTTGTGATTATGTATACAAATGCGATTTGTGATTCAAGTCACAGCGTATAAGTCACAGATAAGTGACCCAGCCAGAACAGGAATTTCTACTCTTGGTACATTTGCCATTGTTTCATCCAGTTCTTCAAAACAGCATGTCATGACCATATAAAATGAACACAAGATGTGGATGCATAAATATATTTTTACCGAATGGATTAACCAAGAGAAAAGTTGTATGACTTTTAAAACTGCTTAGGGAGAGGAGGTTTTGCTTCACATTCAGAGATTACATAGGCTGTTGTATTTAATCGTGGCGGTAAAGCTTTCAGTGTGATCCATGTGAAGGAGGCCTTGGGAACTACAAAAGCAGAAAATAACACATAATATGAGACATCTATAGTACATGTAGTGGACGAGCTCCAGCGTCTACAACTTAGGATGCGAGTGATAGTTTATATGAGCCATTCCATATAAAAAGAATCTGATGTGTTGCACTCACATGAGTTTCTCAGCTCTTGTACTAGCCATTCTTACAAAGTCTTAGTCCTATACCTTCTTCGTGTTGAGATAAACATTTGTACAAATTATCTTATTCCTTATTTCCTTGTAGGTGCAAGGGGAATATTAGAAGCGATAGTCAAATCTTTCAAAGCTTAGAGATCCCGTTCTCTTTGCACGCTTAACATATAAAATAAATGAACGATGTTCCATTTCACCAAAGTTTTAAGTTTTCCGAAACTGACGCAAATAACAAGGAATATCTCCGTAGTGGTTCACAAATTATGTGTTTTAGCGACATCTACATTTTTGTATGGTAAGATTTTGTCTATCCCTTACGGTTTACGAGTTATTCAAAAGTCATCCACAGTAAACACGACTACATAGACCATAGTCAGAAAATTCAAAATATATATTTCATTTGTCATGCAAATATCTTAAACATATGACATTTTAATCAAAATCGTTAGTGTCATTTTCAAGAAAATAAACATTTTCTAAAAATTTTCCATGTAAAGAGTAGTTTAGGTTGGGGCTATTTTCTTCAAAATTTTCGTGCCGCATCCTTGAAAGAGAGAAAACAAAGTCAAGGTAACGGGTGTTATGTTTAATGGAAGTCTTAATTTAATTTATTTTTTATCTTTGAAAGAAAATACGAAATTTGACGGATTTTTCGGTATTGGCCTGACGGATCATGACGGAATATAATCATCCGTTGACAACACTGTTTATTTGTTACAGTTTGATGTCTCTTATTGCACATCGAGGAATTGTACTAAACATAATAGTTGTAGGTGATTGATTCACTTCCGTAATAGCTCACGTTATTCGTGCTCATATAACTGCACCTTGCCACCCGGTTAAGCGCTACGTTATTCAAGACGTTAAACGTTCTGGCATCTGATTGGACATAGAATTAATGATGTCAGAATAACGTTTAACGCAGATTTCTGACCAGGATACGAAAACTCCCTAATGTCTTAGCATCCCGGTTAGTATGTGAGTGCTACTAAACTGACATGCATTACATGCGAGCGCGTCGAGTGTTACTTTTTGGTAGAGTCCAGTTTATCATATCGAAAGGGCACTGCACGTGTAAGCAAGCAATTTCAGAATTTCTGCAGAAGGTCTTCAAAAGTGGAATAATGTCTTTGTTGAACGATTATATGTAAAATAAGATTAGTATGCGCCTTAAGATCGTTGGCACTCATTATTTGAACTAAAACTTTCCAGATCCCTGTATATGTACAACCATGGAAGACATGATTGCATTTGGAGAGCAGAATGCTTTTGAGTTCCACATCGTGTGGCAGCGCAGTTTGCAGAAGTTGACATTCCAACATGCAGTTGAGCTTATTTATAGTCTCTGTTCGGTATGTTATCGTCTATTGGACACTCAATAATTAGCTGTCTCTTGGATCGCCACCCGCATTTGTATTTGCGAATATGTATACAAATGCGAGTAGTGATTCCAGACACAGGCTATTTGAGTGTCCGGCAGACGATAACATATGCATCAGACTATAAATAAACCCAGTTGGAATATCGACTATAATAGTGTAAATCACACTGCCACATGACGTGGAACTTAAAAACATTCTGCTCTACTAATGCGCTCAATCATATTTTTTTTTCATGTCTGTACAATATGAAGTAAAATTGCTGACCTGAGCTGCCATGACTCTTTGTCGCTCGGCTATCAGGTTGCACTTGGCGCAGACGCAGGCCTTGAAGCGACACTGACGCTTGTGTCCCTTGAGCCAGCTGATCATGCCATGATTCCTGCAGCGAGCACATTTGGGCCTTCGTGCGCCTTTCTCCGTCGTCGGGTAGCTGGGAGTAGGCTGCTGCTGCAATCTTCCTCCAGCACTTCCTCCACCGGCTCCAGGACTTAACATCCTGCTGCATCAGAAAACACTGTAAAAATTCGTATAGCAAATAAATACATAAAGATTTGATGGCTCAACGAATCACATAATAGTTTAACAATTCTCAAAACTGTAGTAAATAATGCCCCAAGAACCTTCCTAATCCGTGAACTTGGTGATTACGGTTGTTGATATTTGTGGCTGCTTTGACTGCGTCGGCTTCGACAGGCTATGGAAGAACTTTGGGGGCGAGATTCTTTTATGAGTTACGAGAATTATTAGTAGGCCATCATTTCTTCTGTATGCAAAGACCTAATAAAAACTGATAAATCTATAAACGAAACCATACGAATCAACAGAATATCAAAGAGTGAATTTTGAGCATCTGTGTACAATAAGCATGTGCAAAATATGACTCATTTTGCCTTTTCTGCGCTCATCACCATCCACACCATACACTGATCTAAATTAGAAGCTGAACCTGGCCTCAAAAGGATAAATCCAAAATAGTGAGCACAATTTCCAAAAAGTAACCTCAAATGTCTCATCGGGACTAAACAAATACGGTTGTGTAGTTTCTCTAACTAATTATGTACATCTTGTTTCAATATATGCTACATAATCTGTATCTATTATAGCTAAAGTGCGGTATTTGAAAATGCTCACTTATGTGGATAAAAGCCTTTGGCATAAAAGTGGGTAGTGAGGGTGCAGCAGCAGCAACAACAATAATAATACACACTATGTTATTACATAATCATCAATAACGTTAACAACGATAACTTATATTGTATTATCAATGTAATAACAAGTCACTTTTTCAGGTTACGGTTAAGGAGTCGGAGAACCGAACCTCGCAACTGCACTGAGAACTACAGGACAAGGGAAAGGCAACAGAGACGACCACAGTAGGTGTCTAAAAGTTGAGGAACGAAAATCACAGTCAAGCTGGTCCGTATTGCGCATCGTCGGAGATGGAGTTAGGTATGACATCCACAACCAAGGCAGAAAACCACAGAGCTACCCCTACACGTGATAGAGAAAATCTCCACATCAGCTATCTGTTTATGCCACAGATTTTTTGAAGCTATCCATGATAACGTTTGATATAGTAGCGATGCGGACCTTCCTCCGTGGTGTGGGATTATGTATCTCTTCCTGGAGCTCACCGGTTGCGGTGACTTGCCTG
Organism: Tenodera sinensis; assembly: GCA_030765045.1. Lineage (NCBI taxonomy): Eukaryota > Metazoa > Arthropoda > Insecta > Mantodea > Mantidae > Tenodera > Tenodera sinensis. Next base: position 129,261,828 of record CM060966.1, on the reverse strand, counting down.
GTTAACCTTTCCCATGTTTTTCTTTCTTTTGTCACCTTGTCCTCATGAGATAAAATTTGAAATTTAATATCGGTTAATTCTTAACTCGATGAATCCTTTGGAGTAAGCTTCACTCCTGATGTAGTGTGATCCGTATAATGTATTGACATCGATTGGTGATAATTAGAAGCAGTACTATAATATGTCTCAACCTAGTTCCATCCTGTTGTAAACATCTGGGCGGGAAGAGAGACAGAGACAGAGATATTGGGACAGAAAACGGTTAAGCTGTTGATTGGTTTGGCGAAGATAATGGGCGTTTTCTTTTATTTGCGTACGTACGATAAACCCCTCCTTTAAGTACAGTATTGTACGTAAGTAGTTTTCCGATCACTACTCTGCGCGAGCTCATTTCGGACACAGAAAAGTATGCAAATGTTTCGATTCTTATAAACGTAAATAGTCCCACATTTTATCTTTCTGCCTCACATACCACATAGATGTGTTCTGGGCTCGTGACTTCTGAAGGGAATATATACATAATAGTATACTATATACGGATTAGACAGAAGACAGGTGAAATTATACACACTATTAACGTATTATGTGCTGCATTTTACTTAACAATTACTAAAGGACACTGCTATTATATAATATGTTTGCATTCCTATACCAGGCAACTCTCTCGCAACGAGGTCTCTATCGAGTTGAATGCTGATTAAGATGTTTTTGTTTATAGTGTGCAGTTGCTTCTGATATTTAACACTGTATTTCCTGTACATCTCGCGGACCTCACAAGGCCAAGAACACTTATGTATATGCAATTTAAAATCAGTAAGCTTTTCATCATGGAACAGGCTGGTGCTTCAGCCGAAATGAAACACAATCGAGGCAAACCTTTAAAAAGTGGTGACAGGCGAATGATCGCGCATTGTTTCGCATTACTTAAAGAAAGAAACCCGGAATCGCCTATAAAAAACATTGAGAAAGAAACTGCTGATCTCCTTGGTGTTTCCGCAAGTAGTGTACACAGTTTTAGAATAGAACAGCAAGTATCCGGAACTATAAGAACACCGGAAAAATCATGTAAATGCAAACAGCGCGTGGAGAAATACGACGATTTTACGAAAAGTGCCACAAGCAGTAAAGTTCGTGGTTATTTTTTCAGAAATGAACCGCCGACTCTAAACAACATTTTGCATGCGGTAAATTCTGACACGGACTTGCCGAATTTTTCACGAAGTACTCTCCACCGTTTGCTGATAGATATTGGATTGAAGTTTAAAAAGCGAGGCGGAAATCAGAGAGGACAGAGAGGAAGGAATCCGATTAAAGGTAACCATTATGTTACTGCATGATTCTATTAATATTCCAACTCATATATTTAATACATTAATGTGTAACCCAACTCTATTTATTGTCTAGAAGTTAGCGCTGCTATATATACTGCTAGTGTTGCAAAACTTAGGTGCGTGCCTGTACGTCTAACACGTGGCGAGTTGAGTCAACTCCGCCTTGTTTACAGCAGGACTGAACTAGGCTGAGACATGGTATAACAGTGATGTAGTCTTCATGCCTAATGTGAACTATAGCAGCTCTTCTATTACTTGTCGACACGTACCATCACCCCATTCAGTTGTTAAACTTTGAAGTACTTCCGAGATGACCATGTTTGTCGCATCTTCAGCTCATGCAGATTGTTACTTCCACATGGCCATTGTCTTCCTTATAATCCCCTTCTGAAACATGGTGAACTCTGATGGTAGTTTGTGGAAATTAGTCTTTAGTCATCTGCTGGGTGAAACTGGAACTATTAACCTCTAAGCATTGCAACATTGTCAGTTGGCGAGATTTTAAAATTAATAGTTCTATGTGAATTAATGTAAATAAACATTTTCCCCGTGCATTTAGTTGTTAAGAAAGTTGAATATTTGTAATAGTTCAATTTCTTTACCTATTTCATATTGTGTTGTATGAAAATGATGAGCTACTGCTGATTTCTCTATTTGTTTAAGCTTGATGTTTCTTTGATGTTCTGTCAACCTGATTTGCAAATATCTTTTGGTTCTTCCCATATGGAAGCTATCTCAATCTTCACAGTTGATCTGGTAAGTTCTTGACTTTTATGTATTTTCAATTACTTGTTTCAAGAGTGTATTCAGAAGATCTTTTTGCACTGTAGACGTTTCTCCCAGCTTTTGGAAATGACAATACAAAATCTTCTTTCCACGGACTTCGTGTGCGCCGAATAATCCATCAACCTTTCTCTGAAGAAAGACGAGCAGCTCGTAGAGCTTCAGCCAAAAGAACACTTCGAATGAAATGTGACTACTGCATCACGGCTTTTACAAACTCTTATTCTTCTATGTTCTTCATGCTAGTCGAGTTAAACATCTATAGAAATTATCTTATTGCATGTTTTCTTGTGGGTGGTAGGAAATATGGGAATATGGGGCTTTTAAGTGATAGTCAAATCATTTAAAGCTAGTCGCTATATGAAAGCTTTGAAATTCCGTTTTCTTTGCAAAGCCAAGAAATAAAAATTTGAAATATGACCTTGTATTTGAGAAAAGCTTTAAGTATTGCAAAATAACAAGGAATGCCTCCGAAATGGTGCACTCCGTAAAAAAACGCCTTTCGGCATAATTTGTGTGTTTTAACGAGATTTACATTTTTTGTTTAGTAAGATTGGTCTATCTCTAACGCTTTACCAGTTATGCAAAATTCGTCAAGAGCAAACAGGACTACATAGGTTATAGCCAGAAAATTCAAGATATACATTTCATTTGTCACAAAAAATATCTTAAACATATGGTATTGGAAATACACTCACCTGCTAGTCAGTAGCTTAATGTTAAGTTAATGTATAGTTTCGTGCTATCTTTGTCTAATGTTGCACAGGTGTAGACCTGCTAGTCGTGATAAATATGTCCAAAAGCACAAACAGATAACTAAAACTTTAAATCCTCAAATTTATATTGCGCTCCGCTAAAAAATTAAAAACTCTATCAACCGCTGTTTTGTCGTCCGCTAGGACCTCTGCAAGTCTGGTAGGCAGCTGCAGGGAAACTCGAAGGTGCGCTAGAGAGCAACACTCTAGCAGCACGTGGCGAGCCGACAAAATTCTCACACAGCGGACAGAGGTTCAGGGTCCCTTTTAAATAGGTAACCATGCGAAAAATTGCAGTGCCCTATTCTTAATCGAGCCAAACTAACCTCCTCGCGACCAGAGGGGTGGAATAGCTTTGCTAGCTGCCGGTCTCGAGCTTCTGCACCTACTCCAACATCCCCTTGTTTGAAACACGTGCACCCTTTAGCTGTCACTTGAGCTTTTTACTACTCAGGGTGCTGCAAATCAATGCCACTATGTCTCTCAATAAACTGCGTTTGATATGTATGTTTGGCACAGGTGTTGATCTGCCAGTCGTTAGCTAGATGATTAGCTAGGTTAGGTTAATGTATAATATTCGTGCTATCTTATGTTTAGTGTTGCACAGGTATAGACCTGCTAGTCAGTAGCTTAATGTTAAGTTAATGTATAGTTTCGTGCAATCTTATGTCTAATGTTGCACAGGTGTAGACCTGCTAGTCGTTATGTTATGTGCTGGTGTTTAATGATGAGCATGTTAGTATTAGTGAATTCGTACGTGTATGTGTGTATATAAAAAACCCACAATTTATTGCAACAAAAAGGCAACAAATTGTGGGTTCTTTTAAATTTAATTTACACAAAAACCGTTGAATCTATTGAAATACGCCAAAGGAAAAAGTTGTCATTTATTCAATTTTCTATGAATATAGCCATAAATCAAGAGCCTTCAATCAATAATAATTCAGCCAGGTGATGATAAATTTTTTTATAAAATATTTTTTTCTTGAAAACTATGAACTCTTCAACATTTTGATATTAGACTTTCTAGTTATTCACAACATGAGAAATTCGCTGTTAAAGTCTGGCGGATCATTTCACTTCCACCCTGTACATAAAACACTCACAGACATAAACAAAAGAAAAACCTACTTGATAAAACAGTTCTCGGTGACCTAACGTTGGTCACCGTATGGGTTTTTAACAAAACAAGAAAAATGTAAATATTGTAAATTTCCCGAATTATAAGTCCATCCCAATTGTAGTCTGTAAGCCGGGCCTAATGTACCGGCACCAGGCCAAACCTTGATAATAAAGAAACTGAGAAACTGTTGGTCATTCATCATCCTGAGGATGGGAGAGATACACACTCCCGAAACGTTTGATGGCTCATCACTACGCCTGGCTCGAAGCCCGAGAACACCTGGAATATGTTCGTCGCCAGGAAAGCTTCAGATCATATTTTTCGCAGCACTGTATTCACAGCTACTAGGCCGTTGCCTAAAACTGAGCACAGTGTAAGACCCATGCCAAGGGACTGGCGCTCACGAGCGTGTGGGACGGAGAGTGGAACATTGCACGTCGCACAGACACGCGCCGGATCACCACGCAAAAGGTATCCATGTGTGGCTCGGGTATGGCCTATCCTCAGGCGGGTTAAAATCACTTCTTCCCGCCTGGAATTCCTACACCGAAAAAGAGACACACCCGGGAAATCCTGTATTGCTAAAATGTCAATTTTAGACGCAACGTTTGTATTTCGAGCTTTTTTTTTCTTGTCCCTTCAACTTCGAATTATCCAAGTTCCACTGTACAACTTTTCGTAGAATCAATACCATTGTTGTGTAATTTGTGACGTCATCGGAAACATTTTAAAATGGCACATAATTTTTTACTCTATCTCAACGATTTTATTATTGTGTGTGGTTGTACAAGCTATCCATTGTTTTATACATATTTTAAAAATTTTGATTGTACTTTTTCTATTAAATTGACATATTTTGTGATGTTAGTATTCCAATAATATAGTAGATATTATTGTACTAAATTGCACATGTTATTGTTATTATTTTAATTAATGTTTGTCATACTTTGATGTTCAGTTTTGTATTATTATATTAAGTTGCGTTTTGAGTTGTACCTAGGTACGAGTATATTGGTTATTATTATTATTATTATTATTATTATTATTATTATTATTATTATTATTATTATTATTATTATTATTATTATTATTATTATTATTATTATTATTATTATTATTATTGTTATTGTTATTATTATTGTTACTATTATTATTGTTACTATTATTATTACTATTATTATTACTATTACTGTTAATATTACTATTACTATTATTATTATTTTTATTATTATTATCATCATCATTCTTATTGTTATTATTATTGTTGTTGCTATTATTATTATTATTATTATTATTATTATTATTATTATTATTATTATTATTATTATTATTACTCATTTTATGTTTATTATACCTTGTCTTTATTGCAACCAACATGGTGGAAAGTTTCATAGCAAATAAATAGATCTAAGTGATGAGTACTAAATCACAAGCATATGGACTGAATGGTCATTAAAATCTTTTGAAGTGTATATACTTTTTATTTACTGATGTTTGCATTTATTTAGTCAAATTGTGTACAATAATAGGAATATTGCAACTATTACTGCTATTTCTAAATGTAAAATTAATGAACTGCGTTGCAGGAAAAGAAAAATGTCCGCATTCTCATGTTATTTTAAAATGCGACGAACAGTTTGTCCATTTCTAATTCTACTAACTCTTTGAAGTAGACAGGACCAGGAATGCTGTCATTTAGTTATGTGATTTGAAACATCTTGGTAAGATACAAGGGACACGCTAAGTGAATATGCAAGAGAGACATGCTGACAGCCAGATCTATGATTCCTTCACATGTGTTCTGAACTGCTACATTCACATGACTTTCCCTAATCACTCTTCTTCAAACTGTTCTTTCGAAAGATTATCCGTCTAATTAGCTACTTCTTGTTAATTGGATAAACTTGTATTACCTACCCATTTAATAGTAGGTGTAAGAAGAATAGAGTACGTTAAAGCGATAATCGAGAAAAAACGAATAGTAACAACTTCTGAAAGTATAAGTGTTTGAAAATTAAAAGCAATAACAAGGGATATCTCGGAAATGGTTAATAGCACAACATATTTTATTTGACATAACGTCTGTCCTTTAATGAGATCCACATGTTTATAGATTTTGTGTAGATATACCTTACGGCTTACCAATTACGCAAAAGTTCTTCAAACTGAAGAGGACTTAATGCGTTTTCCCAGAAAATTCAATACATACCTACATTTTGTCTTGGAAATATCTTCAACGTAAGGGGTTTTAATCAAAACCCTAAGACCCGTTTTTGAGAAAATAAAAAGTAACGAATATTGTCCGTGTAAAGGGTAGTTTGAGGTGGGGGATTTTCATGAAAATCTTCATGTCCTTGGAAGATACTGAGCTTTTAAATAGTTTTCGTTTTTGAGTTGTGCTGTTCAACACAGGCGCGCGCACCAATTTTGGATTAAGCGATTCTCAAAACGTGTATTTCCAATATAATCTCGGTATGGAATTTTTGGGTTGAATGCAATACTTGCTCTGCTTACTATAGGTAAGTAATACAGAAGTAAACATTCAGAATATCTTGAAGAAATAGAGTTAACTTTAGAAATGAGTCAGCGATAAATACAATTAAGAGAGTTTAGCTGAATCAGTGCTGATTTCAACAATAAGGTTCTGTCAGATTTACAGCAGTCTTGTTTAAGGATGAAAAGCTGGCTTACGATATTTGTAGGTAGGTAGTTACATTGATTCATTATAACTGCGCCAGCTACTGTTGCAGAACGTCTCTATCTCACTATGCATTAATAATTCAATCGATTCGCCTACGAAGCTTTTTGTTTTCTTTTTCTTTGTTTCTTTTTTGGTAGTGTTTAACGGCCACTTGTATTGCAGGCGGTGACACTGATAATACATGGATAGAAGATGGAGCACCGGTGGAATGAGATGGCGAGAGAAATCGCAGAACCCGGAGAACACGGAGAAACCCGCCCTGCGCCGCCTTGTCCACCATAAATCCCACATGCGGTCGCCTGGGATCCAAACCGGGCCGCTTTGGTGAGCCAACGAATATATACTAGGTACCAAGAAATTGTAACAACTTGTTTCAAATATGGCTGAAATATGAGTTTTAAATGCACTTTATTGATAAGCTCCTAAAAGTTATGATTTTAGGCGGAGTTCAACTTTGGAAAATAGCAATTTGAGGAGTTGATTATTAGGGGCATAATTATAATTTTTGCTTACGTCAGTGCAAAATTGATTGGTTTACATGGTGGCCCTCATAAAGATTTAGGATTACACCTCAGGATTATTTAAAAAAAAAAAAAAAAAAAAAAAAAAAAAAAAAAAAAAAAAAACCATGGAGAAATGAAAGCATATAAAATTCAATCTGTGCATACACTTGAAATATTATTAATAGTGGATATAGGGTGGGGATATTACCTTAGTAATAAAGATGATGATAATAATATTAATAATAACAATAATTGAACGAGTTAATAAATTACATTTTAGGATATTTATTAGCAGATCCTAACGCAAAAGAACAGAAACAGCAGAATTCACTTTACTTTAAACTAATTTGCAGGTCAATAATTATAACGCTAAAAGTTGTCACAGGTGTAATAGTCAAATGTCCACAAAGGTATGCGTTTTCAAGAGTATCGCCTTATGTTTATGAAACATGTATGATATTGGCAAGAAGTAGAAGTAACTATAATATTGTAAGCTATAAAAACCCGATTCCTTCGCAAACTATTCTTAGATAAGCTATTGTATTCCACCCAAAAATTGGATGTCGAGATTTCACCGGAAATATATATTTTGAGGCCCCCTAAATGCAAAGAAGCATTTTTAGAAGGTCCGTGTGTGTGTCTGTGTTTTGATTTGTTTGTGTTCAGTCTGTGTGTCTATCTGTCTGTGGACAGCATAACTCAAAAACGAAAAGTCGCTTAAAAACCAAACTTGGTATTTAAGTTTAATTTCTTTCAAGGATGTGATACGAAGATTTTGAAGAAAATAGCCCCATCCTAAACTACCCTTTACATGGAAACTTTTTAGAAAATTTTGATTTTCTTGACAATGGTTCTAAGGATTTCGATTAAAATGCCGTATGTTTAAGACATTTGCATGACAAATGAGTCATATATTTTGAATTTTCTGGCTATAACCTATGTAGTCCTGGTTACTCTGGATGACTTTTGAATGACTCGTAACCCTAAGAGATAGACAAAATCTTACTATACAAAAATGTAGATCTCGCTAAAACACACAATTTATGTCTCAATAAATTTGTTGTAGAGTGAACCATTTCGGAGATATTCCTTGTTATTTGTTTCAGTTTCGAAAAACTTAAAACTTTCGTGAGATGGAATATCGTTGTTCATTTTTTATATGTTAAGCGTGCAAAGAGAACGGGATCTCAAAGCTTTAAAAGATTTGATTATCGCTCAAAGCCTACTGTATTCTAATATTCCCCTTGCATCTACAAGGAAATAAGCAATAAGATAATTTCTGTAAATGTTTATCTCAAGTAACACGAAGAAGAGAGAGGAATAAGAGTTTGTAAGAATGGCTAGTACAAGAGTAGAGAAAGTTATGTGAGTGCAATACATCAGATTTTTTCTATACAATTCATGCCACTCCAGATAAACTTTGGAACAAATGATTTCATTGCAGATTTTGTCGGGGTTCAAAGAGGATACAGGAGGCTGAAGCATTGGGTCGCTATAGGCTCTGGATTTGAAATGTAATATTTTGGGCAACCATGAGAAACAAATGACAACACATCAAAGCGGATAAAGTATTTACAAACATTTCTTAAATGGTTAATGACACAAGTTTTCACTCGACGAAATAGTGCATTTAAAAGAGATCTTTTGTGCATCAAGTTGAGTATTTCTATTATGTTTGCCAGATATTCAAAAGTATGTGTAAGTAATTCATTTTCAATGAAGAGGATTTAGCTATTCGTAAAACATTCGAAATATACATTTTGTACATTTATACATCAAATGTTTTAAACGTTTGGTATTTTATTAAAAGTCATTACAGCCATTTTTGAGAAAATAAAAGATAACGAAGTTTATCCGCTTAAAGAATAGTTCGAGGTGGGGAGATTTAATTGAAAATCTTCGTGAAGCATTTTTGAAAGACGTTGAACTTAAATATCAAGTTTGATATAATGGGTGATCCAAAGGACTCCGAACCGGCTGCGTTGTGTTTTGCCTGTACGCGTCTTCGGTGCTCATCGCCGACTACCGCTGCCATAGAACAGCGCGGAGGGAACCATACAACGTTTTTAAAACTAATTTTAAAGGCTTTACTTACCAATGTTATTAGAGGAGATGCCGAAACTGGCGACTGTCGTTGTCCATACATTGTTGGCACCTCTTTAGGAAACTATCCATCACTCGCCGTAGTTCACGTTGAGAAATGCTGGCAATTTCCTGCCAGATATTTTGTTTTAATTTTTCCAAGATGTGTGGGTTTGTCTTGTACACTTTATGCTTTAAGTTACCTCAGAGATAGAAATCGCAGATCACCTGGAAATCTTTCTGCAAATCGCACATTCACTTGGCGAGCTGAGTTAACGCATACGAGTCATAAATAAATACTCTCTGTGCAGTAAGAAACAAATGCTGGGCCACAAAACACTTTGTGACCAAGTACAGGACAAAATAATAAAGCACACTGGTAATAACTCAACCACACGATAGTGCGTTAGCTCAATACTGCACTTTCAGAGCAGAGAAAAACAAGTCAACCGTATGACCCTGTGTACAGCAGCTGCGTTATCGTTTTTCCGGGTGAGCAGCGGAAAGACACCGCGCAGCGGTTCGGATGTTTTTGGGTCTCTCTGTAGTAGGGATTTACGATACTTCGTTTCTGAGTTATGACACACACACACACACACACACACACACACACACACACACACACACACACACACATGCATACATACACACTCATCCACACATACACGCACGCCACACACTGGTACAAGCACAAGTTATTTTTCTAAAAAGGCTTTCTTTTTAATTCGGGGATCTCAAAACACGTATTTCCTGGGAAATTTCTAGATATCCAATTTTTCGGTAGAATATAATAGTTTATCTCTCTAGGTAAGTGGCTGAGAAAGTAAAACGACAATAGAAGATTAAAAAAGAAAGAAAAAGAAGAAAGGAAGAGGCTTGTACAGACAGTCTCCTAAAATGTTACAAATTGGTAGTTAAACTCTTAAATCTTTGGAGTTAAAATGTTATAAATGGGAGCTGGGAGTAAATTTGTTATCACATTTAAAATTTTGGTTGAAATTGGCAGATACAAATTTCTGGGCAATTCATAAAAATTAGTATTTGTAAGATTATTTCCAACAACAACAACAACAACAACAACAACAACAACAATAATAATAATAATAATAATAATAATAATAATAATAATAATAATAATAATAATAATAATAATAATAATAATAATAAGAAGAAGAAGAAGAAGAAGAAGAAGAAGAAGAAGAAGAAGAAGAAGAAGAAGAAAAAGAAGAAGAAGAAACTTTACTAATGCTGCCGCATTAATTTCGCCATAATACGAACACACTTTCAAATTGTGTTCATTAGTAAATTTACGATCGTGTTTTTCTTTTCGCACATAAACTCCAATAACGATTTCACAAGATGATTTTAAAATTTTATGAACTTGTAAATTCAATTTCATGCACTTATAACACAATGGAGAGGAGGTGGAAATGCTGCCAACATGTCATCTTAGTTTGCACGAAACTGAATATCCCAGGAATTAAAACAAATAATTAACGTCTAATTTTGTTTTTCTTACGTTACGGAGAAGAGACAACACTCACCTGTTTTGTGTAGACGTTATTTTGTTGTTTTGTGCGCTGCTCCTGGAACTATGCTCCCTCCTTCACTAGGGTGTTTCACTCAAGTCGGTCACACGCTATTAAATGTTGCTCTTCTTGCCATCAAGATGGCTATAGATAACACGTACCCTCCCACTCTCAGCTTCCCTGGTCCAGCATGTTACACACATGGCGCCGCCGTATTGTATCTCATTGGAGGAGGACTGCTCTCACCAAGTTCTCACATTGGTCCATTAGACGGAATATCTCCACCCCCTAGTGCCGTTCCCATGGTTACCATCTCGCACTAGGAAATACAAGATGGTGTAAACAGTGGCACAGTGTTTGCTGAAGCAACTAGATATCAGAACACTACCAGAATACAAGAGATGAACAAACCGCTTTAGGAAGGCATATTACATTTTCATTCAATTTATCCCATTCTTCAGTTTCTTGTCGCGAACCATTGTTGTGATTAAGGCACACAAAATAACTAGCGTCTGCCTAACACACGTTTCTCAATTCCCAACAGAGCCAGTTAGTTGGACAAGAGCTCTACGGAAGAAATATATTCTTGAAAAGGCACAATTCATTTTGAGCTCATTCGCGGCATCGTCAGTCAGAATCAGTGTGTAAAATTCGAATTGCCGATAAGTATTCGTGGTGTTCCCCACGTGAATTCAGTTAGATGCTAAACTTCTTTTCAGATGAAAAATTTTCATAATACACTGTTTTGTTAAAATAAATGATTTAAAGAACCTTGAAATCGAATTTGGATTTCATTTTTATTTTTACTCAGCTAAACGTTTAGAAAAGATCTTTAATCACCACCACCCCTTTAAAAAAAAAAAAAAAAAAAAAAAAAAACATAGGTATAACCAACTTTAAATCGATTTTTGACATTGCATTTTGTACGTCCCTTTACCATGCGCGTTGACTCAATGACAGCTACCGTAGGGAGACTTACCACCTCGGCCGAAAGGTGAGCTTTTGTACCTACGCCCCCAACGGGGCACCCTCCCCGGGAGGAAGGAGGCAAATGGATCCTAAGTGTGGCCGAAACGTTGACACGCCAGAGCACATGGCAAGGTCCTTAGGTTTTCCCACTTAGAAGCTCCCCAGAGGAGGCTGGCCTACCTTCCCTACCCCCTGATCTAGTACCAGTTCATGGGAGGCCCGGAAACCAGTGACTCGCCTTCCAATCTGGGGGACGAGATTTCCAGAGCGCATTTGTTCCTCCTGCCGTGCTGCTGACGCGACGCTCACCGTCGCTTCCAACCCTGAAAGAAATCTAACGGAATTAAGGGTGAAATGAATTATTTATGCAACGAAATGGAGGAACAGGAAATCCGGAGGATATAGAAATCCTTCTCAGAATTTTCCTGGCGACCCGGGGAAACCTCCGAAAAAAACCATGGGTCGGCCATGGGGATCGAACCTCCCGAATACGGGTCACAGTCGTTACTATGGGCGTTAGTTTTTGACGAATGAAAATTTTAAATGCGAATCACTTATTCGCCTTTACGGAAGAACTGGCACACAGAAGCAGAAACGACAGTCAGATGTTATGTACGTTGCTCTCATGTTTCTGCGCTCAAGTAGTACAATAACTACGAAGCAAATTACCACACCTCCAGCCACATGTATTAATACTTACATTATCAATCTCTGTAACTTTTCCCACTTAATTTGCTTGCATTTCTTCAATTTCCAACATTTCTCCCTCGTCTTCATCGCCTGAATTGCTGTCATTTTTATTATCTGTCGTTAAACACCGACAATGGCATACACCCGTGCCACAAAAAAACTTTACAATGAACTGTACTCTGCGTACTCTCCAAACGTAACACAAGGAAGCAAAGCTGTTTGTTATGGTGACAAACTATTCCTTGTCTGCTTGTTCAGGGTAGGCTTGCTCACGGTACTTTTGCTGGACATTGCCTAGAACGAACGAGCAGCCATTCCTGCAGAAAGCCACAGGCTTACCTTCTATTGCACTCTATTGCACTAGTAGAAAGCTTTCCCTACATTCACCACTAGCCATAGTGATATGAACCCTTGAGGTAAATATTTTGTCTGTGGCCGCCTTTTCTATAAAGCTGTTCCTTCACCGCTTCCTTCGTTTGGTTAGAGTGCATGCTTAAGAGTAGTCGAAACTTGAAATGGGAAATATTCAAATTTCGTAATTCCTCCGAACAAAAGGGCTTGAAATTTGGACCATTACTGTCTTTCTCCCTCGACCTACCTCCCTCCCTCCCTCCCTCCCTCCCTCACTCCCGCACTCACTCACTCATTCATTCACTCACTCAATCACTCACTCAAACCTCATGTTGCATCTACATTCATTTAAATATGTTAATATTCATTCAAATTTTATTATGCCGTGGTACTCTTCTAGACGTTATTTCATTGTTGAAAATTGCATTATTAATTTATTAAATGAGTGATTTAGCAAAGGAAAATTTGTCTTTATGCCTTAATACCAAAACACATCTGTTACCAAATTGGTAAGAACAGGCAGAAAAAGCATATATGTCTTCTTCCTCTGATTACCTTCTCTGTATGGGACACTTACAACCCCTAGGGCTTACAAAGCTGTGCCTAGGGTCAGATGCCTGTTGGGGAGCAAAGGAACCTACGGATCGGACAGATTGAAGACCTGGAAGTGGCTGGTCAGCCCAGCACCAGGTATGAGAGAGAGGAAGAGGGTGATGTGAAATGCAGGCGAAATGGATGATTGGAAAGGTTATGATGGAGTAGTTGGTGGAATGAGTGGTGGGGAAGCCGGAGAGGAACCTGACCAGACACCGCTACACATAGTAAGGTAATACATTTATTCAGAATTCAATTTGCTTGTTCTTCTACTTTATTATTATTATTATTATTATTATTATTATTATTATTATTATTATTATTATTATTATTATTATTATTATTATTATTATTATTATTATTATTATTATTATTATTATTATTATTATTATTATTATTATTACAATATGAATGTAACAACAAATTCTTTACGTCCATTCTTTAAATATGCATGTAACAGTTTGCCTCGTTTTCTTTCAATTTATCAATATATATTTCTGTAGCGGTTAATGTCTTATATGATCATTCTTAGAATAACATTTGTTGTGTGTTAGCCAACACCTAAAACACTTTTGGTTGTTCTCACCTTTCGCTAAGTTCGTATCATGAAATTATCGACTAGTTACAAAACATGCGTTGCATGACTAGCTAACGTAAGAGAAGTTATAACACATCACAATAAGTGATCACTAGAAATTATGACATTGTGGAATGGCACTGTCTTTATACTTAAGTGCATTTCAATCGCACAATATTCAGATGTAGAATTCTGTTTTTGGATGACAGATGCCGGTAACAGCCTCTTCTTTCGTATATAGTGAATAACATACAATGGTTATATTTGGAAGGGAAAAAAAGATGTGTAAACCTCACATGATTTTCCTTTTTTACTAATTACATCACGTAGTCCCCCCCCCCCTCCCCAACCCTTTCTCTAACTACCCACGGGTTTTTGTTTTAGGAAATTCATAGGTGAATTCCTACAAAAACAAACTTCCCTACCATTTAACAAAGACTTGGGTCTGACCAACCAAATACAAGCTGGTATGTTTTATGTTTACCCATTGTTTAAAATTATAACATTTTCAAACAGCTAGGTATCAAATCCTCAGCCAGAACATTGTTTAAAATAAATATGTATATTTTATTTCTCAGGTGAATGAAAAGACATTTGTAGAAATTGTCTTCCTCAATGCCTTCTTTTTACTTTCTCTACTAAGTGAAGTAAGCAGGGAAAGTATTGTATTCGATCATGGGCGTCGCGATGGGGGGCGGGCAGGAGGGGCAAGGGGGGGGGGGAATTAAATGAAATTAATGAATATAATTTTTAGTCAGTTACTGAGTATTACTCTACTGTTTCAATTTTTATGTAAAGAAAAATTTTTATCAAACACAAATTATCACAGTTATCCGCAACAAGTGCTATAAATTTTGACAGCAGAATTTTTGGTGGCTGTGTTTGCAAGTAATCAGCATTCTCAGTTGAGATATCTTATCTTGAAATATCTCCAAGTATTTTTACAACGGTTCATAAATTAGAAGAGTGACATGCAAAATTAAATTAACGTTTCATATTCTGTGGGGCTACATCATAAATGAAAATGACATTCGCCGGTGTTATAGCTCGTCTATATTCCGCATCTCACTAACAGTAATAACCAGGCATAGGAATTTCTAGGCATTAGAGCCAGGACGGAAGAAGATAATGCTCAATGGACACTGAACTATAGGTAGGGAGGTTGTAGGTAACAAACCACACCAATCCCTATACAATCATTTGTCATTTGCAGATGCAGTCGGACCAGTTTTTACCTATCTGTGATTCAGCCTATGTTGTTTTGCAATCTTTGGTTTAAGTGTAAACAACTGAAACCAACTGCTAAAGAATACTCACGCCTGGTTCAAAACTTCTTTTTTATATTCCACGCATTCAATTATCTTTTTATTCCAGCTATTTAAATCTAAAGATCAAAATATGTATGCACAAACACACACTAAACATTCAAAGCATTTTCTTCGTTTTGCCAATTTGCGATACTATCAGTAGGCTTATAACCACATCTGTAGTGTAGTGGTGAGTATTCTGGCTTCGCAACTCAGAAACCCCGAGTTCGGTTCCCTGCTGGAGCGTGGAAATTATTCTTTAATTGGAATAACTCTCTACCCTCTATAGAGTCTGATATTATGAATGTGTTTCCCAATGAAAATAAATAAAAACTAACAGCTATTTCTAAAGTCAAAGTCATGAAATTACCACACAAGTTAAACGGGGCTAAAGGACAGTAATAAAAAATCTGATGTGTTGCACTCACATGACTTTCTCTACTCTTGTACTAACCATTCTAACAAACTCTTATTCCTATTACCTCCATGTTAGTTAAGATAAACATTCGTACAAATTATCTTACTGCTTATGTTCTTGTAGGTGCAAGGGAAATATTAGAATACAGAAGACTTTGTGCGACAGTCAAATCTTTTTGACCTTTGAGATTCCGTTCTCTTTGCACGATTAACATATAAAAAAATGAACAACGTTGTTGCATTTCGCTGAAGTTCCAAGTTTTCCGAAACTCACACAATAACAAGGAATATCTCCGAAATGGTTCACCCTACAAGAAAATTTATTGAGACATAAATTGTGTATTTTAGCAAGATCTACATTTTTGTATAGTATAATTTGGTCTATCTCTAACGGTTTACCAGTTATGCAAAAGTCGTCCAGAGTAAATACGACTACAGGGGCTATAGCCAGAAAATTTAAGATATACATTTCATTTGTCATCAAAATAATCTCAAACATATGACATTTTAATCAAAATCGTTAGAGCCATTTTAAAGAAAATCAAAACTTTCTAAAAATCTTCCATGTAAAGGGTAGTGTAGGGTGGGGCTATTTTCTTCAAAATCTTCGTGTCGCATCCTTGAAAGACATTAAACTTAAATACCAAGTTTGGCTTTTAACCGACTTTTCGTTTTTGAGTTATGCTGTCCACAGACTGACAGACACACAGACACACACACGGACCTTTTTCTAAAAATGCTTTTTTTTTGGATTCAGGGGGCCTCAAAACATATATTTCCGGTGAAATCTCGACATCGAATTTTTGGGTGGAATTCAATACTTCCCCTACTTACCAGTAGAGAAAGTAAAACATCTGATGTGTTGCACTCGCATGGCTTTCTCTACTCTTGTACAAACTATTCTTAAAGACCCTTATTCCTCTCTTTAATGTTAAACGAGACAAACATTTGCAGGACTTATTGCTAATTTTCTTGTAGATACCAAGGGAATAAGTAGGCTTTGAGCGTTAGCCGTTTTAAAACTGGTCGCTATGTTATGGCTTTAGAATTTCATTATTTTTGCACGGCCAAGAGATACTAAACATGACGCCATCACTGAAATACCTGTGCACTGCTGTTTTTAATATCCCCAAATATATCTTTATTTTGGCTAAGGAAATCCGCAATCGCTTTGATCGGTTTATGCAAACGATTTTTAAAGATTAAGGTTAAAGCTAGTTCGTCTGTTATCACATTATAAAAAGTTTTGCAATATGAAAATAAACGAATAGTAGGAACAGCATTATAACAAATAATACAAATTAAACTTAAAATGAAACAATCTTGGGTATTTGGTTGAATGGTAATTCCTCGAAGTTCAATACGCTGATGGACAGCTCCCAAAATATATATTTAGGTGCCTTACTACAGATTTTTACATTCACAATTGAATTAGTTACTTGCGAAAATCACATTCAAGTGTTTCCATCGTGGTAACAAGTGTTGAATAATGATTCCAAGAGCAAGAGTACAAGAGCTTGAAACTTGAAAATAATAACAAGAAATATCTCGGAAATGGTGAACTCCAAAAAGAAAATGAATATGAAATAAATTCTGTATTTTAACGAGATCTACATTTTTGGTCTATCTCTTACGGTTTACCAGTTATGCGAAAGCTATCACGAGTAAACCGGATTACATGGGCTGTATCCAGAAAATTCAAAATATACATTTCATTTGCCATAAAAATATCTTAAACATATGGCGTTACATAAAAATCGTTAGAACCATTTTTGAGAAAAATCAAAATTTTCGCAAAAATTTCCATATAAAGAGTGGTTTAGGGTGGAGGAATTTTCTTCAAAATCTTCGTGTCGCATCCATGAGAGATATTAAACTTAAATACCAACTTTGGTTATTGACCAACTTAGTTTTTAGTTATACTGTTCACACACACACGCACACACACACACACACACACACACACACACACACACACACACACACACACACACACACACACACACACACACACATACACATCTACCTTTAATTTTTTTTTTTAATTCAGGGGCCTCAAAACATATTTCCGGTGAAATCTCGACATCGAAATTTTGAGTCAAATAGAATACTTCCCCTACTTACTGTACGTAGTAGAGAAAGTAAAAAGAAGGCTTCTTCATTATGTGACAAAAGTAATTTCGCTGTTTCCAGTAGTACTATTTTGGCCTGCCAGAACCAAGTACATGTTCTTAAGTAAGAGGATTCAAGTGACAGGACATTCAGGGTATTCCGTTCTTCGAAAGGACCTTATACATCCTAAGCTCTGCGACAGGAAAGTAAAGTGTACAAGGATGGATATCATACATTTTCATAAGCAGGCTTGCAAGTTGAGAGATTGCGTGCCATTGTTAAGACCCGTTGCAGAAGCTATGGATACTTGCTCGCATAACGAAGGCACTGTTACTAAATGTTTCTGTCCCTCTATTGTTGTACGTGGAACCATACTCGTCAATCAGTATGATGTATGAGAGGATACAGGAGCTGGGATGTGCCCCAAGGCTATGACGTGGCCTGCCACCCACTCAACGCGTTAGACGCCGCACGGTTTACATAACCTTAATGTAAATAACGCACTATGAGCGGCAACTGTTGTCTATATACTCCCTGCCAGTGAATGGAGTCACTGAAACTACTAATGTATATAAGAGGGGCCAGTTTATAAATGTGTCATTCTGTTTGATATGCTAGCTTGACGTTAAGTTACTGGATAACGCGTATTTCTGCTGCCACCCAGTCTACATGCCATCACTAGGCTTATAAATGAACAACCACTTCTGTTCCTTTAGCCACGTTCTTTTTATGTACTTATTTTTGGGAGATAATTGATTTACACCCTTTAAGTTTTATGCGTTTTCTACCGCTTGCCTAACTGGAGGAAATGTTGCAATCGACCAAACAAATGAGTATTGAGATTTCAATGGGAAACAGAAGAAACATGCGTGTGCGTATATACATCATAGCTCAAAAATGAAGAGATAAAATACCAATTTCATATTTCAGATAAGTACAGGGCGAAGACTTTACTACCAAACATAAGCTATGATTCATTATCAAATTGGTAGGAATTTTGGCAATAAAAACTAGCAACTAACAATATTCTTAAATGTGTTGAATACTAAATTATGTCATAACTCATCAACAAAACATAAACATCTACTATTCCCACGGTAGTGTGTGACAGAGAATAATCTGAAATACGGGTTTATTGTTAGGTTTATAGTAACGAAGGCGTATTCCACTGATGGTTGCAAATATCACACTCACATGATATAGAGCAACGGTGTCCAACCCTATATCTTTGGAGACGCTTACATAATTAACCGCTACTTCTCCTCCTCCTCTTTCAATCGGAGGGTGAATCGGCTCTTGCCTGTGTCGTGAGGAATCACAATCTGACAGTGCATCCAGTGAAGGACACAAACAGCGATTCCATGGCAGTTTCTAAATCATAACTTGAATTTTCTGGGAATATCCTCAGAAGACTTCTTCATTCTGAAAGACTTTTTCATAAATAGTAAACAGTAAGCGACAGACAAGGTCTTATTAAATAAAAATGTGGATCTCGTTAAAACACAATTTATGTCAAATACGTATTTTTTTGAGTGAACCATTTCCGAGATACTGATAATTTGTGTGAATTTGCGAATACTTTTCTCAAATAGAAATAGGTTATTCGTTTTCTTTTTATCTCTTGGACTTGCAAAGAGAACGAATTTCAAAGACATCGCCAACAACCACCTCTTAAAACATTTGACTATCGCTTAAAGCCTACTGTATTCCCATATTCTCCTTGCACCTACAAGAGAATTAGCAATAAGATACCTTCTGAAAATGCTTATGTCAATTAAAATGGAGTAGATAGGGAAATAAGTATTTGCAAGACTGTGTGTATAAGAGTAAGTAGGTATAGCTCTGCATATATTTACGAACAGAGTTTCTCCAAATAGAACTATACTGAAAGTCTGTGTCGCAATAGGTTATAAATACCGCAAGGCAAAAGTTCATATTTAAATGCGCCTTTGTAATTTAAAATTCCGGTCTTCAGCTTCATAATTTACAAGTTTGTCAGCTAGGAAAATGAAAGTTACCCCCAAAAGGGTAAAACAGATGGGGACACCGTGCTCACCGCGACCTACACAGATCTATTGTGGATACCACCCCCCAGAAGGCAAGGACGAAATGAGGGAACCGAATATATATGTCACCTTAAATGCTGAACCGGTAATCCAGGAAACTATCGTATTACCATTCTATAAAGTTATCGGATAAGCATGCTTTGCTTCGAGCAAGACGGCAGAAACAATTTTTATTTTTTTTTTCTTTCACGCTTTTAAACTCCACATTCTTCACGACGATAGTGGGCGTATTTCGTTCACCACGTATGCCTATACGTCAGTAGATACTTTGTAATTTTTCTGGCATTTTTTAAACCTAGGGAGTAGCATATTTCCTTAGCCATGCTAAATAACAGAATATCTGGAATCTACCATTTGACTCGGTATTTATTGCAAAGGTCTTGAATCTTGCTATTTCCTGTTGGACAAACTCTTCTCTCCCAGGAACACTCATATTCTTGCGTATCTCTATATTACATTACCCGTTTCTAAAATGGTGCCGGTATTTTCTCGAAAGATGCATTGGAATTATCCGCTCCCCTCGAACTCGCGCACGGCATATTATCAAGGCACAAACGATTTTGTTCCTATTATATATGATATTCCTCATCTAAAAAATCTTATGTGTTGCACTTACATGACTTTCTCTACCTTTGTACTAACCATTCTTACAAACTCTTATTCCTATATCTTCTTCGTGTTAGTTAAAATAAACATTTGTACAAATTATCTTATTGCTTATTTCCTTGTAGGTGCAAGGGGAATATTGGAATACAGTAGGCTTTGTGCGATAGTCAAATCTTTTAAAGCTTTGAGATTCCGTTCTCTTTGCACACTTAACATATAAAAAAATGAACAACGATGACCCATTTCACGGAAGTTCCAAGTTTTCCGAAACTCACACACATAACAAGGAATATCTCCGAAATGGTTCACCCTACAAGAAAATTTGTTGAGACATAAATTGTGTATTTTAGCAAGATCTACATTTTTTGTGTAGTATGATTTGGTCTATCTCTAACGGTTTAGCAGTTATGCAAAAGTCGTCCAGAGTAAATACGACTACAGGGGCTATAGCCAGAAAATTCAAGATATACATTTCATTTTTCATAAAAATATCTCAAACATATGACATTTTAATGAAAATCGTTAGAGCCATTTTCAAGAAAATAAAAATTTTCGAAAAATTTTCCATGTAAAGGGTAGTTTAGGGTGGGGCTATTTTCTTCAAAATCTTCGTGTCGAATCCTTGAAAGACATTAAACTTAAATACCAACTTTGGTTTTTAACCGATTTTTCGTTTTTGAGTTATGCTGTCCACAGACTGACAGACTAACAGACTGACTGACTGACACACACACACACACACACACACACACACACACACACACACACACACACACGGACCTTTTTCTAAAAATGTTTTTTTTTATTCAGGGGGCCTCAAAACATGTATTTCCGGTGAAATCTCGACATCGAATTTTTGGGTGGAATACAATACTTCCCCTACTTACCAGTAGAGAAAGTAAAAAATGGAAAAATAATTTCCTATGCTGACGACAAATCAATAATAAATGTATCTGAAACCTTACAAAATCTAGAGTACTACACGAAACAAAATAATAAGCAAATAATAAATTACTTAAAAGCAAACAATTTATGTATCAGCACACAAAAAACTGTTTATATGAGTGTACAGACAGCTCAAAATAAAAATAATGTAATATTAGATATAGAAATTACAAATGAAAAAATTAGAGCATACACACTCTTTAGGAATTATATTAGATAAAACTTGAACTGGGAGAAACATGGATAAAACGTGTAAAAAATCTCTTCAATCCTGTTTCTACTAAAATAAATTACACAAATTGTAGACAAACATTTTGAAGTATATGTTCCGCGCATCTTGGGAACAGCTCTAACAATTTGGATCAAATGTTGTATTCAGATAAGGTTTTGCTTCTTAAGCTTGTCTATATGGATGTCATTCCTGAAAAAACGCGATTTTATATAAAAAAAATAACAGTTTTTATTTCCGCTTCCACAGAGCAGTTCTTGTACATATATTCCCGGTGTCTCAGAAACGGCTCTAAAGATGTGGTTAAAATTGTGTATACATGTAAGAATTTCCTTTTCAAGTTTACCTATATACGAGTGTAGATGTCTATTGAGGAAAAAAAAAAAAAAAAAAAAAAAAAAAAACACCGCGATTTTACACAAAAAACATTTTTTTATTCCTTCTTATACAGAGCAATTCTTGCATATATTACGTGTATCAGATAAGGTTTTGATTTTTAAGTTTATCTACATTGGAGTCTTGCCTTAAAAACGCGATTTTATATTGAAAAAACATTTTTTTAATATCTGAAATAGAATTTCTCTACTCAAATTCAGGTAACACATTCAGATGTCTTTCTCTACTCACTCTTCTATAAATAATTTTCCATCGAAAATGTTATTTTACACAAAAAACATTTTTATCACCTCATTTAAAATAGCTCATACAGTTTTCGTATAGGTTTGAAATGGAAATGCTACATATTACATTCACACTGTCTTCTCTACTCACTTTTAGATAACACATTCACATCTCTTTCTCTAATCACTTCTATAAACAATTCATATCATCTATATATACAAAATGAATGTATATATGTAACTGTTAATCTCGAAAACCGCTTAGCCGAACACCGCGAAACTCGGCACGTATATTTTTCATGGAGAAAGCTTTTATGGTAACAATTTTACTATACAATGTATTACTTTCATCTTTCTACTCGCTTTTCTTTTACGTAGCACATTCATATATCCTCTGTTTGCCCTTCACCATACAATTCATATGATTTTCTATTATTGAAATATAAATGCAACGTGCTACATTCACGCAGTTTCCTTTGCTAATTCCTCCTTTACGAGACACAATCACTCTTCTTTCGCTACTCGCCCTTCAACATACAATTCATACAATTTGCTATATGTTTGAAATATAAATACAACGTATTACATTCATTATATTTTCTCTACTCACTCTTATTTTACGTAACAATTCACGCGTTATTCTCTATTGTTTATCAACTACACACACGCCAACGCCTATACATATTGTATGTTGAAACTCCAAAACCGGTTAACCAACTTCCATGAATATTGGCGTACCTGAGTGTTTTTTCATGGCGAAGGTTTTTATGGAATCCATTTTACCACGCAACGTATTAGGCTCACATGGTTTTCTCTACTCCCTTTTCTTTTACGTCACACACTACTCCCTCTTCTACAAACAATCCATACATTTTTTCATACATTTGAAATATAAGTGCAACGTATAACATTCACGCGGTTTTCCTACTATTTTTCTTTTAATAAACACAACCACGTTTCTTTCACTACTCTCTCTTCGGCGAACAATTCATACAATGTTCTATATGAAACAGAAATATGTATTACACTCACACGGCTTTATCAACTAGCTTTCTTCCTGTAGGATTCGTTATTGTTCAAGAGTGCTTTTGCTTAGTGTCGTTCCCATGTTTTAATAACAAATAAAGTAGTTAAAAAGTAAAGTTGTCACAATTGGTGGCAGGAGTGCGACGAAAACCAATATATGGAACAGTTGATGAAACAAATGTTAGCCAAGATGGACATAATGGGAAGTGAAATTAATTCCAAAATGTGGCAGATGGAAACAAATATGAAACCCGAATTGAGAAATTAAACTAGGGAATGGAAAATGTGGAAACAAAAATACAAAAACACAGAAACAAAAATGGAAGCCGAATTGAAAAATGTAAACTCCAGAATGGAAAATATAAAAACGGGAATGTCCGATATGAAGATGAGCTATCGGAGAATACTAACGAGCGACTGGCCGGGATTAAGGAAGCCATGGAAGCACTCGGCGGAAAGATGAAGGACCTTGGCCAACGTGTTAACGCCCTGGAAGATAGAATCGATTGCAACACCAAAGAACTGAACTACATAGTGGAACAAGTACTCGACGAAAACCTCAAATTAGTAGGATATCTATGGGGGAGGCCTGCGTTCAGCAATAGTCGTTTTACGGCTGAAATGACGGTGCTTATGAAATATTTATATGTATCTCTATATCTCTGGTATCTCGTTGTTGTTGTTGTAGTATTTAACGCCCGCTTTTACTACTACGGTACCGCAGGCGGTGACACTGATGATACATGGAATGAAGATGGAGCACCGGTGGAATGAGATGGCGGGGGAAACCGGAGCACCCGGAGAAAACCCGCCCTGACGCCGCTTCGTCCACCACGAATACCACATGCGGGTCCCTGGGATCGAACCCGGGCCGCCTAGGAGGTAGGTGAGCGCGCTAACCGCTCGGACTGGTATCTCGGAAATGACTAAACAATAGCGACAAAATTTCTTATTTAAAGTTTTGTTTTTCAAGCTTATCTAAATAGGTATCTTCTCCAAAACAACAAGATTTCACAACAAAGGGAGGGGGGGGGGGGGGGGGACGCCGAGCGAAGCTCGGTCGCCCAGGTACTGACATTGTGGTATGGGGTCTAAGTGCAATGGTATATACCAAAAGGTTATTCACAGTGCAAAAAAATTGCCATCAGAATTAGTTTAAGAGTTAACAGACAGGAATCATGTAGGGAATACTTCAGGAAACGAAATATTTTAACAGTTCTTTATTTTTAGATAGTTATTCTTATATCAGGATTGGAAAATATGTAACAAACAGATACTGGACATGACCCAAGGGGAAATAAACATTTTCATATAAAATCTCATAGATCGGAAACTTATAAGAATAAACCAACAGTAGTTGGATATATATTGTGCAATAAATTGTTTAAAACATAAAATCAATAAATTTTAGAAACATATTTTAAAAATAACTAAAAATACTGTATTCAAGAGAGCTTCTCTCAATAAGCGAATTCTTAAATAGGAGATAATTTCTTATATTATTAAAATTAGTAAATGTTATTTTAGATGAAAGATAATGTAAAATTAGTTGCAAATCGTTCAAATATGAATTAAGTAGCAGTATATATTCAAGAATAGTTATATAAAGAACAATTAGGTTGAAAGTGATCACTTACAACTGTATTTTTATAATATGCTGATGATGCTATAAATTACTATGTAACTTCAACAGCAGATAAATAAAATAAAAATGTTTACCTATCTGGAATTGAAAAAAAATATTTCCTTGCTAATCAATGCTAGGACCAACACTGTTCTCCTGTGGATGCGACTCCTCTTGGAATCTTGGAGATTCTGATAATCTTCAAGACAAGTATCATCTCACCAATGTGTACATTCACATTTATTTTTAATACGCATTAAAATAACCTTAACCCCAACAAACTCTTATCATCTTGCTTTCGTGTGAGACGGTACGCTTGGCACACACGCTCATTCGACAGACCGTCCAAACTGGAGGTGGCGACAACTCCTGTACATGAATTTAGAGATTTGTGTGGGATTACCAGGATAGGGTAGGATCCCAACAAACTTGTCTTTAATCATTTCTGTGATTGCTCTGCGGTGTGCGTTTCAATAAAAAATGTAACGTCTCGAACTTTCGTCGCGTTCTTAACAGGGCCACAAATCCTGTCGATCTTGGGGCGTCTTACCCTCACGCGCAAGGGTCACCCCAAAATTAATAAAAAAAAAAAAAAAAAAAAAAAAAAAAAAAAAAAAAAAAAAAAAAAAAAAAACTGTTTCTGAAAAGGGTTTTGCGCGGATGCATTTTGAACTGAACCCCCATCCGGAACCGTCGGCGTCAGCCTGCCACCCTTGGGGTTAAGGCACGGGTCTGTGCCGCCATGGAGACACCTCCATGACTGACTTCAAAGCATACTTGACAGGGACTACCCTTCGATCTCCACTGCTTGTCCACATGGCTAAACCGTTCACCACGCACACCGCGGTTTTACAGGAATACCCGCCTGTGGCTCCCCACTTTAGGCCGTACCTGTGTAACTAACCCAACGGCGCACGGCCATCGGGGAATCGACACCGGCCGGGCCCTCAGAGAGCTACGTGGGTGTACATGACGGTGTAAACGGGCTCCGTATTTAAGACTACACATGGGGGCAGTCTGAAGGGTGCGCCCGACCTTCGCGCCTGAGAGCACACATGTCTGGAGCCGCGCTGAGACCATGGGAAAGGACCACGGAGATACAAAAGATCCCTACTGGTGAGACAGGCGTTAATAAACCTAAGACCTTACAATCTTATAATCATAATAAGCCTAGACGAGGAAGAGGGTGATAAATAGTAACAACGAAAGCACCTACACGTGGCAATAGTTGATGGACATGGAAGGGATCAAACGGTGAACGGTTCGGGAGTTCAGGTGTGCCAAACCTGTACCTATTATAGTAGGCCCCTAGGGGGAAGTTGTACAATAAAGTGATAGATGTTTAAAGAACATCTTGTTACGACTTTGATATTCCATGCTCTTTGCACAACCGAGAGAGAGAGAGAGAGAGAGCGAGAGAGGGGGGGGGGGGGAGGGGGGTTGAGAGATGAAAAGCCAGTTACTTTCCATTTGAGAAAGGGATATTCTTTACTTTATGCCCCACAAAACTGTTTCTCTAGCAGACAGGCTTAAACAAACCTGCCAAAGTTGCTCAGAAATAGCAGTGCAGGTAACCTTAATAGTTACGGAGCCATTTACTGCCAACCTCTGCACCAATGCCCCAGACATGTCTTACAGATGATTGTTAGAAGCAAACTATTTTTACTGTTTATTTGAATATTCACTTTGGTCTCTATCATTCAGTAAGTAAACTTCATAAACGTGATTGCTATGCATAGATTGATCTTGCACCAGTCTCACAATGACGAACAATGTATGCAGTTCCTACATTATAAATGTTTACTAAGAACGTGCATGTTATATTGGGAGTGCAATATCATTACAATATGGGATTGCAGAAATAAGTACTTTCATGCACACTATGGCACGAACATTTCTGTCCATGACACAGGGTACTTGGTTCGAGAAGTCTAGATTACCACCAGGCCAAAGTACATCTAATTGCACTTAGCTATGTCCACGCATTTTCATGTGAGCAAACAATTACCGATTGTTCTTTTGGAGACACAAACGTGTCATAAAACAATAGCTGATTGGTTCACCTAAAACATCACGGGCAACGAACTAATACAACAGGGACAAAATAGACTGTGCTGGCCATGTGGTTCACATCAACAAATGTACAATTGGAAAGCGAAAATACCATTGTGGCTACATTGTATAAGAAAAATGGATCATCAGGATAATCAACATGGTCATCAATGAAGTATGAATGACAGTATATTGGCTTTTATTGATGTTGGCAGCAAGACAACTTGTCTGCTACCAATGCCAGAGCATGGACAGTAAATACATTGGGACCTAGATTTTGATTTACTTCAATTGAATTCATGAATTTCTGACCATTTAGACAGTATTTAAAGTTAGTTTTGCATGTTTGGATCATATTTGTGATTTCTTATGGCATGCATAATCGCAACTGATGTTGGTAACTTGAAAAAATGTTTGCAAGACGTAAAGTAAAGAGGAGCCAAGAAAAAGGAATGTGTTTGAAAATTTGAACATTAATTATGTTCTTTAGTAAGATTTCATTTGTGAGGTAATTATATTATACATGCAATATTATAATCAAAATAATTACAGCCAGTTTTGAGAAAATTAAAACTAACAAAAATGTTTCATGTAATGGGCAGTTTGGGGTGAGAAATCTTTTATAAAATTGTGTCACATCTTTGGAAGATACTGAGGTTAAATATCGAGTTTGGTATCTAACAGACCCTTCAAACACATGTTTTTCTAACTTTTTTTGGAGGGTACTGTTTTAGGGAGTCTGAAAATTTTGGGTGAAATCTCTGTATAGAACTTAAGGGTGAATGCAACACCTTCCTATACTTACTACAGGCCTCTTAAAACATTGAGGATATGCTTGTCCAAGATTTGATATAAGCAACCAGCAAAATTACAGGATTTCTGACTTCGTGGCACCAGTAATAGGTTAATAAGCGTAACACAAATTACCTTGAATAGTTTATCTTTGAAAATTCTGTAAAGAGGTTTCTAGAGTTTCAGCAATGTCAACCATTTTTGCACATAGCTGAATTTTTTCCTAGATGGAATCAGCAATGTTTGCACAAAACTAAAAACAAAGCCACTGTAGTAATGAGTGCTCCTCAAAGATTACATAATAGGAACTTTGGGATAAACAATAAGGTATTCAAAAGACAACAAAAGCAAAAATGTTAGTGCATGTAGTGAAAATTGCACAAAAATGTAACATAATTTTAAATACTTTATTTAAGCATTCTATATTGTTTTTGTGATGTTCATAACAAATGAAATACAGTTACAAATATATAGGTATCTATAATTTAACAGCAAATTGTTCAAAGGGCACTTTAGTTTCTACAGACATTTACTGTGGAAACTTCCTCTAATGCACTTACCATTGAGGTGTGTACCTAGCTCATTGCAAAGCATTAAACAGAGCTAGGCACTGTCACACTAGTTTATATTTAAATAGGATGAGTGCACAAGTCTTCTAATTTTTTTTAAAATAAATAATCATGAAGAATAACACAGAATTTCAAGGACATATAAACTTCAAAGAGAGCGAATGAAAGAAGGAAATAAATCTCTGATGTATTTGCACTCAAATAATACAAATTTATCTATTCTACAGATTTATCTAACTGTTAATACTTTTAATATAAATGGCAATGTTAACATTTCATTAAAACAGTAAGTATATAAAAACATTCTTGAAAAAGACAAGTCTTTTTCCAAAAACTTCTCCTTTATGTATATATAAATGGCAATATGAAAACTATTTTCAACTTTTAAGTACATAAAGCTGCTCTGAAAAATAAATACTTCTTCAAAACACTTCTCTTATTGGTCCCGCTATACCATACATTGGACGGAATAAAGCAACAGCAAAATATGTTAGTTAAACTGAAATGTATATAACTTTTACCTTTGCTATGAGCCATAGCTGTAGCTATAACATTATGCTGTAAATGGGAAGAAAAACTGATATATTAGCAGCCTTTGAAGGACCATATTTAATATTATCTCTAGCATAAACATGATATTACAAAGCTTAAGAAATAATGCCTCTTTTATCTCTTTAAATGGAATTAAGATACACTTAACACACAGAGTTGTGGTACGATGCGATTTCAGGTAAAATGTGCAAAACTAAAGATGAGTTAATGATGCACATATCTTAATGTAACATCATATAATCAATGCAGATTGATAATTATTGCTTGGCAGAAATGTCTATTATTTAAATATGTGCCCTCTCCCTGCTCACCAGAATTTCTATTTTAACCAAAATGGAGATGCTGAAAACTTGTAATATGTATTTGAGCCCTTTGTATTGTAACATTTGAAGTCCTTCTATACAACATGTAGGCTTAGGTAGTTGTTTGCAATACCTAGGTCTTCCAGGAAAGGCTGCATTCTTGTTTGTCTATAGCTGAATAGACAAGCAAGAAAGCAGCCTGGTGTTTACAAAATAAGTACAGAGGATAAAGTTAGTTTTCCAGAGAGCAGCATAATTCACAATTATATTACTCTTCATGCACACTGCTTTGAAACAGTTAACAATGAAGATTAATACAGATGTTTGGGAAGTCACTGTGCAGGTACAACTTATTTGGAAATTGTCCACGGGCAGATATACAGGTCTGGCAGAATAAATAAGACTGATTTGTCACATAATACGGCGTCACTGCTGCATATGCGCAAAATTACTTTGCATGCTGCATTGAGGAAGGACTGCCACTTGTAATATGACCTTGTGTAGTTCAGAGCATTGTGCTTTCACCGCAGAGGAGTATTTAAAAAAAATGAGTCTCCCATTACAGTATAATGACTCGTAGGTCACTGTTTTGGGTTGGGACATGCTAAAAAAGTCCCAGATCATTTGGGCACTACTTTGATGGGTGCAAATATTTTGTTGTTGTTAATGATGCTGTCAACTGCCAGGATCACATCAGCGTCACTAGTGTGCCAGAATTTTGTCCCGCAGGAGTTTTTATAAGCCAGTATATCTACTGACTTGGTGGGTGCAACCATTCCAGACAACTGCATCTTGTGCAAAGAAGAAAAACCCAGTGTCCCTGGACCCCAGAGCGAACGGAGGAGGCCTGTGAAGCACTCATTCGAAGTGCTCGACATACTGCGAGACATGCCATGGCACTAGGATTTGTTCCATGATGACCTGCACTTCCATCCCTAAAAATTACAGGTTATACACAAACGAAGAGGACAAGATAAAGTTGCCCAATGAACCTTTGCCTCGCGTATCACTAAAATCTTAGCAGCCAACCCGGAGATAAGAAAACACGTGTTGGATGAGGCCCATTTTCATCTAGATGATGGCATCAATAAACAAGTTGCAAACACATCGGCTGCACAAGAAACCTCTGCACAGTGAATGTGAGACAGTGTGGTGGAGAATGACTTAGTTTGCCATCATTGGTCCATATTTGTTAAGAACCCTCATGCCTGCGCAGTAATGGTTAATACACACCATTTATCTGGTGTCATATTCAAAACCAAGTAATGTGTATTTTGTGATAAAATGGCATGTCTCCTTCTGTTTTCAGTATGTGTTTCAATAAGTTTGTCAATTCATTTTGAAGTTCTGTTCTGTTTATATCTTACTATCCACTCTGCTGGACCCTATACAAGTATGAACCTGAATAATTTTACTAAAAAACACTTTCTACAGATCTGATTGTGATATGCTTCTTATGATGCAATTATTTCAGTTCTTAAATTATGAAGCATGCTTGAGCAGTTGCGATACACAATCTGTAGATTTTGGTTTTTGCTGCTCCCCAAAGAAACATTTTTGTTGGAGTAAGATCCGGTGAGCAAGGGGGCCATAAGAAATTAAAGATAATGTATTCCCCAAAGAACTCTTCCAGAAGTCACATACTGTTGTCAGCTGTCTACGCAGTAGCACCATTTTGTTGAAACCATGAGTAGTTGATTTTGTCTCCCTAGCAATGAATCTTGGATAATTCAACAATAGCTTTACTGTTCATGATTTCTTCAAAAAATAAAGGGCCAATAATGCTGTCTGGATATTGCTACCCACACTCCAATCATGCTGTGGCATTACACGCACAACACCAGGATTCTCCATTCACCATAATGGTATGTTTTGAGTGTTAATACAACCAGAGAGATGAAACCAGGCCTCCTCTGTATAAAAGATAAATGATGTTCCTTTCAATAAACGACATAAACCATTTGCACTAACAGATTCGCTTTTCATCATTCACATCTTTCAATTCTTGCTGTTTTCACTTTATACAGGAAAAATTTCAATGTTTTCCTAACTACTTTATGCACAGTTGCAAGCCTGATATCTTTTTCTTGTGTCCACTTGCACAATGATTTTGAGGGGTTCTGCCGATAGAGTCAAAACTATCCAACAACTCATCTTTGATTAGTTTAGGTTCCAGTCCATTTGGCTTCTAACACTGAGGCTCTCTAAATTTCTCAATAAGTTAACGAACTGCATTATGATTAAGTACACCTGTTTCTGGGAATCTTTCACCACACTCCTTCTGTACTAAATCTGTGTATTTTTGCTATAGTCAAAAGTCATGTTCAACAAGAAAAATATGTTCTTCAGTTGAAAGCACCATAATTTAAAACCAAATTGAACATCTAAACACTACACATGTCACATTAAATAGCTTTCATCCACTGGTAATTGAACCATGCAGTTGGAATGTTATGCAACAATAAAATGAATTAAAAAAGCACATCTCTGAAAATCAATAACATCAACTTGTGTCAAGATTCAATGTGAAAAGCCCAACTGTGTTTAGAAAGTAATCTGCACCCTTAGTCTAGTGCACAGTGACTTTATGAGCACTCTGTACAATGGAAAAGAAACTGACATTGACTGTTTTTAAATCAACTCTTGTTAGATCAACTCTAATCATACCACTCTAACTCTTATGTTACATTTTATGACACATTCCATTGCTTGTAATATGAGATTCACAATCCGGCTTAAAACACATGAATTAATAATATAGCTGCACTTCATTCACCATAGCAAAAGAAGGTAGAGAGAATCCTGATACCTAGCTTTTTTGCACTGCTGACAGTTGAATGAATACATGAATGTTAGTAGTAGTAGCGCCCGCCTCTGTAGCGTGATGGTTAGCGTGTCTGCCTCACGTTCAAGAGGTCGCGAGCTCGAATTTCGCTTAGGATAAGTTATCCGGGTAAGGTTTTCTTCCGAGGTTTTCCCTACCCTGAGAAGACGAATGTCGGGTAACTTAAAGCTCCATGTACCTTGGATCATTTGAGCATCATTTCACCCATTTCATTCATTCGTCCGATATGACAATGTTGGAGAACGTTAATTTAAAAAAAAAATTAGTAATACGTGGCACAAATATTAATCAGTTTAGCGGCTTATGAACACCTATGAAATTTTCTGTGACAAAGAATGCTACTTTTCGCCTTGTTCTTGTTTGAATCTATTTCTTTCATCTATGAAAAACACATGAAAAGTTTGTAATAACTGCTATTGGAATGTAATCAAAAATACTGTAGCTAACAACAAACACTATTTTAAAATATGTCACATTACTTGTAGAAAAAGTATTAAGAAAACACAACAAAGCCTACTTCATTTAACAAGACTTTCCCACATTTCCTTTCCATTCACTTGTGGGCTTATACACTGTGATAGGTTGAAAAGTACTGACTAAAAGTACTTGATAAATATCTTTTGAAACAAAAGATTGTAAGAATTAGTGTACACTAAATACTATTAAAAATGCAATTAATAAAAAGAAAGCATAATTAAACAAATTTTCATAAACATACATAAAAAGGTGAAAATATTGTACATCACTATTTATTATTTGTTAATAAATGCAGTCTATGATAACATATTTGTAAAAAAGAAGCCTTTAGACATGGAAAGTTCTCAGAAGCACAAATGATTTCTCTAAGCCAGAAGCTTTCGTTCTGCAAAAGAAGCATGATTTTAATAGACAATTCATTGGTTCAACAAACATTAATACATATTTAGAGACTAAATTTAACTTATCTTTGGTAATTGTGAATTATCCAACAGATAATTATGGAGTATAATTAACCACAACACATGATAAACACATATCACATATAAAACCTAAGACTTTTAGTAAATGAAAGGGATGAATAATTTCGTGCAACAACTGAGCAAACTTCTGCTTACGTCAAAGCAGAGAGGAAATGGGAACCATTGTCCTTATTGTGATCAAAAATGACAAATGATATTTTGTAAAAAATTACGGGAGTTTGTAATTAAATTATTAATCTGTTTTAGTCACCCAAATTGGAGGAACATAACATTTGTGG
The DNA here is from genome assembly GCA_030765045.1 of Tenodera sinensis. Taxonomy (NCBI): domain Eukaryota; kingdom Metazoa; phylum Arthropoda; class Insecta; order Mantodea; family Mantidae; genus Tenodera; species Tenodera sinensis. Next base: position 129,228,539 of record CM060966.1, on the reverse strand, counting down.
CAATAATTAAAATGTCAGAGCCCTACATTTCATAATTTTCACCTTTCTTGATTTGTTAATTTATTGATTTTGTTTGTACGTGATTAACTTTCTGAACAATCACCATATAGTGAAGTGTCCCAAAAGAATGAAATCAATGCATTCATATGCAAAAAACTAAAAACATCTCATTTTCATAAACAGTTCATTATCGTTACTGTATTATGTAATGCTTTTAATAATATTAATTATATATAGGTTTCTGTTTGTATTTAACATTATAAAATGTTATGTTTATGTAAAGAGAAGACAGGTGTCCAAAATTAAAAGTATTCTCAACAAATAAACCATGAACTGTTCTAAAATTCATGAAGGACAAACCTTTTCAGTAATCCATTTTAAAAACAATAAAGAAACACATATTGTCCCTTCGTGACTATTAGTTACAAAGAATAACAGATATAATATTTCTTAGAAGATGCTCTGTTTTTAATAAGGATTCCTTAGAAATAGGAATAGTAATTGATTAATCATATAATATGAGAGCTTTCTTTGCCTAATATTATATCATTGCCAAGCTAAGATACAAAACACTGTATCCCATTTCATAGGTGTTGGATCTGGAACACAAATTGCTACACATTCCAGTAGAGCAGGCTGTTCCAAATCCGCGAGTTTCAGCATGACTACACAGCAGAGTTGCACGGAGCATGGCTGTAGAGCAGTGGCGGCTCGCAGTCAAAATTTTAGGGTAGGCAAGGTGTAACAGCAACAATGACGACAACAATAATAATAATAGTCGTAGTAGTTGTAGTCGTTGTAGTACAGTAGAACCCCATTTATCCGAAATAAAGGGGGTGAAGTCATTGCGGATAACGCAAACAATAGATATATCGTTTGGTTGTTTAATAAGCGCAGAGTGAATGAGTGTGACTTACGGACAAATTACCGCCAAAACTAAAATTAATGAAGAAATTGAAAAATTGTCCGACTGTAACATTGTGTTAAATAGCTAAAACACTCCTCTTTTCATTGTCAGTGCGCCGCGAAAGCGGACTTTCGTAATAGTTCACTAATTAAGTCGGTCATACTAGTATTACAACACACTAGTATTACACAGAGTGATAACAAAACGATTCGGGTCTCTGAGATCTTCGCTTGTAGAGTATGGCTGTTCGGAAAAAGTCGCATATACAGACGGAATATTTCCTTATCCATGTTCAAGGGCCACCTACTGAGGAAAGGGGGCCGGGCCGGCAAAGGTTAAGCTTGCTGGCTCTCCACTACCCAGGTTCCATGCGTATCATTTCTGCCGCGCATTTCAAACACGCAGCGCAGTTTTGATGAATCGGAATTGAGATTCAAGGATTTGACCATGCTTTTCTGAACTGCAATTTAGGGAAAATGACGGTTCAAATGATAAAATGCAGAATCATAGTTAAACATTATTTGTTGATGTATTACGGTAGGGCAGGCAATGCCTACCCTGTCTACCCTGAGGAGCCGCGCCTGCTGTAGAGGGATGGTGGCAAAGGATAATAGCCAATACATCACTGGGCAAAGGTCACAGCAACCTCACTCATTCCCCTTTGCAGATCTCTGTCTGTACCCACCGCACCATGACAGCAACTTCCCTAGAGCAAAGCTGTGCAGCGTGTTGCAGGTTTACTCACACAAGGCCATTACACACTGGCAAGCAACTCAGGTGGAACACATTGCAGAAGAGGATATATCCAGAGAGTTCACCAGCTCCTGTAGTAACTTAATAGAATTGGATAATCCACAATTACCAAAGATAAGTGAAGTTCAATCTAAATATTTATTAATATTTGTTGATTTATGCTGCTTCACTGTCAATAGCTTCAGTTTATTCATTGAATTATCGTTATTTCCTGGATGAAAATTGATTTTAAGTGGCTGTCACAATACATAAATTACATGAATTAAACACAATTAGTATTTTCAAATGCTACAAATATGGTTAACTGTGAATACCAAAAAGCTAGAAGTTGTCGAGACATACAGTAGTTGAAAATTTGCAAAATCGAAGTGTTCCTTGCTTGTTGAAGGAGGTGAATGTAAGTTTACTATTCATTATGAATCATTCAGATCACCAATTGTGAATTGTGAGCAAAACCTATCTACCAATCTTGCTACTAGTATAACTAAAATGAAACTTGTTTAAAAAATATAGGTGCTGAATTACATAGGTTGATATGAATGCCTGCTTATAAAGATGTCTACAAGTTAGAAATTGTATATGTGTGTGTGTGTGTATTAAGCAATGGATCTGTTAAAGTCATAAGATCATCTCATGGAAAACTTACTATGCAAGTGTGATCCATTACAGACAAGTTTTATGGCATTATCTTTTTGATGCACAATTACGCAGAACAATCCAACCATATCAAAATGGGTCAGGTAGGTATTGCTGAATGCTTAGTATCTAAATGCAATCCCATAACTGCCAATGCATTTAGCCACTAACAGTGAAGAGGGCCACATTTAATTATGTAAATGCCTTTAGACTGTCAATAAACTCATGTGCTATTAAATCTCAAATTAGCTGTACCCAATTGATGTTCATGAATTTGACCTTTCCTGTCATTAAGAGAAAACAATTTTGAACACAGAAGCACCAACTTTCAAACCAATACCCTAAAACTTATTTTTTTAACATCCTAAGGTATAATCAACTCAGTACTTGTAAACAAATGCATCAGTGGACTTTTAATTTCCTAACAAGGAAAGGCATTCTTGAACAGTTTGGAGCAGGAGAGAATGTATGCAATTAGGCAAGATAATGAATCCTACAGGCAGTCTGTAAGTCCCTACAACAATATGACTGAATACCTTATTATAAATCATCATCATCATCATCATCATCATCATCATCATCATCATCATCATCATCATCATCATCATCCAACAGATCTTTGGAAACACCTTTGGGAGTGAATCCCATTTTCTATTCACTCCTCTCATATTTTGACCAAAGATAATCAGTTCAAAATCTTAACTATGCTCATGAAATATATTAACAAAATTATTTTGAAGTCGTGTTTGAAAAACAAATACAGATGTGCTAATATAAGTATGTTTTACATGTGATTCAAGTCCATATCATAAAAATGTTTCATGCAAGGAAAAGTCACATCAATTTAACTGATAATCAGTACTGAACTAGAGTACTAAAATTCAGATAGGTTATAGCAGCAAACATTGGCTCACTTTGGTTTTGGAAAAAAAAAAGGAAACAAAATGTTAGATTTAGCTTGCTATATTATCCATATACTGTTTTTGTTTTCAGCGACTATTTACTGTCTTGAGAATTATTGCAGAATCAACTACTGTAGGTACTTCATGATCATAATTGTCTTGAAAAAATTTTGGTCATTACTTCAAAAGTGAATTGTTTGTTAAGCTTACAGCAAATAAATGTGTTAGTTAGCAATTCTAATCTCTCTGTTTAAAATATAGCATTTCTTTAAGACTAGCAGCTTATTAAACACTTGAGTTATGTAATATTCATTCAATGAAATGCAAGTCAGCAAACTCACTACCTTTTTTTGCTCAGTAAATTATAACTTTGTACTTAAATAATACCTTGTCATGTGATATGAATTGAAAAAAGAATATTGTACACCTATGAAGCTGATCAATGCAGGTAAAATCAATCAATGGGAGAAAATCCCATTAGTATCAATGAATAAATGGCACATTATTTGCACACAAAGGCATGCCTGAGGATATGTACAGCAAGTAAAATAATTTCCATTGTGGGCAGTGTATCATAAATGCAGTTTAATAATATGGAAGTTATGATTTTCCATCCTTTCTCAAACTGTCATATTACTCATATTATATATACACAGTACAACCTCATTAACAGGAATCCAAAGGGACCGAAAAATCAAGAGCTTGTGTTAAAAAATGTGTTATGTGAAAAAAAAAAAATAGATTTTAATATGTATACTTGTACAGTAGTGCAGTAATGCATAACACACTACAGTATCAATCACTTTACATTACTGTAGACTTACAGCACTAGAAATGACTGTAAAAGTACAAGTACTCACAAATTATATTTTCTTGGAAAATGGTTTCATCCATATTGAACACATCACACAAGGCATACTTTTCCCTCACTCTGTCGAATTCATGCAAGCACCTGTTTGCACTTATATCAACCAAATTTGTATAGATCAAATTGAATGTCTCTTTTTGAACTGATACAGCCAACCAGCATAACAACTGAAGTCTTCAATGCCCATATTTTTGGCAATCTCATTTGTTTTTGGGGCTGCTTAAGGTATATTAGATGCACACATAATTAAACCATTCTAGCAATAATGTCTCAATATACTTAGTGTTACAAAGTCATTCAGATTTGTTTCTGGAACCTGATGCAGCAGCATTAATGATTTTTTCTTGATTCTTAATTATCATAAAGTTGATCTGGAAATTCTAAACTGCTCTGCAATTGCTCTTTTCTTTGTACCACGGTCCACTTCATCTAGAATCTTAAGCTTTACCTGTACATTTAGAACTGTCTGTTTCCTCTTTGCCACATTTAATGTACTACCATTTGTAGTTTTTTATTCAGTATTGTAACTAGATTTGGCTACAACATAACACCTGGCAGTGAATACATTTCTAAATGTTGATGCACATATTATTGAATTTATTTAAATGTACTGTAGACGTTGATTATGAAGTGATAATAGCAGCAGCTGCGAACCTATAATACATTAGAAAGGAGTCAACAATGGGTAGTTAGCTTTGTAATTATACTTCTTGCATTCATTTTGGAAAAGATTAACACTTAAAAATACTGTAACGTCGGAAGTTAGTGTTACAATGAAATTTAATTACATTAGGGACTGAAAAAAGCTTGTAATTTGCTTTAACCAAAATTTATGTTAATTGATAAAACTTCCCATTAGAACTAATATATTCCTACTGGGGTCAATAATTTTTTTTTTGCATTAACCACAAGTTCGTCTTGAACAAATTCACACTAACGAGATACTGTAATTCAGGCAGCAGACAGGATCCTTTAGCAGCTTGAGGGTGACTATTGCAGTCTATCTAGTAAAATGATGCTGCTGATGGCTTTCTAGCATTATGGAAAACAGTACATAACAAATGGTCAATTTTCCTTTTTATTTTCTGTTGTTGTTGTTGTTTTCTAGTGCCTTGCATCTGGCAATGAAGCCATTGGCATTCGTACTTTCCAATACTTTTGAACTGTAGTTTCTTCTGATCTTAATGCTTCACAGGACTTCAAGTGGTCTTCGTTCATTTCTGCTGGATCGTTACACAGGACACATATTGGGGAGGCCCTTTTTATTTTCTTCTTTCTTCAATTTTCCATTTTATTGTACAGTTACCACAAAGTTATGTCCTCAGAGGTCTACTTGTGATGTCTTTATAAACAGATGGGACATTTAAAATAGATGCTTATTTTAAGTTGAGGAAATGTCACCACTGTTACAGTACAGCTTACGAATAGATTATGAACAGAATCTGTAGGAAAATTTATTTTAATGTAATTGTGATATGTCCTTTGTTGAACATAGCTTTTAGTGTTACCAAAGCACTGGTTATACAGGAGTCAAGTCAGTTGTTTTTTATATTTAAAGTACAAAAATAATATTTCCCAAGTATCCTATGTTACTTAATCTACCTAAATCTCTGAGTACCATTATTAATGTTCTCAGTCCATATATACTCTAAACTATTATTTTAGGATGTCCAAACACTTTAAAATCATGAATTCTAAATTGTGATTTTTTTTTGAATAATTATATTTAAATGTTGGTGACAGTTTGAGAACGGCTGGGGTGAAGGTGAGTAAATAAGTATAAAAAAAGCAATTTTTTTGATTAACTTTGTCTGCTTAGAAGCAACTTACTAAAATAATATTTACAGCACAATGTTACCATTTCCCAACCTAAAAAACAAGTATAAAACATGGATATAAAAATTGAGGCAAATTCTAAGCTACTCATTACAGCTGCGTGGTAATGACTGTTTTGCGTATGATGGGTTTCTCCTGCTTGGTTGATGTTTGGGGGGCTGTGCTGGGAGCCACAAGCCATGGAGAGAGCTGGTTCAGACTTGGCACAGAATTGCTTGTCTGGGATGGCGATGGCAATGGTGATTCCTGCGCAAGGTTAAATAAGTGAAAAATTGTAAGCAAACTTAACACAGAAACAGCCTTTAGTAATGCAGTGGAGCAAAGAAATTAAAATTTGAGACATGTTAACATTTATATTCATAGATAAGGTATAACAATCTTGCAAAGTAATGGGAGAGCAAAAAACTAAGAACTGGCTGTGCAGTGTTTTGCCTGTCTGCTGAAACTGGCCACTGTCATTGTCCATACATTTTTGGCACCACTTTAGGAAACTGTCCATCACTCGCTGTAGTTCACAATGAGAAATGCTGGCAATTTCTGGTGAATATTTTGTTTTGATTCTTCCAGGGTATGTGGGTTTGTCTGGTACACTTTATATTTTAAGTTACCCCGGATATATAAATAGCATCCTGAAACACACTTTCAATTGTTCTCATCAAAAGATTGGCTGTATGACCTGTTGCAGTCTTGTTGGAAAAAGGCTCTCTGTCTGTTAATTCTTTAAAAAAAAGGGCAGGGGGGACAAAATTGTATTATGTATGAAGGGATGTCAACTATTGACTCAAAAGAAATTAGCCCTATAACTCAGAACCTAATATTATTCATGAAGTACCCCTTCATGATGAAAAAATTGGTGTATGGTGCACCATTAGCGGAGAAAGAGCTCAAAGCTCATGTAAGTGACTTCTATCCCTGGGGTGATTTAAAATATAAAGTGTACAAGACAAACCCACACACTCTGGAAGAATTGAAACAAAATATGCGCTAGGAAATTGCCAGCATTTTTCAACATGAACTATGGTGAGTGATGGATAATTTCTTAAAGAGGTGCCAAAATGTATGGACATCAATGGCGGCCAGTTTCAGCATCTCCTTTCATAAAGTTGACAACTAAAGCTTTTAAAAGTAGTTTTAAAAATCTTGTATGATTTCATCTATTCCTTTCTACAATAGCGGCAAACGGAGAAACACAGTGCAGACCGTTCATAAGTTTTTTGCTCTCCTGTTACAATCTCTCTTCTAACATATGATAAGTCTCCTCCCATATTTTCTTTTTAACCTTACAAACTATGATTCTTTTCTTGGCAGGTATCAACTTTGAGATCAGCTATCCATGCAGCTGATAAAGTGATTCAATTTCCAGACTAGGAACCTTGACTCTAGGGTAAGAATTTCAATATAAGGAAATGATCCTATTGTTGTAGTAACATATCTTTTGATTCACAGTATATAAAGGCTACATTATTTTGGTTCAATATTGGAATCTCTAATTATTAAAAATTGGAATCTCTGTTGAAAAAGAGTAAACATACTGTTCATTACGTGGAAATAGGGGCCTACTACAGTATGTAAGGGACTAGTGCTCCTAGGGTCCTGAGCTGCTCTTTCAATTGGGTTCCTCTAAAAAGTGAGTGTTTATGGCAAATGCTCAATCAACTTTGGTCCACAGGCGTGTTTGACCAACTACCAGACACCTCCCTGAATAGTCGGAGGGATACCGATATGCAGGTTGGTGGACAAGTAGTTTCAAGAGGGTGACAGGACAACGTGCAATCCCCAGCCCCTGGATATCATGCAGGACTGTATTCATATCCACTGACAAAGTCCATTCTAGGGGAGGGGTCAGGATGACCTGTAACACTCCTGAAGTGATTGGATCCCTCTGCCTATTTATTGTGAGGTGAGACCCTAAGGTGAGCAGGGTTCTAAGTGGGGTAGTGCACAGAATGTGAGCTTCCCATCAGACACATTTATAATGGTGGGGGATTTATTCATTCAACAAAAATATAAATCCAAAAAATCACTTAAAGCTTGCGGAAAGGAAAGAATCAAGTCTTGCGGTCCTCACTACTTAGAGGAAGAACTGAGGAAGCAAAAAAATTTACATTGGTGGATCCATTTATATGCAATAGATCTCACAATGACACCTCCTGGTTGAAGCATATTCAGCATCTCAGGCAGCAAGATCACTGGAAGCAATATATATGTTAGCCAACTACCCTGTATGTGCTGAAATGCACAAGACACGGTGAGTTAAACCCTCCTGCAATGTACAGCTTGATCGAGGAGATTCAAGAAAATCTTGAAGATCAAGGTGTTACATCTGTCTATCGAGTTCTAGGGAAAGAGTTACATCCGTGCTCAACTGTACCCAGTTCCTTACCTTTGATCGAATGTAGTTAGGGTTTGCAGCCATCCAATTTAGGCCATTTGCCGTGAACCTGCTTAGATGTTGTATCAGCTCTTTGGAACATCAGTGATTTTTGTAACGCTGAATCTACCTGCACTGTGGAGATGTTTTGCAAGATGGCACATGTATATCACCTGCAACTTGTATTCACTGCAGTGGTGAACATCCATGAAGTTCTTGAGAATGACCTCAATTTACAGAGGAAAGATCCGAGTTAGGTGTCCTTGGAAGCCTAGAAACTCCTGCATATCTGCCAACTCTTTGTTCCAATACATATAACTCAGTTTCAGCTGAACTGGTACTTAAACCAGCATCATTACAGAAAAGATTCTTGTAGCTAGATCATTCCCAAAGCCTCTGACATCAACATATACACCTGTATCAGCATCTGCCAAGTCCATTATTGAAAAGAACGCTTCAATAAAATCTCCAATAAAACTGCCAATTTTAACGACCAAGACTGGCAAGCCCATTTCAGGTAATTTATCTCCAATAAAGTTCAACATTACCTATGATAGAACTGATTTCATAAAAGTAAGCACAAAGTCTGCTCCCAGGATATCTAAGGGGAAACAAAGTCCACAATTATCTCCTTGGAGATCCTCTTCTGGGAAGGACATGGATTGGCTGATTCTTTGTCAATTTCTATTTCCAATTTGTTTGAGGTTTAGCACTCAAAAAGGTTCCTCCTCCATGCAGGAGACAGAATAGGAGGATTATGCCTGCACTACCTAAACTATAATGAAAAACAGGCAGAATAAAGATGAGTAAAAGGTGTTAGCCAACACCAAAGACAAAGGGCAATTGATTTGACCACAGCTATCTCAATGCAGTGCAGACTTACATCCAACAGAGCTTGAATTTTTGCTCAATAGGGATGAGCCTTTGGTCTATGTTTGCAAGAGACTAAGCCCACTCTACAAGACATTTTTCAAATCGATCATTCACCCCAATCTGGTGTAACTTTTCACCAGAAGAGAGTATTCCTGCACAAGGGAGCACTGTGAAGGTCATCAGAGATGATATATTCATAATGATGATGCAAATTTTAAGGGTATTAACTACTTAGTCATCAGCACCCTTATAAAATGGATCATGGCAAAAGCCAGAGATAAATTTCAAACACCAAACTAATGAGGCAAAAGCCAGGATTAAAACAATTTTACAAAGAGGTCCTAAAGGTATGAAATCTTGATGTCTAAAATTTTAAATTCTTATAGTGATTCTTATTTATTTATGCTAACAAACTTACTGCTGGTGTTTTTAAACACACAAGCCTTGTGTGGGCTTGTGGGCTTTTCTTTCCTTTTTTTCTTTCAGTTCCGATTCTACCCCTTATACTGATGTTTACCAATGATATAAGCTTCAAAACTCATTAGACTGCTTGTTTATCATCTGCCAGGCTCTCTGCAGACCGACTGGCAGAGAGTTCTGAAGGTGTACCAGGGAAACACATATTGTATGGGACCGACCAACAACAGTTTCCCACACAATGGACAAAGAGAAGCCTCTTAAAAAGGTAACCATGCATAAAATTGCAATGACCACTACACAACAAGTCAAGATCATCTCTTTGCGATGAGATTACTCAGTTTATCAGAATTTCCTTTGCTGCTCTAAATTTATTTTTCCAGAATGCTGAACATCTATCATACCAGCACAATCTTCTAAAATAATGCAAGGTATGGTAATACTGGGTTCTATGGTTGCCGTCTTTGCTACCAAATCTGCTATTTCATTTCCCGGCAAACCAACATGACCAGGAATCCATGCACACCACGTTAACGTCAGAAGTGTGTAAAACATGGAGGGCATCCTGGATATGCTGTACAATAGAATGGTACTTGTACAGGTCATGAAGGCTCTAAAGTGCACTAAGTGAATCACTGAAAATGACGGAGTCACCCACTTTGTGATGGCACACATATAGAATGGCTTGATATATAGAATACAGCTCTGCACTATAAACGGAAAACCCATAGATCAAACATTGGTCAGTGTAGCCTTCCAGTGTATGGTCACCTCAAGATCTACATGGGACATGGCAAGTAACCGAGGGGGATATAGCGTCTCCCCCTTGGGAAATATGTTAGGCATTTCAATAACAAACTTCTTAAAGAAGCTTCTGGAAACGAAAACCTGCTGGCCTTTGACTAAGGGAGCTCTTTCTATAACATTTGTTCAGCATGATGTTGAAAAAAGAAATGAAAATTGGGTGTCTAAGCATAATTTCCTAACAGGACCTCATGTCGATATTGCATAGGGGGTTCTGCTGATTCAGCATAAAGGCTCATAACTGGGCTAATCGGAAAAGCTCCTATTGCCATCAAACACCCCAATTATGCACTGTATCAATCTTCTCAGCACTGATGGTCATGCTGGAAAATAAACCATATACGGATAATCTAGTTTGGATCGGATCAGTGTGCGATACAGTCACAGCAGAACTGTCAGATCTGCTCCCCCTATTTGCCAATTAGTATTCGCAAGATATTCAGAGAACAGTCAAACTGTGCTTTTAACTGTGCTATATGCAATGACCAGCTAAGCTTCCTGTCAAAGATCAACCCCAGGAAACACATCTCATCTGCAAATGGAAGTAAATCTGGACTGAAATGGATTGAAGGTGGTATTTGTTTCCTACAGTGCCAGAAGTTCACACAGATTGACTTCTCAGTTGAGAAATGAAAGCTGTTTTTTTAACTTCATTCTTGAAGATTGTCTACACATCGCTACAGGTGGCATTCCAAAACCAACTTGCACTGAGAAGTACAATATATGGTGAAGTTGACCATGAATAAGCATGGCAAAACTCCTGGCAGAACAGATTTCCAGATGGAATTAATTGCTATAGTAAACAGTACAACACTTAGTTCTGGTCCCTGAGGTACTCCATTTTCCTGAACAAGAAATGTTCAATAAAACTAGAGCCGACACTTGCTTGGAAATTGTGTTCCTTCATAAACTCCTGAATGAACAGTGGCAGGTGTCCATGTACATATTCCAGGTGTAGAAGGAATGTAGTATCCCTGCTTGCCAACACATATCATACGCTTCTAAAGGTTGAAAAATATGCCAACAGTGTGACAGTTTTTCATGCATCTGTTCACGATCTGTGTCAATATAAACATAAGATCGTCCACGCTGAATGACTGTTAACAACCACACCAGATGTTTGTCAGTAGGTTGAGTTTCCAGCCAGTCCATCAACTGTCCATTGATCATGCATTCCATCATCATCTTGTAAACACAACTGGTGAGGGAAATAGAACGGCAGCTGGAGGGAAGATGACAATCCTTTTCAGCTTTCAAAATGGGTCCAATGGTGGCCTCCTGCCATTTTCCTGGAGCAGTACTGTCAACCCAAACATGATTACAGTTCTTGATCAAGAATTCCTTTTCTTCAGGACAAAAGTTTTAAGATTTGTATGTGAATACCTATGGTCCTGGTGTCAATACTCGCGAAGATGAAAGAATATGCTCTAACTCCACCATAATGAAAAGGTGATTGTAATCTTCTACGTTTCTAGAACAAAATAAAACCTTGAGATTCCACCTGAGTCTTAACATTGGAAAGAATGCAGGTGAGTAGTTATGGAGCTACAAATTTGAGCGAAAGCATGCCAAAGGTGTTGGCTATATAAATGAATCAACAACTGCCCTTGTAGCTGTTTAAAGACCGGCAATTAGCATGTGGGTTGATTTTCCGGCCACACTCCTTAACTTATCGCATACTACAGAGGAAGGTGTATGTTGGTGAAATGAAGGCTACAAACTTGTTCCATGATGTCCTTTTGTTATCCTTAATGACTTCCGTTTTCTTGTATTGGATTAGGTTATCTAAAGTAGGGTGATGTTGGAAAACCCTAAGAGCATCCTGAATTAATTTTTTCTTCATAGAAGACCACAGTGATTTGTAACATATTAACTGCTTCAAAATCAATTTTGATAGTGCAGATGCTCTGGAATGAATTGGCAATTCGGCTTGAGAATATTTTCTTTAATAAAGAAGGTTTTTGGATATGGTGAATGTGTGTATGCTTAAACAGGGATTTTTGGTTATTTAATAACCAATTAAACAGTTTTAAAAGTGACACTTAACCATTTTAGATGTTCTGGACAAAAAGCTCAATACAGGTGTCATGTCAAATACATTAGGCTCTATATGACACCGTAGATGATGCAAAATTTAAAAAATAGGGGCAGGGAATTAAGAAAGAAAAGGAAAAAAGAATAAAATAAAACCCACTGTAGCTTCACTACTTAAAAATAAACTTATGGAACACATTTTGGAGACTGTCTCTCTTCTCACCTTGAGTAGCCTTTAAGCCTATATTTTTACTTTTATATTTCTGTTCGTGTGTTATCCCATTGCAATTTGAAATATTCGAATATTAGGTTTTGTTTAGTATTGATACATGAGTAATGGGAAAAATAGCTCCTAAAGCAGTTTCATTGCTTCAATTTCAAATTTACAAGTATGTTGTTGATGAGCATCTTTAAAAACTGCTACTAAAGACATCCAAATATTTTCAAATCCTAGCACTGATAATATAAATAATTCACCATAGTACCCAGTAAGCACACTAGCTGCACTGAAACTCAAAACATTCACAATAAACCTCACACAGGAAGATGAAAGAGGTGGGAGCCTTACCATTCTTGGACTTAATAGGTAATCATAACAGATAACCACATTCAGCATTCACAGGAAAGTAAACCTCCACCAACAAATAGCTCCTAAAGCATAGTTTTATTTCTTCAGTTTCAAATTTACAAGTAATGCTGTTGATGAGCATCTTTGAAAACTGTTACTAAAGGCATCCAAGTATTTTCAACTCCGGGCAGTGACAACATAAATCATTCACCATGATGCCCAGCAAGCACACTAGCACATTGAAACTCAAAACGTTCACAGTAAACTTCATAAAGGAAAATGAAAAAGGTGGGGTCTTACCATTCTTGGACTTAATAATCATAAGAAATAACCACATTCAGCATTCACAGGAATGTAAAGCTTCACCAATAACCACATCAAGAATATTACAATTCAAAGTTGCATCAACATGCAAAACCAAACATTGATTAAGCAGTGTACAAGTGATTTCTTAAGAATTTATGTGAGTATTACACATGTAGTTTCTGCGCATCACTTCTGGGAATCTACCTCCAAAGAAAAACTGTTATAGTTCATTTGAATTCTTTTCGGCCAGCACTTGAAGGAGGGGGAAGGGCTTGCCACTTGCACATACCTGTCCTCCGCTCCCCTTCCCCTCCTAGTGGCTGAAGAGAAGGCAAATAGACTGTATAATGATTCCCTGTTATCTTTAACAGCCAAAATTTTAAATAATTAGAGAAACTTTTAAATGCTTGATTTTTAATTTTATAATAATATAAAAGTATTTAACCTATTTGAATGCAATAGACAAATGTATATAAATGGAACTAAAATATAGCTGCAACAGTGTTAAACAAAAAAGTGTACAAAAGAATTTATGTTAGCAATGAGTTCTACGCATGTTTGCATTCTTATTCTTGTATTTTTCTTTGTTGTAGATAGTGAATACAGGCAGAACAAACTTCTATCTTACAATTTCTTTGATGAAACTGTGGTTTCTCTACTTTTATTTATTTTTTGTGAATGCTTACCATTCTTTAACCACGTAGGTGACATCAGATGGTGAATGAAAGTGAGTGAGTGAGTGAGTATGTGGGGTTTAACAGCCCTGGTGAATGAAAGAAATGGGTGAAATGATGCTTGAATGAACCTGAATATACAGAGCTTAAGAGTGATTCAACATTGGTGTTCCAAAAATAAGCAGAAACCCTGTAAAAATGTTATAAAATAACTCAACCCAAAAAAGATTTGAACTTAGGACCCCTTGAATTTGAGACAGACACACTATCCCCAGAACCCAAAGGTGGGCTTCTTGCAGTTCATTTGTGGAAAATCTAATTGTGCTTGATGAGTTACAGTGTCTCTCAAAGTTTTTAAAAAAGTGGCTTAGAAAGTGATTTGTTTGTGACTTGCAATTGCTGATGTGACTATGCTTTGATCACCTCCAGGTTCCTTCACTAGAGCAGCATATGACATTGTATCTGTTTCATACAAAACAAGTGAAGTGTCTACATAGTAACACTTGTATAGGCCATGTACAAGTCAGTTTGGATATGGAAATACTTTTCCAACTTCTCTTGTCCCCATTTCTTCTATTAACACACTAAGTAGGTTCTTGATTAAATTTTTTATGGGGTGAATTTTTCCCCCATAAATCAATAAAGGGCACACAAAATATTGACTTACTGCAAAGATTAACTTTGTAGAAGATTTTTTTACCTAATTATTATAGCAATATTTCTGGCATGGGGACTGCTGTGGTGCCAGACAAAAAATTTTACCATAGGACCAGTGGTCCTGCATAGCGGTACATGGTAATCTATAGCATTGAATTTGTTGAAGTAGATCTGATTTTTATTCACTGAGAGAATATCTTTTTCCTTGGATGACATAATGTCCATTATGTTAGGTTGTGGTACTTATCTATAATGTTGTTGTTGTTGTTTTCTAGTGCCTTGCATCTGGCAATGAAGCCATTAGCATTCGTGCTTTCCAATACTTTTGAACTGTAGTTTCTTCTGATCTTAATGCTTCACAGGTATTCAAGTGGTCTTCGTTCATTTCTATAATGTTGTTGTTTTCTAGTGCCTTGCATCTGGCAATGAAGCCATTAGCATTCGTGCTTTCCAATACTTTTGAACTGTAGTTTCTTCTGATCTTAATGCTTCACAGGTCTTCAAGTGTTCTTCATTCATTTTTGCTGGATCGTTACACAGGACACATATTGGTGAGGCTGAGATACCTATTCTGTAGAGATGACTTGCTAAGCAGTCATGATTTGTCAATAGTCGGAAGGCTGCAACAGCTGTTTTCCTTGGTCTCTGGGGGATTATATCTGGATTGGAAAGTAGTGTAATCCATTTTTTATCTTTGGCATTTGTTTCTATTTCTTGTAGATATGAATGACAAAAATTTTTAATGATCAAGCGTTTTATTGAGGAATATGAGAAATTGAATTTAGACTTTTGTTTTATTGTTTTGCCTTTCTTTGCAAGTGAGTCTGCAGCTTCGTTCCCCATGACTCCACAGTGTGCTGGAATCCATTGGAGATGAACAGTCTTATTAACTTTTTGGAGTTGTGTTAACATTTTGTAGCATTCTCTAATTTTTGTTGACTTCTTTGTAGTATTTGAACATATTCCCTGAATTGCAGCTTTAGAATCTGAAAGAATTACTGCCTTGTTAAATTTATTTAAGGGAAGATTTAATAATTGTCAGAGAGCAATGTATATAGCCCCTATTTCTCCATCATAATTTGTTGTGTCTCTGCCAACAGAATGATAAAAGGAAAAATGTGAACACGTAACTCCAGCTCCAGTAAGGTTTTCCTTGGAGGATCCATCAGTATATATGTGCAGCCATTCTTCTGTGGGATACCTAGTATTGATTGTTTCCAGAGCTAGAAGTTTTTGTATTTCTTTTGGTGTGTCTGATTTGCTTATTTCCTCTATTAATTCCAAATTGAAGGTAGGTTGCAATAATTCCAATGGATTTTCTCTTATAAGTAGATTTTCTCTGGTGTTAGGAATGCTCAATTTGGATTTAATCTGTGTTACCTTTTCTAGGAAACTACTATGAGTTTTAAGGATTGAATGGGGGAGGTTCTCTTCTGTCCCATTTCTATAATGTAGAAGGCACACTTTCGGGATATTTATCATCACTGAACAGGATTGTCTTCACACTTAGCAATGATAATAGTGTATACAATTGGTACAAACAAAATGAGTGACCATGCTAGAAGAATTCTGGAAGTGGCAAGAAATGTGATACTGGGTATCTAGCAATAAACCATGAATAATGGCAATGTTCTTATGCATCTCAAAATAAAAATATTTTGTTGTTTAACGACGCTGTCAATTGCCAGGATCACATCAGCGTCGCCGGTGTGCCGGAATTTTGTCCCGCAGGAGTTCTTTTACATGCCAGTAAATCTACTGACATGGATCTGTCGTTTTTAAGCACACTTAAAAACCATCGGCCTGGGCCGGATTTGAACCCGCGACCTTGGGATCAGCAAGCCAGCGTCTAACCAACTGAGCCACCCAGACCGACTTTATGCATCTCAAAATCCAGATTTTTGTACTACATCAATCCCTCCTTTTCACAAATCCATCTTACTCATGAGAAGAGGAGGAAGATGTATTTTCTTCCATGATTCAATTCAGGATCCTACTTATTTTTGGAGCAATAGTAACAGGTATGCTGAAAATGAATCATCTGACTCCATCTCAAGTGATCCAGATATCTGGATATCTCACCTACAGAAAACAGAAATACTATACAAGTGCCTCAGATTGCCCATCCAACTTGGAAAGAACCAACAGGAAATCACCTAGATTTTGAATAAATATAACTTCTGGAGTAAATCCATAGTATACTTCTCTCTTGGTTGACATGAACCCCTTGGATTATTTTTCTATAGTTATTGACAATCTTGTACCACTTGATCAGTCAAACTAATATTAATACCACATAAACTCGCTGCTGTTTCTAGTAATTTGAAACAGCATATTTGCAACCAAACAATAAAAATGAGAAGAAATATTTGGGAATAGTAGGATATATGGGATTGGTGAAAATCCCAACCATGTCATCATTTAATGGTCAGAAAAAGGTTCTCTTTAAAGATAGTGTAATAACTGAGGTAATGAGTAGAAACCGTTTTGAGCTTTTACTGAAATTCTGGCATTTCAATGCTAATAGCCTTTGTTCTGAAGGTGGTCATTTGCACAAGATACTACTTATGGATATACTTGTTGAAAAGTTTCAGGATGCCTATTTTCTGGTCAAGCGTACATTTAGATTAATTAAGTCATTAATACCACTCACTGGTTGTTTTATAATAAAACAGTTTATGCCATTAAAGGTGCACAAATATGGGTGAAATTCCTCAAGCACTGCAGTGATGGTGGTTATGTATGGAATTTAAAGATATATGATAAAAAACAAGATTTTGGAGGCTTTATATGGCGGCGCCGTGGCCGAGCGGTTAGCGCGCTCGCCTACCACCTAGGTGGCCCGGGTTCGATCCCAGGGACCCGCATGTGGTATTCGTGGTGAACGAAGCGGCGTCAGGGCGGGTTTTCTCCGGGTACTCTGGTTTCCCCCGCCATCTCATTCCACCAGTGCTCCATCTTCATGTATCATCAGTGACACCGCCTGCGGTGCCGTAGTAGTAAAAGCGGGCGTTAAACACTACAACAACAACAACTGGAGGCTTTATACCAACAAACATTGTAATGAAACTTCTTAAAGGTTCTTGGATACTCATAGAACAGTATAACTGATAATTATTACACAAGTTTGGAAGATATTTTCAGGCTCTCAACAAAGCATGCACAGTAATGGAACTGTGATTGTGAATAGATGTGCAAGTCCAGTAGAAGACCATCATGTGAGAAGACCATCAGAAGTTCCACAGATGTTTCAGATCAAATTGTGAGCTACAATACAACTCTGAGAAGAAAACTTAGTTGGTATTGAAAAATTACTATTGAATTCATATTTGACACAGCAGTTGTGAATTCTTAACTGTTTCACAAACCTGTAAATAAGTCCCCCATTTGATTACAGATTTCAAAGAAAAAATCATAGAAGCTATGTTATTCTCAAGAGAAACAGAGTGATCCTTCTCAATAGCAGTAGATATTGACTTCTAGAAAAAGGAAATCTCCTAATATGCACACTCTGAAGAAACATGATGGAACAGCTAATAACTTTCAAAAGTACTATAAGGGATGCTATGGAAAAAGAAAAAAAATCTCACAGGAAATGTATATAAAAAAAAGTCAAGAAAGTGACCAGCTATCATGGCAAATGTGACAGAAAACCTCATACTGCTTCCAATGCTTTGCAATTTTCACAATTAAAAATTAAATTCTAAACACTTGTAATACTACACATTTTGTTTAAATTGAATATCTGAGCTAAACCCATTCTTGAGTGACAATTCTAATAAGTTTTTACTGTTAGCATTTCTGTATTCTACTGCCTATTTTAAATGAAATTAAAATAAAGTTCTTTTTCTGCTAACAAGATTTTATGGTATTGAAATTTAGATCTCCATAATGAACCAACTCCAAACCTAATGGAAGTAATATTTAGATAAAGACCACAGAGGTTCAGTTTATAGACAAAGCTCAAAGTTTCAGCTGACTACTGGCACACTGAAATCTTAATGTGGTCCAGAAACATGGTTATCTGAGCCCAAGGCACCGCTCTGACACTTAATGTGTTAAATATACACTTTATAGATGCTTGCTATTTGCAAAAACAAAAGCCACCGATGGCAGTGGATATGTAAATGATCAGGTTGTAGAACATGAACTGTTATAACCTATCTGGCTCTACATGGAACTTACTCCTATATAGCTATAAAACTTATTTATTTATAAGATACATAAAGGAACTTGTTCTGTATTGAACAGAACATGTTTAGAGCACAAGTTCTATACAAAAGGTCCCCAGTGTGATTGCACTGAATGCTTCTCATGCATATGCACAAGTAAATTAATTAGTTCGTGCCAGGAGTGCCAAAATCTGTGTAGTGAGGCTGTTTCAGTGCCCTTCAGATATCCAGGAGGGAGTGCTGACCCCTCAATTATTTTGTTCTAGTTTCATTATTTTATTATTTTTACTGCACTGGTAAAAACTACCTAGTACAAAAAGAATAATGATCTGGGAACAATTATGTTGTTTTGTTTGCAATCAGTCCATTCATTTATCATGGATGCACTTAAGGCATAAACCTATCTGTAATATGGTAATTGTTAACTTCTAAAACATAATATCCCAAATAATATAATTGATTGTAACTTTAAGCACTGAACATAAACAATGTTTAATTATTTTTTAAAATACCAAACATTTTGAATTAACCTACACAATATACTAAACTTAATGTGTTTTAACAGATAACATGACGACGATGATGATGATGATGATGATGATGATGATGATGATGATGATGATGAACAAGAAGATATTGTTATAGTTGTCATCATGGCAGCCGTGCATTAGTTGTGTTAGCTACGCCACTGTTTTTGTAGGTGCCAGCTGGCAAACAAAACAACAATGTGTGAGCTCAAGCACAAATGTTGTTACATGCATTTCTAGATTTTAAAGTACAAGTGGTTTCTTCCTTTCATAGAAGTTTGAAAACAGTGTTGTTGTAATTAAATTAATTTAAAAGGTGAGTTAATTAATAACACTGAACAACACTTACAACATATTTTTCCGGGACGCGTTTCAAAGGTTAACTTTCCTCCATTATCAACCGGACAATAACTGATAATGGAGGAAAGTTAACCTTCGAAACGCGTCCTGGAAAAATATGTTGTAAGTGTTGTTCAGTGTTATTAATTAACTCACCTTTTAAATTAATTTACAAGTGCTTTGTTTGTGACAAAAGCGGAGAAACTTTGTTTCTAAAGAATTTACTGGTTTGGACTATATAAGTAGCCAACATGGGGTGTACTGAGTTAACTGTCAGTGTTAATTCTGAACGGTTAAGAAGCATGAGAGAGTGAGACAGAGACAGAGAGAGAGAGTTGTGCTACCGCAGCAGTGTCAAGGACAGTTAGACAGAACAGCTGAGAGTTGCAAGGTTACTATACAACAGAACAGTTGGGAACTGTGCTTCTGTTTGTGTAACAAGTGACTTTTGTAATAGGGCTAGTTCTTTACTTACAGTTTTAGAAGAAATAGAAAGTAACAAAGTAACCAGACTTTCAGTTTGCATCATCATCATTAGTAGTAGAGTTAGTAGTAATAGTATATAATTTTGCAATCTTAAATTATTGAGCTTCCCCAATATTTTGTTTGTTCTGTTGCCTCTGGTTTGTACACATTTAGAGTAAATGTGATTCTTATACCGGGTAAGTCACCTAAAACTTCCACCACAAATATCTCAAACAAAAATAAGAACTGAAAAACAACTTTAAAAGGCATGAAGGCAGAAGAGAGACTCATTAATGCAGATGATATAGACTATTTAAAAATGTAAGCAAATATATTTTTTTAACATATACCTATATTTTATGAAAATCCTGTATTATTTAATGCAATTGAAAACGTGGAAAATAACATTAAGAACAGTGTTTTTCACATTGCAATAGGCAAGTATATGCTGAGAAACTTTAATGAGAAGTGGATGCTTGAGATACAGCAAAACACACATTAGTTGGACATTATGAGGTTCAACCATAATGTTTAGTCTCAAGCGCAAACTTCACATTACAGTTAATTCTGATGTGATTTACTTACTACAATGTAACAAAGACTGTTCTTAATGTTATTTTTGCTGCTATCTATTATGCTGGAAGTAACATAGGATTTCTAGTCTCACCCCTTTAAAATGAAAATAAGTAACAGTTTACCTGGTAATTATTATTTATTTATGCCAACAAACTTACTGTTGGTGTTTTTAAACACACAAGCCGTGTGTGGGCAAAGTTTAAGAGGTAGAACTGGAACTTAAAAATTCAATGCCACAACTGGGATTTGAACCACAGACCTTCCGCTTGCCGGGCGGACGCTCTACCACTGAGCTATTGTGACAAACTGCCAGAATGGCATTAAATTCTCAAGAGTCTTGCTCAGTGGTAGAGCGTCCGCCCGGCAAGCGGAAGGTCTGTGGTTCAAATCCCAGTTGTGGCATTGAATTTTTAAGTTCCAGTTCTACCTCTTAAACAGTTTACCTACTTTTAATATGTAAGGCTATGATACAGGAAGCACACAATTAATATAATTTGAGTCAAATTAATACTTTATGCTCCATGTATTGCTACTATTTACCTAGAATGTATTTTGTAAGCACCTTCATCAATGGGAGCTGATAATGTTAGGAAGGTCCTAATAAAACATGTTCTAGGTAAATACCGGGACTAAATGGAGCATGAAGTATTAGTTTGACTCAAATTATATTAAAGATTTGCCTTTTTTGTTGCAATTCAATTATCAACTTCATGTTATAACCTCTTATGTAGATAATGCAATAAATGCCACTCCATGTTATCAAGTAAGTCAAAAATAATATGGGATTTACATTTAAAAAATCACAAGATTATGTTGAAAATCATAGTAATTTACATTTTTGAATGGCCTATGAGCCCCTCGCCTGCTTCATACCTGTAAAAGTTCTAACCATTCATGGGTTCACTTCATGTTCCCTCTATCCAATGGCTAAATTCAAAGGATGACATTAATGTTTAGCCGGGCTGTAAGACTTTTCATATAGCTTGCTCTCTGAAAAAACTATAATAGTAGCAGCCTACAGAGGAAAGTTTACATAGGTGTATGAATTTTACTGAATTTATAATGTACTAAGCATTACCATGCACTTTCAAGATGCACTACAACTTCATGCACTTAAAAGATTAAAAATTCTACCCAAAGTAATATGTTCAATATCTGCTAGAGTTCTTACTTTTGAGAGTTTACGCTGGGATGTATCAGCAGCAGGGGATGCTGTGGTTGTTTCAGGCTCAGCTTTGGATTCTTCTTCCTTCTCACTTGCTTCAAATTCTGTCTTAAATGGATTTGGAGACGACACAGGAAGAAATGGGTTTGGTGTAAAGGGATTGGTAGAAGTAACAGACTTTGTCTCTGGTGCAAATGGATTGATGAAGGGATTGTTAGAGTTGACTGCTGGATCTGGACTAGGAAGAACCACCCGTTCAAGCTTCCCATGATGATCAGACCAAGAGAAATGTGTTACTGTAACACTGCGCTTGGCTTCATCCACTTCATCAGCTGCAGTTTCTGTTGTATTTGATGTAGTGCCAGTCAGTGATAGTGTCAGCTTGTCGCCCCCCTGAATGGCAGTGCAACAAAGCAAGGGTAATACAAAACACAACAGCAACAAATCACTACACAACCAAAATGAAACACACAGCAAAATACAAGCAACCAAACATGACAACACAAATCTAAATATCTTAACAAGAAATACACAACTCTAATTTGTTTTACTGTGTTTCAGCTATGCTTATGACATAGGAGCAAAGCAACAATATGGACATGTAGGTATTGTAGTTTGAGTTTAACATAATTTTAGTAAGGTTATAATCCAAGCATCCAACATTCAAGCAGTGCAGCCCTTTTTAGCAGCAAGCACGTATACAACACTTAATGGCATGGGGATGTTTTGGAATGCAAATTTACACAGTGCTTTTTAAAATTCACAACAACTTTAAAGTTCTTTCCCTCCCCCCCTTTCTTTTGTTTCTTTTTATAATGTTTAGCATCCTTTAATGGTGGGGTCATATTGGAGAGGGAATGAATGAAATCAGTGAAATTATACTCAAATGAGCCCAGTGTTTGCAGAGCTTAGGTACCTGACATTTGTCTTCCTTGGGGAAGGGAAAAATGCAGTAAAAGCCTTTATAGGTAACTCACACAATGGAAATTCAAACTTAGGGCCTCTTTAATAACAGGCAGACATGCTAATCCACACCACGGAGGCAAGCTTTTAAAGAATTATAATTTCTGCAATTTTTTGTCTTTGAAAGTTCAGTGAAAAGAGTCATGATTCACAACATACAAATCATCAGTTTTATTCCATAAAATAATACGCAAAAAGAAACCAAGCAAAGCCAACCTTGCTGTTTACCCTACATATGATATAATATGATATACAATACATATACTACAAAACTTGGCCAGCAGGCACCTGGCCTGTCTCCCGGACATGTACTGCACAACTGGTTGACAGTTGCATGGCCCACCTCCTGGTCACACATGGATGCACAAAATGCCTTATCACAGGAGATGTTGGAAATGCTGTCCATCTACTGCATTAGTTCAGCTTCCATTATAATGTTAATTTCTCTCCTGATATTTTGTTTTAATTTTGTCTTGTGCAAGGCGCCTAAAAGATTTTTGAGAATACCATTCTAACCTTTCTCCGATTTTGTCTAATTTCTGTTCTGTAAGCACACGCCATTTTACCTTTCTTTTCCTATCATGAATTGATGCCGTCTCCCTGAATTTCTTCACAAGCAAACAAATGGTCTCTCTTCTTGGAACATGCATGCCAGGAAATGTAGTTTCAAATTGCCTTACAACTTCCCTAAAAGATGATGTGCGCATAGTGTTGTACACTACAATCAATCATTTTGAAAACACTTCAAGCAAAACTAAACACTTCTAAACACTCCTAATGTTATTCATGTGTAAACTGGACTAGAACAGCAAAAACAGCTACTTAACAGTGTTTATGTATGATAACATACTTGCATCATCTGAACTAATGCAGTGAATGAAAATTTCCTTAGAAGACGCTGCAGATGTATTATTGCAGATGAATGGCATTTCCAACATATGCTGTGGTAAGTCATGTTTTGTGTTTATTCTGGTAATTGTTAATGTGATTTGAGATTTGATTTGAGGTGCATGCATATACGACCAGGAGATGGGCCATGCGACTGTCAGCCAGTCATGCAGTAAGTGTCTGGGAGACGGTCCGTGCCCCTGCTGGCTTTGTAGTAAACATACATATTTATTTGTGCTGAACTAATACATACTTGTGTATGGCAGGCAATTAGCCCAGGCTCTTAGGCTGCCATATCCATCTGCTGTTTCTAACTGGAAAGCAGCTAGAATTTACACACAATTACTTCTACACACATTTTACACTTCTCTACAGGTATATGAGGCATTACTAATTAATATAACTAAGGGAAGCACCAGTTCTTAGCCATGCTATTGCCTCCCTTTGCTCATTATCTACCTCATCAACATTTGCCTTTTTCACATTTCCTTCATTGATATATCAAAGATCTTTTTCCTATTATCCCACCAAAAAGTTTTTGGACCTCTATATCTCCAAATCTTTCTTATTATTTTCCAAAATTTATTATGATTATTCCCTCCTCTCCTCCAATATTCCTCCATCATATTCACTTCCAGGTTCTTTGTGATGCTACTTGTCCACCTCTTTTCCTGGTACTTCACACACTGCCTTAAATTATTTTTATCTAAATTCAAAATCCTAAACCAATATTTTAAAGCTCTTTCTATAATCACACCCATCCTCAACACCCTTTCCATCTCCATCTGTGCTACTTCTCTTGCCACCACACTCGGCATACCCAATACTTCCCTACAAAACATCCTGTGGACCATATCAACCCCCATATTTCTGTACCAAAGAGCATGTTTGGTTCCACCACTATATTATAAATTTTTTCCAACCATTTAACCCCAATATTCAGTACTCTATACTAACAACTTCTAATTGTTGACATGGCTTTGCTTCCTTTCATCAAAGCTAGTTTTTCCCCCACCCCCATCTATTTTTACCCCAAGTAAATGCATTATTGTACTCTTTATACTCTTTGTTCACCTTCTTCCACTCATCATATTGACTGAATTTTGCTTCCTTCTTAAATACTACTATTTGTATTTTCTCCTGATTCACAGTTGAACTCCATTCATTACAATATTTATCTACCTCCTGCAATGCTTGCTTCAAACCATTTACTGCAACTGATCCTACTACCAGATCATCAGCAAACAGTAACCTAGGAATCACTGTATTATTTACTGCAGGCATACAACTATTATTCTTGCTTATCCCTAATAAAATATCATAAATAAATCAAATAATATTGGGCTTAGTTTACATCCTTGCCCACACCCTTTCCCTTGTCCTATTTCCCGAGATACTACTCCTCCCATCCTCACACAGAAGGTGTTCTCCTCGTACAACACCATCAATGTTTCTACCATACATTGACTCAATCCTTTGCATAATAATTTGTGCCACAGTAATTTTATTGTAATTCCACCCTTTCATAAGGTTTCTCTAGGTCAATAAAAGCCATATATAATTTTCCCTTATTTTCTTTAAGATACTTATCAACTAATGTTTTTGTTATAAAAATATTATCAACAGTTCTCCTCCCCAGTCTAGTGAGTGAGTGTATGGGGTTTAACAGCCCATCGACGAGGTCATTTGGGCCCATAGGTAAACAAAAAGGTTAAAATACACTCACATAGTTAAAATCAGAATTAAAAGAGATGGGTAAAATACTAAACAATTAAAACAGTAAAATGTGAAGTACAAAAGGCTTAAAATACCATAAAACTTCTAAAATCTAAAAACCACCAAAAACTAAAAAAACAAAAGTCTGAATTCCAAAAAATCAATGTTAAAACATGTAAAAAATATCTTAAGAGGCTAAAAACACATGCCAGACCTGTTTTTTGAAGCCAATATCAGCAACAAACTGCGGAGTCTTGGCCACGGACTCCGGGTTGTCGCTGAGAATAGAGGCTAGGGTTGATCCCAGACCAATAGACTGGCGTTCACGAGCGTATTGCAACTCTCTGTTGCGATACATGTGCAACAGAGAGTTGAATATCACATGCCGGACAGACAGGCGCCTTCACCACACAGAAGGTGGCCATGAGTGGCTCGCATGTGCCCTATACTCAGGAAGGTTAGAAAAACTTCAGCCCGCCTGGAATCCCTGCAGGTCAGCCAGGGTTGAATGCCATCCTTAACTGCCCGCAATTGGGTGCCAGTCAGCACTTCCAGTGATTCCTGCCATACAGCTAATAGATAACGCCGGAAATACCGACACACATCTGTGTCAGGCAGTGTGCGCGTTGATAATCCTGGCAACCGACATGCAGACTTAGCAGCTCCATCTGCTTCCTCATTGCCGGGAATACCCACATGGCCTGGGGTCCAGGTAAACACGAACTGGTATCCATGAGATAGCAACTGAGATACCAGTGCCCGCATTTAATGAATAAATGCCAAGTTGCCAACAAACTGTTGCAGCGCCTCAAAGAGTTGCAACAGATAATAAAATTTCCAAGAGTTGAACCTGGCATCCGATACTTGAACTTAAAAAAGAAGCACTAATGCAGAGAAATCATGTAAACCATTCAGCAATCAGAGCGGAGAAACCCCGCCCATCTAACACACACCTCCCGCTCAAACCCAGCCAATCCCCTGTGAGCGGTCCAGCATCTCCAGCCATAAACGATTCTGTTGTATTATTTATTTATGCCAACAAACTTACTGTTGGTGTTTTTAAACACACAAGCCGTGTGTGGGAAAAGTTTGAGAGGTAGAACTGGAACTTAAAAATTCAATGCCACAGACCTTCCGCTTACTAGGCGGCTGCTCTACCATTGAGCTATAGTGACAAACTGCCAGAATGGCATTAAATTCTCAAACCAGTTCGTATTTCTCCTGGTAAAGCACAAAGGCAGTTTGTCACAATAGCTCAGTGGTAGAGCAGCCGCCCGGTAAGCGGAAGGTCTGCGGTTCAAATCCCAGTTGTGGCATTGAATTTTTAAGTTCCAGTTCTACCTCTCAGATTTTGTTGTAATTGTACCTTCGCCAAGAAGACTCAGACCACGCCACTGATGATGTCCACTGCAGGTGTGGACAAAACGTCTGGACCTATAAACTCCAGCAGACTACGGCTTTTAAGCCTGGAAGAAATCTCTAGCCTTAATGATTATTTTGTTCATATTTTGGTAGAGTTGGTTTAACCACTTTACTGTTATGGGCAAAGCCATTCTGCCCAGTTCTATGAACAGAAGCTACAAAGATTTCACGTAACACATGCTTAAGACATGGTTATATATCTAATGGAATAAAATATCATTTCGAACTTAAACCCTTGTCAAGTCTAATACTTTATGCAATTTAATGGTTTATTCATAATAAATTTCTGCATGTGATTTCCTCTAACAAAAGTTCTTCTGTTTCTGATTGCTTGCTTTGCTGTGAGATTATTTATTAGCAAATGACAGCCTGGAGCTTCTGTGAAATTCAACTTAATTTATACATGCAGCAAAGGAGCAGTTCAGAAATTACAAGAAATATAAATATATTAAGTTAATCTTTAGAGAAGATTTTTGATATCATGTCCTATTGCTTCTAAACCAGCCCTACACTTTGTGAATACATTATTGAACAATAATTAAACATCTGCTGCTGAAATGCTGGAGAACACATGCCCAATATTCATTTCACATTTGCTGAGCATGTCGGCATCACTTAAACCTAATGTTTGAATATTTCCCAAAGCTAATAACTACATTATAGCTTTAAATCTGGATAGTAAGCAAACCAATAAAATACTCTTTCATAAAAAATTGTCAATAGTGCTCATAAAGATTGATTTATAGCTGTGCAGTAGCTTTGTTCTGCATTAACTACAGGCATCTAAGAACCAAAAACTCAAATTAGTACACAATGAAACCTAAATGATGATGTGGCATATCATGGTATATTCTTGAGGGAAAAGTTCTCTGTGCATGCCATGCAAGCCAAGTTAGTCCGTGAGGTACAGCTCCTGCAATGCACGGTGAGGGTTGAATCACATATGGAAAATGCAGTATAGCTACTGTTTGCATCAATTGTTGATATAATCTGCAAAGCTGCATAGACAATAAAGTGGTACATTTAAAGCTGAATATCCATCAAGAGATGTTTAAAATATTTTTGTTTAAAAGGTTCATACACAACAAAGGAAAACCTGTTACACATTAAGTAGCAAAATGTTTATCAGTTGCTACAAGCAATGAAAACTTTATGTGGCCTAAAACCACTAACCCTATATGAGCAACAGATGAATAAGCAATTAAAGATTTTTATATCAACATGCTCACAAGACACAGTATTTTGCGATAGATTCTACAAGTACTCCATTATATAAATCAGATTCTGCACACACACACTCACAACCACACTATACGAATAAATGTCTGCATAAAACCTCAACAGATTAAGATATGATGCATCAAAAGAAAAGGAAATATAGGGTAGAATTTCTTTATAAATAAACTCCCAAATAAATTATTTTTTAAACTGAATTGCTATTCCATTATACAGAAGACTGTAATGGTTATAAATACATTAAAATGTACACCCATGAACTACAAAAATGAGTCATGTCTGGAAAGCAAAATTCATCAGTCCTGCACGGCACAGCACCTTGTTTACATCATGTGCAATACATTTGTGTAGCAGTAGCAACAAGTTGTCACAAGTTCAAAATCTTAATATAATTAATCCACATGATCAATCAAGGCACTGTGCCATGTAGGATTCAACGAATTTAGCGTTCCAGACACTGCTAATTCTTTTTGTCCACGGGTGTACATGATAATGAGTTGGAAAGTGCTTCATAACAAACACTATATGTATGAAGGGAAAAAGAAAAGAAAAAGAATAAATAATTATATCTATCAATTGAAATGGTCATCAGTAATATTTAAAAATATGTCTAGCATTTCATGCCACCCAGATACTTTCCTTACTACTGTGCAAATCCTGTATATTCCATTTACATGTGCAAGTGTCATGCAGATGTGTATATTGCAGAATGCACCTAGTTTTCTTCAGTTTGTGGATTTGCTTACTTTCTGCACAAACTGCTATAAGATATATCAATGGAGATTTCTGGATTTACCTAGAAAACTTTCTGAATGAAATTGTGAACCTCACTTTCATGTATATAATATATATGCAATATTGTCTACAGAAGTCTATGGTCTAAAAATGACGAACTTCATAAAACTCGTGAACTAAACATAGGCTTAAGTCCACTAATGATTGGAAGCTTTTTGAACAATGAGGTTATTCACATTAATTGAGGGCAGATTATGTTTACACTATCCTCACTTGTGAAAATTATGACATGTAATAACCTTTCACTGTTCCTTAAAGGCTTTCATCACATGTGTTTAAGAAAACTACTTGTACTGATCTTGCTTCCATTTTGCACGTCATGATGGCACTGAGGCAAGAGACAATGTTATAAGAGAACTCGATGTTCTGCGATTGTCAATAAGGTATAAAGTGTAGTATTACAGTACATTACATGATAACATTTTATTCTATATTATAACAACAGCTTGAGTGGTTTAATGAATGCAGGCAAAGCAAGAAGCTTAACAAATCATGGAACTATACTGTGGACAAATAGAGGAATATTAAAACGCACCAGCCAATGAAGTTCATCTCTGCCATATGCTTCTGCTTACATCTAGTTTATGTTTACAGTAAGTAGATTATAGTTGATGCAGTCGTGTCGTCTTGTATGCTACTGATGGCAGAGGTCTCTGGTTTGTCCTAATTTTTAAAACAACTATGAGCTATAGGGTAAACATTACTAACCCTCAACTAATGTGATTAACTTCACTGTTTAAAAAAACTTCCAATTGTTAGCGAATTGCGTAAGGCTACCAGGTTTTGTCCTAATTTTTATAAGTGAGGGAGGTATCATGTATACATATCTCACTCTCAATTCTGTTCAAAAAACGTCCAAGTCATTGGTGAATTATATTGGGCTAACAGGTCTTTAGAGACCTCCACCGTCAACAGTATACGAGATGACACAACTACATCAATTAGTCGACTGCAAGCTGAGGATGGGAACAATAGTCAACTTGAAATGTGTCAGCACCAAAGAACTTGCAATATTACTAAGATAAGTGAAGCTTTTAGTTTCTAATTTGTTCTTACTTTAGATTCTTGTTACTTCACTGCTAATAGCTTCATTATTTCCTTATTGAAGTATCTGTATTTATCAAGAAGGTTCTACACTATTCAAAGGTCTTCAAAGATGTATTTTATTTCATAACAGTTAAGATTTTAACTTTAGACAGAAACAAATGTTGCAGTCTAACAATTTTTCTTGTGGAAAAACATTACCATTAAATGGTGCATCCATAAACAGTGTCAGAGCTAAAGTAGGGCAGTAAAATGCCACCATTCCAATGGGACTACCCCTATTTTTCAACCTCCTGCCCACAGTTACAAACAAGAATGATCTTGTTTCTTAAAGTGGCACACCTTTTCCCATTCTTTATATGCGAGTCATTCTCACATAAAGGTATCACTTCAAACAGATATCTAATTTCTGTCCTTCAAGCACACACCATTTAACCTTTCTTTTCTATCATGAATTGATCCCATCTCCCAGAATCTGTGTCTCTACTCAGAACATGCATGCTAAGAAATTTAGTTTCAAATTGCCTTACAACTTCCCTACAAGATGATGTAAGCACTTACGTATCGCACATAAACACTCTTTGTTGCATTGTATACTACTATCAATTCATTTTGAAAACACTTCAAACAAAACTGTTGTTGTTGTTAGCTAATGCTGGATTTCTGACAATGAAGTCATTAATCCTCTTGCTCTCCAATATTTTTCACTGATGGATGGGGCATTAGAAGTGGCCGGGCATATTTGAAGGTGGTCTCGATCCATTTCCTCTTGCAGATCACATAGAGGACAGAGTGGTGAAGAATATATCCCAATTCTGTTTAAATGTTTTGCCAGACAATCATGTCCTGTAATCAACCTGAAGGTTGCAACTGCTGTTTTTCGAGGATACTCAGGAATTACTGTTTGAATGTTTGGTAGTTCCCATCTTTTATTTTTTGATTTTTCATAGTAATATTTTTCAATAATTTTTTTGAATTCAGAGTTGACTGCATAAAATGTTAGATTAACTATTGATTTCTGCACATTGCCGGTACCCTTTTTTGCAAGAAAATCAGCTTACTCATTACCACTCAGTCCACAGTGAGCTGGTATCCACTGGAAGACTAGGTGTTTTTGAAGTGCTGTTAGATGGATAAGGATTTTCCAACATTCTATAATTGTTTGGTTTTTTGGTGACAACTTGGAAGTAATTGCTATAATTGCTGCCCTGGAATCTGAGAGAATAACTGCTTGCTGAAAATGTGAAATTCTGTACGAAAGATTTTGTAGGGCCATTCAAATTGCTTCAATTTCTCCATCAAAGTTTGTAGTTCCATAACTTAAAGATTTGTAATAGAAAAAGAGGTGACATGTGACTCCAGCACCTGCTCCATCGTGGTTTGATATTAGTGATCCATCAGTATAAATATGGAGCCATTCGTGTTCTGGAAATCTAGTATGGATTGTCTCTAATGCCAATAATTTTAGAACACTAGTTGGAGTATCACTTTTCTTAACTTCTTCTGTCAGGTGTAAATAATATGTGATGTTTAATGTTTGTGTCGGATTGACTTTAGATATGAAGTTTTCCTTTGAATTAGGAAGGTATACATTCTTCTTGATGTCTTGAATTTTGGAAAGAAAGCTCTCCTGAGTCTTTAGTGTAGGTATGTGTAAAATTTCTCTTGTGCCATGTATTGAAAGGGAGTCTGATCAACTTTTCGTGTTGAATAAGAGCCGCTTTTTCTATTTCATATTCAATGGGGCATTAGTTGGTTAGTATTTCCATAGCTGCTATTGGTGTGGTTTTGATAGCACCTGTAATTAATCTCAAACTTTGGTTTTGAAAGATTGGAATTTTTTTTGTTTGCTGTTACAAGAACTTCGCTGCAGTAAGTAAATAATGGCTTTATATATACATTGTATGTTGTGTTAAGAGTTGCTCTGGAACATCCCCACTTCATTCCTGTTAGACGTTTTAACAGTGAAAGGCACCTCTCTGCT
Organism: Tenodera sinensis; assembly: GCA_030765045.1. Taxonomy (NCBI): domain Eukaryota; kingdom Metazoa; phylum Arthropoda; class Insecta; order Mantodea; family Mantidae; genus Tenodera; species Tenodera sinensis. The sequence continues at coordinate 129,196,641 of CM060966.1, read as the reverse complement.
CTTTGTATTACATTTTCTATTTGTTTGGTCCATGTAAGTTTAGTATCAAATGTAACTCCTAAATACTTTGCTTCCTTTGTTTCTGGTAATTGTTGACCCTCAAAATTTAGTTTTATTTTTAGTGGTTTTTTTCTTAGTGAAAAGATTTGGTAGTTTGATTTTGTTGTATTAACAGTCATTAAATTTTCTTTGGTCCACCTTTGTAATTTGGTTAAGGATTGTTGCATGGTTTTTTCTAGTTCTGTACTTTTGCTTTTTGGTTTTGAAGTCCACATTACTAAGTCATCAGCAAATAGTGCACACTTCACACCTGATTCTTGTATTTGTTGTGGCAGATCATTAATAAATATATTAAAAAGTGTTGTGCTGAGCACTGTGCCTTGTGGTAAGCCACGGTGTACTTGTTTGTATTTAGATATGTTTCTTCCATATCTGGTTGCCATAAAGTGTTGTGTTAGGAAATGACATAGCCATGAAAACATTGGACCTTGTATCCCTATTTTTTTACTTTCTTTTACTTCAAACAAAACTAAACACTTCTAAATGCTCCTAATGCTATTCACATGTGAACTGGATTAGAACACCTACCTAACAGTCGACTGACAAATGTGTGACAACTAGCACATGTGCGCAAGGAATTGTAGTAAAGGTCACACGGGCGGTGCACATGCTGGCCAAGTTTTGCAGTAAATGTATTCTATTATTTAGGGCCTGTATTACAATCTCCGGTTACTAGCCACGGTTTGTTACCTTTCGGTTATCGCTAACTGATGGTTAGGCTCGGTGCCTCGTATTACAAACTCAATTTGACTGTAGGTTTGTTACCCTGAAGATTATGATGCCCTGAGAGCAGTTGGTAACATTTTTCACTAGGCTTTCGCTGTGTTTGCAACGGTATATCGCGGGTAAAGCTATCATTTAGGTTAACCACATCACAGATGTGTCATGGTTTGAAGATTTGTACACATTGCATAACCTAAAAATAGCTTCTGTTTTATTCACTATTCATTCAGAGCCTTGAAGTACTTTGAAGAAGCGCAAAATTGTTGTGTCCACAATGAATAAAATGTAATGTTACTATTTAAAAGGTAATCGTTCTGCCCACAATGAATAACATGCTACGCTAGTCAAAGATAATCTTATTCCATGTGTTTTTGAACTTATGTACCTACATATTGTATAGTTTTCCGTGCATTTTCTGTTCGCAAAAAGTGTAATTTGCCATGCTCCGTTTATTATATTTGCGTTCGTTAAAATGTGGTGCCGATGTAATGAAAATCGCACAAAACATCGTATTGTTTGTATCAATCTACTACACTTATGGGGCTCTAGAATTATATTTCCATAACCTAATTGCCATCAAGATATAACCTACAATTTATGTTGGTTTAATTTATTTCATTTTAAGAATGTCGGGAATATACAAATATGCTGGTATAATGTTATATACGTGCTGAAAACTGCCATTCTGTCGTAAATTCTATTCAATGCCGTATTTCCGCTAAAATTCCGGATGTCGTAGCTTTTGATAACCTGTATCTTTGTTGAAACTCTGCCACATTCACTCCTCAAAATTATCTTTGCGCATTCTGAATCTCTTTGCTCTTGTATTAAATAAATAGAGCTAGCATTCCATCTTCAGAGTCGCTGTGAACGTAGAATTCTGATAGGAGGTACGCCATTTTTGTGTGTGAAACACAAGTAAACTCCAAGTTAACGCACTAATCCCTACTTGAGGTTGCGGTTAGTGCACTCCAGAAATAACTCTCAGTTAGCCCTTAACCGAAGGTCGTAATACTGACATCTGGGTGTAACTTCAAGTTAACTGTTAACCGAAACTTTAACCAGAGATCGTAATACAGGCCCTTAATGTAATAACCACATATTTAATTAACAGTTAATATGTATGCTGTTATTTATATTTGTTATTAATTTTGTAACTAACTATAAGTAAAAAAGCTATTTACTTTTCCTACTCAGAAACGCTTTCAGTCCTGAACACACCTATCTACTAGTTCTTTACCACTGCTTTATTTTTATACTGCAACTGAACTACTTACCATTATCTTCTTCACCCAATTTCTAAAATATGTAAATTTTTACATGTTGAAACTCACCGAAAGCTTGCCTATAAGAAATGTTTTGTACACAATAGCCAAATACACGTGTATTTAAATCGAAGCACTCTACTAATTGTGATGGACATGTGTGTAAATTGCTTTGTTTTCTCATGAGACAGGAGGGTGTAGACAGTGTATGTATTGACCACTGATGAACAGTACATAATGGCACTAAACTAGTCTAGGTTGTACTTAACAATGTATTGGGGACAATGACTACTAATCATTAATCAAACCCTGTTTGCCAATTTTTATACTAGCATTCAGAAACTTAGAATTCTGAACATTTGTCCTATAAACTAAATTAAGAAGTATACCTACTCATAATTTACAGTTCATCTTCTTGAAAAATGGAATATCACATTCCATTTAAGAGACTTCATAGGCTTTCATAGCCAACTACTAATAATGAAAACCTTCTAAAAGTGTTGTATGAACTGATATCAAAATGACATAACATTGGCTAAAATATTTAATACATAGCAGAGCATGCATATGTAATGCATTATGCAGCAAGCAAAACAAAAATCTGAGCTATTCTGGATGAATATCCTTTAATAAAGAAAAGCCCAAAATTTAAGTCAATATAAGCTTGAAGTGAAAACCTATGAAATTTGTAAGTTGTAAACAAGAAAATCAAGGGGAACACATGGAGGAAGAGAGCAGCAAGAATAGCCATCTCCTTATTTTATTGGTGGTGTCATATTCCTTAACTCCATTCAATGTATCAGTGTTTTCTATAAAAGAGTCTAATTTTTCTACAACATGTGCAGCATGCAGCTAACATGCTAACATCAACTGACTCACTTAGATATTTGATGTTCATGTTCTAATCACTTTTTCACTTTTACTTTCTCTAAAACTGGAATGGAAGTCATAATGCACTTTTGATTGACAGCATTTTTCTTTCAACCTGTAAAAAATTCAAGTTGTCGAATTACATTCTACAGCTTCTACTTTTTCTCTAATCTTAACAACACGTTCTGAAAACAAAAACTCTGAAAGTCAGATTTATGCAACACTGGAACTGGTTCTTACCATCATTAATACTATATTAGTTCTTTTTTCATCTTGATAGCAGATTTGGGTAAAAAGATTAGCAGACCTGAGTCTTTTAGTGTGCTTGTGACTGGATCTAGCTGCCTGCTGGATGACTAGCAGGGAGTGAAGTTATGGCGGGAAGTTAGGAGGGAAGAAGCTAGGGAGTTGCACATTAACCACTGTGCACTCTGAGTAATTTTTTTATACAAATCTTTCACTAAAGAGTGAAAAATTGTTTGTGTTTTCCCTTGTGCAGTATTCTTGCTTACTTTTTGTTCCATTCATGCTGCTTGTGGCATTCTGGTTGGTTTGTTGGTTTCTTTACGTCTGGGAGCTGAAATCCTCCAATTTATATTTCAGATCTCATTAAGATCAGAAGGAACTACAGTTCAAAAGTATTGGAAAGCACGAATGCTAATGGCTTCACTGCCAGATGCAAGGCACTAGAAAACAACATATTTCAGATCTCTCTTGGTAAGCTTTTCCTGCATGGCTTAGTAAGCCTATTTCTGCTAACTGGGACTTTGCTCTCAACAATTAAGTTTGAGTTATAAAATATTGCTATACACACAGAGCAAAAGTGGAATTTTAGGCATGTTTAATGGGTTTTATTTGCACCTGGCCATTTTGCTAACTTATGTATTTGTATATTGTCTCATGCATTTCATGGGATTTTATGAGGATTTGTTAACATTCTAGTTCTTTATCTTTAGAGTTTATCTAAAATGTTAGTTGAAAATGTTTTAGAATTTTATTTAATTGTTGAGTCAAATGGGGAAATAGTTTTTATGTATTTAAATTTGTTCACAACATTTTATCCTGCTTTCTCTTCTGCTTACCCAAGGGTGATGTTACACAAATAATGCTGCTATACAATTATTGTAATGCAGCTGATTTTCAGATTACTTGGTGTTCAGGATATTCACATAACTGAGTCCTGGAAGTGTTTTTTCACTTTCGCTTACTGCTGTCAGTAGCACTGGTCCTGTTATGTAAAGTTTATTTGGCCAGTCATGGTTTTAGTGAATAGGCACGGATAATGGTCTATGAACGGATTCATTATAACTTATATACTAACATATATTGACACGATTACGGAACCTGCTGTTCCCAATAATATTGAACTCTGAACACTGGCATTAATTTTTGAGATCACAATATACTGGAACAGGTGGTCTCTATCCGTTACTGTCTGTGAGTTATTGCATAGTATACACCTTGGAGAGTTGAAGATATTGAACAGGTGGGTAACCAGACAGTCATACTCAGTCATCAAGCAAAAAAGAGCCACTGCTGAGCTTCTTGGAGATTCTACTATGGCGTTCGTATTTTCTAGAAGTATCTTCTATGATTTATTTGTACATTTTTCCTGATAATTAATGTTGTGTATGGATTTCTAAATTTATATATAATTTTGATGTATTGTAAGAAATTTTAGTTGAATTCATTTTATTATTCATATTATTCATTTTAATTTGTTCCTCTCTTGACCAGGAAGGCAGCTTTTTCATTTCCAATAATGTCACAATGGGCTGGGATCCACTGAAACAAATTTCATTCTTTTTGGCTTTATAACATTTTAAGTGAGTGTAGAATCTCTAATATTTTGTTGCTTGATGGGAGTGGGAGGCTACTGCCTGAATGGCTGATCTTGAGTTGCTTAAAATTACAGCTTTTTGGAAGGTATTTATGTGGCACAACAATTGGATCAAGGGAGTTCTTATGCCTTCTAGTTCTCCATTATGAGGTGTGAGAGGTCCTAGGGAAATGTAAAAGGTAAAAAGCAGTATATGACATCACCTGCTTGTCCTTTTCTATCAGTTTGGGATCCATCAATATAAATATGAGGTCACTCACCTTCTGAGTAACAGGAATGGATTGTTTCTAAAGTAGCCACTTTCAGAATTTCATTATGTACAAATTTTTTAAGTGTATGTGTTCCAACAGGTTTTCTTTGTAGTCAAGGATTGGTTGATCCAGTAAATTATACAGGAGAGGTAGTTTTTCTATTTTTCTGTAGGTAGATTGTATTTTTGTTGTACATTCTTAATTGGTTAATAAAACTTTTATTTGTAGCTGGGGGTTGTAAATATTCCAGTACATATTATAGTTTTTCATACATTTGTAAACTTTGTTTCTCTTTCGTATTGTGATGGCATATTCTTAGAAGCAACTTGATGAGCTTTTAAAGCAGTTGATTTTAACCCCCGCCCACCCTACTAAGCCTGAGGGCCTGATTTTGTATTACTTCTAATTGGTTGAGTTTCGTTTGGTTAGCTGTGATTGTAGCTTTGCTACCATAAAGAAGTATAGGTTTTATGTAAGTTTTGTATGTAGTAATTAAGGTGTTTGTTGTACTTCCCCATTTTCTGCCAGCAAGTCTTTTGAACGAGGAAAAGTCTCTTTGTAGCTTTAGTTGGACATTATGCAATAAACTTTTATGTTGATTTCAAGATGACAAAGGACTCTTGTCTTTCAAGTGTAACAGTTATGACTGTTCAATACCAATGTTCCAACTTGAGTTGAAGCTAATTGCTTTTGAAATTGTTGCTCTAAGGTAATTTGGGTAAACTTTTTGTTTTGGGCACTAACGAGCTATGTATGGTACATATTAGTTTGAGTCTTGCTTGATATCATAGGCAAGATGGTGAGATATTTGTGGATAAGTTGCAGTTCCGTACACATTTTAAGTGGGCTTAGAATGTTCAATTTTAAGATTTAATAGCTTCATTATTACAAACCTGAATAAATTAACTTGTTTATGGGTATCTTAACTAATTCATTTATTGCTTGTTGTACCTCCCATGTTTAAAGAGATGAGACTTAAGTAACTAAGTAACCAGTTCAGATTCAGCACAATGGTGTACTTTTATCAGCTCTCTATTATAATTGTATGCCATTTGATATTTTAGAGTTTGTGATAACAAGAAGTCATTTTCACTTATTGGTCATACATGTGGGACAAAAATAAATATTTTGTTCAATTATGTAACTTTTTTGAAGCTTTGTAACAGTGAATGCAGGTTCTAATGAATGCTGCGAACATTAGAACATTTTTGCTTCACTTACACTGTAATTTAATAGGACATGTTTCAAAAGCTTTCACGTCCATCATCCTGTTAATCTAAAGTGGATGACGGAAGCGAAAGCTTTTGAAACATGTCCTGTTAATTTACAGTGTAAGTGAAGCAAATGTATTCCAAAACGTGACTCACAACATTCATTCATTAAATATTTTGTTTGTTAATAATGCTGTCAATTGCCAGGATCATATCAGTGACAATGGTGTACTGAATTTCATTCTGCAGAGTTCTTTTACAAGCCAGTAAATCTACTGACATGGAGCTGTCACTTTTATGCATAATACAAAACCATCAATGTGGGCCAGATTTGATCCCACACCTTGGGATTAATAGGCCAGCACCTAACCAACTGAGCCACCCAGACTGGCATACTATTCATCAACGGAAAGAAAGTGCCTGACAGAATTTGCTACCCTTATCTGTTTGGAAAAAGTGCAACAAGAAAAGCATATATGTGTGACAGAGAAAGTATACTACACAATGAGTAAAGCTATTCAAAAAACTGTCCTAGTGGCATAAACAAGGAGGGTAAGGTCAGACCCGTGTCTAATCTGTAATTTCCCCCTGCACCTCATTCTTCAGTGACTTTCTATGCTGTGGTAAACTGTACACCTGGATTAATTAACACTTCATTGGTCACCAGTCGTGTAATATCTATTAACTTTTTCGACATTTCGCCCATACTAAATTCCATGGTCATCATCTTTCTTTCCTGAAGAAAAATTTTATAGACATTACCGGCTGGTGACCCATGAAGTGTTAATAATTATCACCATGAAAGCTTCAAATCCTGTACGTATGGAGTTTTGTTATATTATGCAATACAATGTTTAGTAAGAGATTTCACAAGATTTTACTTACTTTTATTGGTAACTTTAGGATTGATTTAATTTGTGGAGATATCTTAATGAGAGCCCAGGAAAACAGGGCATGACAGTCTTTGAAAACGTTTGATTAATGGCAACAAATTACATCTAAAAAGCGTAATTATTTCCTTCAGCTAAGTTGGAAATGATTATAAATATGTTTAACCCATTCATTACAACTTATAAGATACAGTAAAACATGTAATCCTGGTGAGAAAACAAACCTCAGTCTTCCAGTGACAAGAGCATGCACAAGCCATTACATCATGAAGATACTGACTGAGAAGTGAGTGCTATAACTGTTCTGATCTTGTTTTGGCCTTTATACTCGATAGCAGCATGATCATTTTCAGTTCCAATGATAATAAAAATAAAATAAAATACTTATTTCCTCCAACTAAGTTTCAGTCATTAAATATTTCATTATATTTCCTTTAACTAATACAGCTATCCTTTAGCCTCCATTCAGAAAACTTGATCTACAACTTCTACTTGGAGGTATTTGGGTATGTAAGTGATAAATGATGAAAGCTTTTTGGAAGCTCCTTTTCTAAACTAGCCTTTATTTTGTACCAATTTTAGTAAATCTAAAATGTATCTAAACATTTGTTCAAAATTGTGTATATAAAATTTCAACTCCAGTAGTTTGCCTCAAAACTGGAAAGTTTTAGGAGTCTATCAAAACTAGCATTACTTTTGTACGGATTTCAGCAAAATTTGAAATTTGTTGACAAATTTTCTTCTAATTCCTACATATAAAATCCTAACTTTGTAATTTAAGTGGTTGACATTTGTTGCCAGAATACAGATAGTTGAAGTGATGCTAATAGGTGCACTACAGTTGTAAATAGACCTAAACACAGTTGTTAGTTTTCATAGCTGGATATAAAATAACACAAAAAAAAATTTAATGTTCTTTTACTATTTTCTGTAGTAAAATTCCACTAGTAACGGAATCATGAAATGAAATGTTTTTTAATTGTAACACCTACAAAACTGTGAATGTATTTAAAAATATGCACTCAAGTGCTCCACTAAACTGACTGTGTGTCACAAGGGTACTACTCACCACAGAAACAAATGTTGCACTTAATGTGTCATGAGACTGGATTTTTGGAGCTTCTACATACACTTGTTGTTTCCTGTTGGCAAACAAAAATAGTCATAGCATGTATGTTTCATTTGTAGAAAATCCTCAATAAACAATACAACAAGCACAAAATCAAAATTTCAGGTAAAGTGAAATTCTATTAGTTTCCTCTCTGTCACCCCTCTCCTTTTTTTCAACAAAAATATATTTTCAACAGTCTTTCAAGACTTTTTAACTCAAACCAAAATCTCAATACTTGTTTTTTAATACTAGAAGAATACTTCACTGTTAATAGTGCTTCTATTTGTAATATTTATGTACAACTATTTGAGACGTAGAATTGGAACTGAAAAATTCAATGTCACAGCCGGGATTTGAATCACAGACCTTCCGCTTACTGTGCGGTTGCTCTAACCATTAAGCTACTGTGACAATTTGCCAGAATAACATGCAACTATATTTTTGGTCAAAATCAAATTTTGCATAATCCTCATAGCATAGCAAATTTACGATTTGCACGCATTTTCTCTTAATACCATATTCTGATACTTTAATTACTATAATACAGTGTATTACATATATATAATGTGAACATTACTTTCATATATGAGGGCTGTCCCAGAAGTACCCGACCTGATGTATAGATAGCAGCGGTTGTTTCAAACAAAGGCCCAAAATTCCTGCCATAAAAATTTGTAATTACAAGATTAGTTTATATTACAGAACTATTAAGACTGTAAAAAGCATACCTGTTCTGCATCAGGTTCTTCTCTGTCACTTCACTTCCATCGGGAGAACGGCTTCTTAATTCTTCTTCTACCTTGGCTGAAATTATAGAACAAATAATCACTACAGTGAATAGAATAAAAAATCAAACTATTCTGGTGCTAAATTTTAAATGTTACAAAATGTGAAGTAGTATAATTTAAATAGCAGAAGTTATCAATCACTTGCTTACTTTCATTCACTTATTTTACAGAGTAATGAAATGTAATTATTATTTATTATTCCAACAACCTTACTGTTGGTAAGCCGTGTGTGGGCAATGTTTGAGAGGTAGAACTGGGACTTAAAAATTCAATGCCACAGTTGGGATTTGAACCACAGACCCTCCAGTTCTACCTCTCAATATGTTAGTTAAAATTTCACCTTTGTCCATTTTTAACTACCACTTCACTAAAACCTCACTGTGATTTCACTAATTGGTTTTAAATCATTCTTGCTGTTACTTTTCCTGACATGGCAGTGTAATGAAATACATGGACAGCAACTTCTTCTTCTGGACACTTCACTCATTAGGAAGTCAAACACAATACTTATCCAATATCTCACAATAGTTGCACTTGCTGTACATCACAAGCATATTTATAGAGCAATACCTGATGTAGCATCAGAAACACACTAACTAGCTCACTCGTCAATACGGCTTATATAGAGCAGGACTGTTCAAGGAACTTCTAGAACGTTTGGGAGGTAGTGAGAAAGAGGGTTTCAGAACAACCCCATTATCTCTAGATGGTATTTACTCTGGATGAGAGCACTTACCTTTTCAACCAGTTGATTGGTGGCATTACGCAATAATGAGGCCCACAGCTGTATCATAATATTTTCATAAACTGGGAGGGCAATGTGAGTTATCAAATACTTTTTGTCTATAAAAATGTGTTTTTTTCACATTTATAGTGAATGCATATAAATTGGAAAATAATAATTATTTATTTATGCCAACAAACTTACTGTTGGTGTTTTTAAACACACAAGCCGTGTGTGGGCAAAGTTTGAGAGGTGGAACTGGAACTTAAAAATTCAATGCCACAACTGGGATTTGAACCACAGACCTTCCGCTTACCGGGCGGCTGCTCTAACCACTTGGACTATTGTGACAAACTGCCAGAATGGCACTAAATTCTCAAACCAGTTCGTATTTCTCCTGGTAAACCACAAAGGCAGTCTCACATCTTAATCAATACTAACCTTTCAAAATGTTGCATTTGAGGGTATCTGGTGGTAGAGGGCGTGCTCCAGTAGACACTTTATTACTGTGATTGTTGGGGAGTGATGGCACTATTGGACTGGCACTTACAGTAGTTTCTAGCTCTGAAATAAATAGCAAATAAATATCAGCAAATATAAAACCTCCATCTATCATATGTGAACATGAAACAGATAGTCTCTATTCTATAACACACAACAGTAGTCAGCTTTATTAATAAATAGTCCTCTCGTATAATTTTCAACGTGCTCATCCTGCAGGATAACAATAACCTCTTCAAGCAGATTCTTCTTGTACAGTCTCTTGCAGGCAACAATAATTACTCCCTGGTCCATTGGTTGTATTAGCAAAGTTGTGCTTGGAGGGAGGAAAATAAAGTGTATTCTTCTGTTCCTACTAACTCCTTAGCATTAGAATGAGCAGGTGCATTTTCAAGAATCAAACCGGCTTTCAAATTTTTGGGAAGATTTTCAGAACCTCTTCTTGACAACATTTCACTTCAAATACAAAGTAATTGAAGAACCAATCAGAAAAAATAGTCCTTATAAACCAAACACTCCTGAAAATGGAATAAATGACTGACAACAGATGCATGATGTTCTTCAAAGCATGTGGCTTCCGTGCTTTTCCAACAACCATGAGTATCATGTAACACACATCATTAGCATTTGCACAAAGTAGTACAGGAATTCACTCCTTGTTTGGTTTTCATCCAGGTGTGCTGGATTCAAGTTTGTGTGCAAAGGTATCTTCAGGAACAGCACGATAATAAAGATCAGTCTCGTCTGTAAATCTGAGACAAAATGAGGCCCTCAGATTCAATCAGTTTATTGATGCATTTAAGAAATTATTCAACCTGCTCAATGTGTGCAATTAATGATTCACCATGTTTTTCTACTGCTGATACCAGATATGTTCTGAAAGTGCTACAGCCACCCATCACTCGCACAAAATTCTATCCTCATTAGCTCTGCAAATTTATTGACAGCAGCCTATAACTCCATACTTGAACAATACCAGTAGAACATATTGAACAATTCACTTGTATGTAGCCTCTTCTAACAGCTCGTATTTGGTGAATTTCATGTGCCTTCTATCTTGTACTTACAACTACTCTTTAAGCTGTCGATATTGTAATTAAACAAAAACTGTTAGAAGTTTCCCTTATTTTTCTGAACTGCAGCATTACTAAGATGTGAAGCTTTTTGTCTCTAAATTTGTTTTTAGTTTAGATTCCGTTACTTCACTGTTAACAGCTTCAGTTTTTCCAATGAATCAATCTGAAACGGTATTTCTTCATACCATAGAGTTCACAAAGATGAACAACAGATGCACCATGTTCCAACTAATTAGCTCCAGTTTCTGCATCATATTAAAGTTGACATGCTATCCTTTAACTACAGACATTATTACAAGCAGAATGCTTCTCTCTTGGAGAAATAATGGTCTTTTTCATATGCTCAAAATGAATTTTTAATCATTCTAGCTTCACTTTCTGTACCAAAACTTATAGAAACATATTTTGGAGACTGTTGTCTCTATTATCAGGATAAATACACAGGAAGAAGAGTAGCATTGGGCCTAGGCTGATGATGAAAGCAATCTTTGAAACATGTTCCAGTAACATTTGGGTATAGAAAGTGCAACTAGAGTAATTAAGAATTAATTCCAAGTATTCAATATCCATAATATTAACTTGTATAAAATAGGTATTATAACATGGGAAAATGTATGTCAAATACAAGGATCAAAGTAAATCCTGTTGATCAACAGTCTTATGAAAATAATAAATTATAATACAAATTAAATGGACACTTGTATTGTTTCACTAGCAATTTATCACCTGAGCATATTTCAATTGTTGGACTTGTTGCTGGTTGAAATCTGATGAGATATGTAACATTGCTTAGGAAACATGTTCAGGTAATAAATTGTTAGTGATGCAATTCAAGTGCTCACTTGACTTACACTATAATTTAGTTTTATCATTTCGCTTCACTATATACCACTTTCAGTTTTATGAAAGTTCATTAACATGCACTTATTTGCAACACTGTGCATGTAAACGTATCTCATTGGCTGCAGATCAGATCTCTTCCCATTTGAAAAGCACTATAGGAAGCTTCATCTCCACTTCAATGCCCATTCCTAGCACAATTTCACTTTGGACTCACATTGGATCTTAGTTGAGTAAGAGCATTATTGCCCTTAATTCAGATCTAGATATTAAAAACTTAGGACTAATATAATTAAGAGATTTTGCCATCACTCTTGCTTTCTTCTGTACAATTTAAAGTTTAGCATTGGCTGAATTCTATCCTACCTTCAGTTTTGCTAGCTGAACCAGACACAGATGAAGCATCGTTGATAAAGTCATCTGTATTAGAAGTGCTTGATGGCTCTTTGACCAAACTCTTTAACAGAGAATCAAGACGCTCATCTGCTACTGCAGCCACTGAAAACATAAATAAGCAAAACTACTAAGTAATACAGATAATCTTTAATTGAAAAAAATTATATTGCTAATGTAGTCAATTTTATTACGGTCTGTGATTATATGAATGCAATTCAAAATGCAGTTGACAAGTTAAAATGTAAAATTTGTACATAGGTATGTATAAGAATATTAAACATGGGGGATAGTTTAATTTAAAAGGTGAGTTAATTAATAACACTGAACAACACTTACAACATATTTCTCCGGGACGCGTTTCGAAGGTTAACTTTCCTCCATTATCAACCGGACAATAACTGGGTTTCCATGGTGTTTCATGGTGCAGATGGTGATGCTTCTTCTGGTGGCGGTTCAATGAACTTACTGAAAATGTCTCTCTGAGGAATGTCGAAATTAAATACTCGGTTTCTATTTTTTAAAATAAAGATTTGTTCCCATGTGGACAGTTCTTGTTTTCCGGTTATGTGTTTGAGAAGTTTCGGTTCTAGCTTTATGTCATGATTTTTTGTCCAAAAGTGAAATGCAACCCCTGATTTTTCTAATTGTTTACTCATAATGTTTCTAACGTGTTCCTTGGATCTAATTTCTAAATTTCTTTTGGTTTTTCCTATGTATATTTCATTACAATCACTGCATTCAATTTGGTATATGCCAGATTTTTTGTTAGGTGGAATAGCATCTTTGATGTTTGAAAGTAGTAGGTTTTTTATGGAGTAATGGTTTACTGCTGCTAGCTGAATGTTGTATTCCTTGAACATTTTTTTAAATTTATCAAAGGCCCATGGGTGATATGTGAATTTTTTGAATATCATTGTTGTTTTTGCTGCTGTGAGAGTTGTAGTTTCTTTTAATAATTTTTTCTTTTCTGCTCGTTTTACCTTTTTATCTACTAATTCTTTGGGGAAGCCGTTTTTTTGTGCTATTTCAATTATTTTGTAATATTCTGTTTTATATTCTTCTGCTGAAAGAGGGATGTTCACCAATGTATGTGTTAAACTATTGAAAATTGCTTGTTTGTGGCTTCTTGGATTGTAGCTATTAGCTTTTATGTAGTTGTCTGTCTGTGTTGGTTTTCTGTGAATACCAAAATTTATTCTATCCTTGTTTTTGATTAATTTTAGATCTAAAAATGGTAATTTATTATCTTTTTCTACTTCCACTGTGAAATTTATACTTTTGTCCTGTATGTTCAGAAGTTTTAATGCGTCACTGATGTGTCTTTTTGGAACTATTGCAAATATGTCATCCACATATCGCTGCCAGAGTTTGAACGTCCACGGGAAACCTTTTGTGATCCTTATTTCCAATGAACTCATGTAAATATCTGCTAAGAATGGCGAGAGAGGGTTGCCCATTGCTAAACGTGAAGTTTGACGGAAATACTTTGTTTGGAACTGGAAGAAATTTTGTTCTGTGCATAATTTGGTGAGTTCTATGTATTCTGCAATTTCTGACGATGACATTCCAAGTGATTTGAGCCAATTTTTGATCAGTGATAGGAGTTTTTCTATTGGTATACTGGGAAATAGTGACTTCACGTCAAAGGAGACAAGGGTGTCCTCTTCTGTTAATTTGAAGTCTTTGATGTGTTCTATTAGTTCATAACTGTTTCTTATGCCTAAACTTTCAAATTTAGGAAATGAATTAAATTTATTAGATAGCCATTTTGCCAGTTTGTAAGTTGGTAAATCTATGCTGCTAATTATGGGTGATGTCTGGCTTGTGTATTTTGGGTAAACCATAGATTCTGGGTACGGTTGGATTATTTGGTTTAATTGCATATTTGTTTGGTATTATGCTTGAATTTTGTATAGTTTTTTCAAAGGTTTGAACACAAGTGGTTAGCGGGTTTTTGCTGATTTTTTCGAAGTTACTATCATTTAGCATTGTTTCCATTTGTTCTATGTAATTTGATTTATTCATTATTACTATTTTGTTCCCTTTGTCTGCCTTTGTATATACTACGTTTTTATGTTTTAAAGAATGGATAAGATTTCGTTTATTTTTGTAACTTGATCTGTATTTTAACTTTAGGAACGTGGTTAATCTTTCTGATCATGAATTCTCCAAAGAAGAAATTAATCTTTTAAATCAAGGTTTAAAAACAGGCGTCCATTTTTCTACGGAAATTGAAGACTATATAGCAGACATAAATATTTCAACACAGTGTTTACCATTATCTATACAAAATTCGGTAAAAACCCAGTGCAAAAAGATTTTAGAAGAATTAAAATACAGATCAAGTTACAAAAATAAACGAAATCTTATCCATTCTTTAAAACATAAAAACGTAGTATATACAAAGGCAGACAAAGGGAACAAAATAGTAATAATGAATAAATCAAATTACATAGAACAAATGGAAACAATGCTAAATTGAGACAGAATATTGACTAATAGAAAATTGTTCATGTAAATATTTTTGTAAGAGTGTGTAAATTTTTAATTCTTTTAATTTGAATGTATCAGGGACCTATTTTTTTCAATATTCAAGATCCAATGTCTTCTAGTCACTTTGAGTTCAACCAATGAGAACTGTTGCGCGGATGGATACATAAGAATGGCGGTGTTGCGTCATAGGACGCTCAGAAACTACTTTCATTAGCGTCGGTGAACTCAAAGTGAACGGACGTATAATTGTTGATGGCGTGTGAATATGTGAATTACACCAAAACTTTTAAACAGCATGGACGCTATCCAATTTTAAAAGTCGTTAACTAACTGTAATAGTGATAAAAAGTATATATATCGAATAAATGTGTTTCTAATAAAAGTACGTTGGTTTATGCATTCCATTCTACGACCACATCCCCTGCAGAAAAGAGTGGCGTCTGCTCTAACAAACTTTCCACCTTTTAGCAAAAACAATACTCCATTTGCTGCTATATTCACGCTGATATATGACCATCCATATTTAATAAAACCCCGCCACAAATGGCTTGCCCAACGTGGAGCGCGAATTTAGAATGGAATGCAAAATTACGAAGTGCTAATATCAAAAGGACACTATCTCATCGTGCAGGAAAAAGACGCCATTGAACATCGTTTGATATCAACGATCCGTCAAAACATCGATACACGGAGAATCAACGTGGGAAAAACACCGGAGATCATCTGGCGAAGCCAACTACCCAGGAGACGTAAATAACTGGACGAAGAACCAGCAGAAAAAAAAGTAGGATCCAAAATTTGTCTTTATTTTATTTCAATTTATTAATGCTACTTAGAAGTGGAAAAGTAGCAGGACTTCCAACATTAAGTGAATTAGATAAAGGAATTAAAATGTCGCGAAAAGAGATAGAAACAGGAGTGGGGGAAGGGGCAGATAGGCCTAGTTACCAGATAGGATTAGAGAGTGAGGAACAGGCGGAAATAAGCAAAGATCAAAGGTTAATGATGATGATGTTTGAAAGACTAGAACAGAAACTGGAACAAAACAAGGTAGAATTAGGTCAGAAAATAGAGGGAGTGAGAGAGGACTTGGAAAATAATAAAAAAGAGATAGGTCAGAAAATGGAGGAAGTGAGAAAAGACTTAGAACAGAAAATGGAATTAGGTAGACAGAACTTAGAACAGAAAATGGAATTAGGTAGACAGAACTTAGAACAGCAAATGGAATTAGGTAGACAGAACCTAGAACAGAAAATAGAATTAGGAAGACAGGAGTGTAAAGAAAATATGAAAGTAATGGAAACTAATTTAAAATTAGTACATAAAAACTTAAATGAAACAAAGGAAGCCTTAGAAACTAGGATAGAAATTGTAGGAGATAGGATGGGAAAGATAGAATCAGAGATGAAAGAGAATAAAATTGTGTTAGAAGGAGAAATTGCTAGATGTAGGGATGAAATAACAGAATGTAATACAAGTGTAGACTGTAAGATAACAAATGTAAAAGCAGAAATAACTGAGGAATTAAGGAAAGAGATTGAGGTAGTAAAGAAAGACATTATTAATGAAACTGTAGAACAAATTGTAATTCCTAAAATTAAGACAATGAATGATGTGATGCTTTCACAACAGGATGCTATAAATGATATGAAACAAAGCCACTTAGAAATAAAGAATGATTTAAAATCAATTTGTGAAGAAATGAAAAAAGGGAAAGAAAATTTGGCTAATGTAAATGATGTTGTGAAGGCATTACAAAGACAAGATGATTTAGATGTAAGTAATGTACAAGATGAGAGTTATTTGAGTAATGTACAAAATGTTGACTCACCATACAGAGAAAGAGGTTCACAACCAAACAATGACACAACACATAACACATGTTACACCAACAGCATATTACATGAAATCACACCACCTACATTTGACGAGGAGAAGGGAGACGATCCAAAACTCTTTGTTAAAGAGATGGAAGAATACTTTAGAGTGAAAAGGATACCAAACGAGCTTAGAATGATGATAGTTAAGAAAAGCTTAAAGAACAAGGCATTAGAATGGCTCAGGTTAACACTAGCTGGTCACGAGTCTTATAGCTCATTCAGAAATTTATTCCTATCAAGGTATTGGGGCCCAGCTAAACAAAACCAAACTAGGGTAGAGCTAGCGACAGGTAGGTACGATCCAACCAAAGGGTTGTCGCTAGTAGATTACTTTATGAAAGTAGCCAACAAAGGAAAGCTATTAGACCCCAACTTGTCGGAGGCAGAACTAATTGCCAGCATAACAAGACATTTCCCAGACACAGTGAGAACAGGATTAATTGTTGCGAGGCCAGTAGATTTTGCAGATATGATAGAACTGCTGACAGCCTTCGAAACACAAAATGGTCGGCCTAATGAGCATAGACATAGGAACGGTCACCCAAACTCACCCATCCTAAACCGGAACACGGCTACGAACAACCAGAGTGAGGGAGAACATAGAAATACTAGGAGTACCCACGAAAGGGGGAGAGGGGCACACCATTTCCCACAACCACATAATCATGGCGAGAGGATGGAGAACACAAGACAGCGGTACCACGACACGATACCGAGGGGTGAATCGAGGTACAGAACGCATAGATATGATCGTGGAAGACCAGGAGACCGTACCCATCAAGTGAATCATATACGATTCTGTAGGGAATACATGAGCAGCCATAGGCCGTCGTACAATAGGGGTTCACGTCAAAGGGGCAGAAACCAAGGGAACATCGACAACATAAGACAACAGGAACAGAATGAAAATGTGCCGGATAGGACCGATACTGCACAGAATACAGAAACTACGATCACCTCCAACGTCCAGGAAAACTAAGTACAAGTCAACTTTGTGTCCCGGAAGTTGACCTGTGTGGCAGTAGGGGCGATATTGACCAATGTAATGTAGGTACCTTGAGAAGACAGGCGAGTGAAAGAAAGGAGATAACCAATCCACCAATGATTAGGCTGAAGGTATGGGGTACCGAATTGCCAGCAATGATAGATACAGGAGCCAGCACATCAGTATGTGACGAACAGCTGTTCCAGGAACTGATAACTAAAAGAAATGCTGAATTCTTGCCTGTGTGTGGAGTATATTGCAGCACAGCAATTGGCAAGAAGAAGGAACATGTTAAATACCAGATAAGGCTGGTAATTGAAATCGGAAGTTGGAAGTTCGATTTTATTGCCCTAGTAATACCAAGATTAACAGCTACCCTAATCATTGGCAGTGATTTGCTTAACCTTTGGAGGTCGGTAATTAACTATGACCTACATGAATTTATCATTAAGGAAGGAGCCTCAGAATGCACTGCGAAGTTCCTGGAGGAAGAAACATGCCAGGAGGAACCAGACCAGACAGGGATCCATCCGGATGAACAATTCTTTGTGGAGAACATCAATGTCCACGAGAATAGGTTGGTAGACCTAAGGGTAAATAAGAAGAAAACAGGTTGGACGAGCGATGAAGAAACTAACGTTTGCAGCCATTGGATCTGCACAGAAGACGAGTATGTTGCCTGGGACAACCACCAACCTGAACCACTACCAACAGATGGAGAAGAATCGATGCTACAGCTAATCGATGAGAAGGTCTGGGGGGCACATGGCATCTCTGAAGAGGAAAGAAACCAACTTAGGAAAATATTGGTTAAAAACAGGAAAGTTTTCGATAAAAAGCCAGGTACGTGTAACAAGTACGTACATACCTTTACAGTAACAGATATTACCCCCTATTCACACAAATCCAGGCCCATCCCCAACTCCATCAGGGAGGAAGCTGACAGAGTAATCCAGAAAATGTTAGCGGACGGAATAATAGAGCCGTCGGACTCATGTTATGTGAATCCAGTAGTATGGGTCCATAAGAAAGGGGGAAAATTGAGGATGACCATCGACGCAAGGAAGATAAACACACATACCTTGCCGGATCATTACAGGCCTGAAGGGGTAGACCAACTAATATCGAAATTGAAGGGAGGTCAACATTTCACTAGTCTTGACTTGACAGCATCATTCTGGCAAATTCCTCTTCATCCAGATGTCAGGAAATATACCTGTTTCTTGCACAAAGGAAAGGTATACCATTTTTCAAAATGTGCCTTTGGACTATCGACCAGTAGCAGTGCACTACTGAGAGCTCTGGACAAAGTTTTTGGAGATACCATCGAGACTTTTGTGACGCAATATGTAGACGACTTTTTAATATACAGTGAGAATCCCGAGTCGCACTTACATCACATAGATTATGTATTATCCAGGTTCCAGGAAAGCAACATGACCCTAAATTTAGAAAAGTGTGAGTTTTTCGTTAAAGAGGCTGAATTTCTGGGCCACATCATAACACCTGATGGTATACAACCTAATCTGGAGAGGGTCAAGGCCATAGAGCATATACCACCCCCACGTAACTTAAAACAGTTGAGGAGGTTTCTGGGCATTTTACAGTACCAGTCGAAATTCGTGGTCAACTACGCTAAGGAATTGGTACCCCTTAGAGCACTGTTGAAAAAAGATACTAAGTGGGAATGGAATGCTGAACACCAAGTGGCCTTTGAGAATATCAAAGAACTTTTCAAGCACAGTATTCTCCTGGAACGACCGGATCCGAATTCACCTTTTCTAGTATACACCGATGCTAGTGCGCACTCATATGGTGCAATATTAGCACAAGAAGATGCAGATGGCAATAAACATGTGATTGCCACAGCTTCTAGATTTTTAAACAAAATAGAAGCCAATGCCTGCATAACCGAACTGGAAATAGGTGCAATCCATTTTGCGTTGCAAAAGTTCAGACAATATATATATATCTTTATAAAATAATTATATATACAGATCACGTAAGCCTGTCCTTCATTCAAAAATGCAAGCTGACCAACTCCAAAATCTCAAGGTACATACATGAGATCATGTCATACGACATAGAGGTCAAACATATCCCGGGGAAGGAGAACATCTTCAGTGACTTATTGTCAAGATTAAGGTCGGAGAGTCACATACCCGAGACGATATACAGTCCGCACCATGAGATCAAAATTATGCAGATAAGTAGCAAAGAAAGCAACGAGATCTTGCAAGACTTCAAGAACATAGCAAAGCTACAACAAGAAGACCCTGAATTGAAGAGGCTATTCGACAAGGCTCCAGACATAATACCAAGATTGGATGCCAAAATAGGCAAATTTAGGAACATCCTATTTAAATTGCATGGTCGCGACGTAAGGAAATGGAAAATGATGGTACCAAATTCCTTACAGGACAGGGTCATTTTAGCATTCCACCACTCGATGCTTCACTCCGGTACTGAGAGGACAATGCTTGCCATCGAGGAGGTATTGTACATTAAACATCTTGGCAAGAAGGTCAGGAAGTTAATTTCCTCATGTGACCTATGCCAAAAGGCCAAGCCAATTAATGTAAAGTACGATGTCATCCCACAATCCATCGTGAGGAACGAGAAAAATGCATTGGTGTGTATTGACGAGCATGGAGAGCTGCCAAGGGGTAAAGATGGAAACAGATACATATTTGTCATGTTTGATGTTTTTACAAAATTCACCAAAATATACCCCATTAAGAACATCAAAAGCAGAACATGCCTAGATAAAATCGTCAAGGACTACATCCCAAAATATGGGAGGATAAAATGTATTCTATCGGACAATGCGACCATGCATAAGAGCAAGTTGTTTCAGAACACCTTAGAAACATTAGGAGTAAAATTGTACTATTCCTCAGCATATTATCCCCAGGGAAACCCGACTGAGAGAATCATGAGGGATATTAGTATTTATTTTCGTTTGCTCTGCCACAGAGACCACACTTCCTGGACGGAAAAATGCGGATATATAGAGGAGGTGATTAACCATTCGGTGAACCCCACGACCAAGTTCGCACCTATCGAGCTAATGACTAACACGAAACCAAGAAAATTAGCAATTGACATTGACACTACCATGGCTGCCCAAAGAGAATTATCAGAGAAAGAAAAATGTCAATTGACATTCAGAAGATTACAGCAGAAGGCTGAAAAAGGAAGGAACAAGGTGAAGAGATTCGTCAGGAAATGGTCCCCACAAATTGGAGAAAAGGTGCTCTTAAAAAGCCACAAAGCATCCAAGGCATCTGAAAAAAGATCTGGAAAGATGGAGCTATTGTATACTGGACCACTGGTCATAACAAAACAGCTGGGTGACCACACGTATGAGCTACAGAATACAAATGGCAAGTTGGTAGGAAGATACCACAAAAATAAATTGAAGCCATACAAAGAAAGGACCAAATAGTCTTTGTCAACAAATGTGTAAGGCAGGAGTAGTAGAGATGAAAGAAGATAACAATTTTTAATGGGTTACTTATAGAGAATTATATTCAAAATAGGATTACAACAAGGAAGAAAATCAACATAGTCATTGGCTATATAGACCACAAAGAGCATTGTCAACAAAGACAGATGAGGACACTGATTGTCATTAAATAAATGAATTATAGCGACGGAAGATATGTTTTTGACATAAGGATGTCAGGGACAAAAGTAAAAATGAATCAATTATGATGAAAAAGATATAATATTTCGACACAAAGATGTCGAGGGTAAATTGAGAAGAAAAATAATACAATTACAGAATAATTGTAAGTATAGAAGTTTTCTCTTATAGAAATAAGAGACAAAGAAATGACAATTAGTGAAGTGAGGAAAACCATAATCAGAAAAACAATGCCCATGAATTGAGATGAATATAGCCAATGCTAAGCTTGAAGAAATGTCGAACCAAACAACAATGAATAATAACCCAATTAAGAAAATTAGTATCATAAGTAACATCAGAGTTTAAGAACCGACTCAACAACCTGCCTATACATAATAAGCTTATAAGACAAAGAAGGCAAAGAACTGAATAAAATATTGCCATAAATAAGATCATAATCATTAGCTCAAAATTTGTATCCTGTTTTTCTCTCCTCATAGCAATGAATACAAGTCAAAAAACCACACGAAACACTTAAATTATATTTGTGTCAATGTCAAATGTACAATAACTGAGTATGTGTTGTATAAGAACTGAATATGTGTTGTACAATAACTGAATATGTATTGTATGATAACTGGATATATTGTGTAATAACTGAATATGTTGAGTAATAACTAAATGCGTTATGCAAAAACTGAATGTGTATTGTGTAATAACTAAATATGTATTGCATAATAACAGAACATATGTAATGTGATAGCAGGATATATTGTACAATAACTGAATATGTATTGTGTAATAATTGGACATGATGTGTAGTAATCGAATGTGTTGTACAATAACTGAATATGTATTGTATAATGACTGAAGGTGTATTGTATAATACCAACATATATGATATGATAACTGGGTATATTGTACAAGGACTGAATATGTATTGCATAATAATTGGACATATTGTGTAATAACAAAATGTGTTGTACAATAACTGGATATGTATTGTATAATAACCAAATGCATTGTGTAGTAACCAAATATGTGAAACTTATAAAGACATGTTGTATTATATCAAAACGAAGGACAAAGACAAACAGCGAAGAAGACTGTAAAAAAAAAAAAAAAAAAATATTGTACAAAGTGATTGAATCATAGAAGTAGGGAGAAGTATTGTATTGTGTTTCAAGATTGTGAATAAGGTGAAAACTTGAAAAACAAAACAAGGGGCATATGAGACAGAATATTGACTAATAGAAAATTGTTCATGTAAATATTTTTGTAAGAGTGTGTAAATTTTTAATTCTTTTAATTTGAATGTATCAGGGACCTATTTTTTTCAATATTCAAGATCCAATGTCTTCTAGTCACTTTGAGTTCAACCAATGAGAACTGTTGCGCGGATGGATACATAAGAATGGCGGTGTTGCGTCATAGGACGCTCAGAAACTACTTTCATTAGCGTCGGTGAACTCAAAGTGAACGGACGTATAATTGTTGATGGCGTGTGAATATGTGAATTACACCAAAACTTTTAAACAGCATGGACGCTATCCAATTTTAAAAGTCGTTAACTAACTGTAATAGTGATAAAAAGTATATATATCGAATAAATGTGTTTCTAATAAAAGTACGTTGGTTTATGCATTCCATTCTACGACCACATCCCCTGCAGAAAAGAGTGGCGTCTGCTCTAACAAACTTTCCACCTTTTAGCAAAAACAATACTCCATTTGCTGCTATATTCACGCTGATATATGACCATCCATATTTAATAAAACCCCGCCTCAAAATGATAGTAACTACGAAAAAATCAGCATAAACCCGCTAACCACTTGTGTTCAAACCTTTGAAAAAACTATACAAAATTCAAACATAATACCAAACAAACATGCAATTAAACCAAATAATCCAACCGTACCCAGAATCTATGGTTTACCCAAAATACACAAGCCAGACATCACCCATAATTAGCAGCATAGATTTACCAACTTACAAACTGGCAAAATGGCTATCTAATAAATTTAATTCATTTCCTAAATTTGAAAGTTTAGGCATAAGAAACAGTTATGAACTAATAGAACACATCAAAGACTTCAAATTAACAGAAGAGGACACCCTTGTCTCCTTTGACGTGAAGTCACTATTTCCCAGTATACCAATAGAAAAACTCCTATCACTGATCAAAAATTGGCTCAAATCACTTGGAATGTCATCGTCAGAAATTGCAGAATACATAGAACTCACCAAATTATGCACAGAACAAAATTTCTTCCAGTTCCAAACAAAGTATTTCCGTCAAACTTCACGTTTAGCAATGGGCAACCCTCTCTCGCCATTCTTAGCAGATATTTACATGAGTTCATTGGAAATAAGGATCACAAAAGGTTTCCCGTGGACGTTCAAACTCTGGCAGCGATATGTGGATGACATATTTGCAATAGTTCCAAAAAGACACATCAGTGACGCATTAAAACTTCTGAACATACAGGACAAAAGTATAAATTTCACAGTGGAAGTAGAAAAAGATAATAAATTACCATTTTTAGATCTAAAATTAATCAAAAACAAGGATAGAATAAATTTTGGTATTCACAGAAAACCAACACAGACAGACAACTACATAAAAGCTAATAGCTACAATCCAAGAAGCCACAAACAAGCAATTTTCAATAGTTTAACACATACATTGGTGAACATCCCTCTTTCAGCAGAAGAATATAAAACAGAATATTACAAAATAATTGAAATAGCACAAAAAAACGGCTTCCCCAAAGAATTAGTAGATAAAAAGGTAAAACGAGCAGAAAAGAAAAAATTATTAAAAGAAACTACAACTCTCACAGCAGCAAAAACAACAATGATATTCAAAAAATTCACATATCACCCATGGACCTTTGATAAATTTAAAAAAGTGTTCAAGGAATACAACATTCAGCTAGCAGCAGTAAACCATAACTCCATAAAAAACCTACTACTTTCAAACATCAAAGATGCTATTCCACCTAACAAAAAATCTGGCATATACCAAATTGAATGCAGTGATTGTAATGAAATATACATAGGAAAAACCAAAAGAAATTTAGAAATTAGATCCAAGGAACACATTAGAAACATTAAGAGTAAACAATTAGAAAAATCAGCGGTTGCATTTCACTTTTGGACAAAAAATCATGACATAAAGCTAGAACCGAAACTTCTCAAACACATAACCGGAAAACAAGAACTGTCCACATGGGAACAAATCTTTATTTTAAAAAATAGAAACCGAGTATTTAATTTCGACATTCCTCAGAGAGACATTCCCCCAGAGACCAAGGAAAACAGCTGTTGCAGCCTTCCGACTATTGACAAATCATGACTGTTTGGCAAGTCATCTCTACAGAATAGGTATCTCAGCCTCACCAATATGTGTCCTGTGTAACGATCCAGCAGAAATGAACGAAGACCACTTGAAGACCTGTGAAGCATTAAGATCAGAAGAAACTACAGTTCAAAAGTATTGGAAAGCACGAATGCTAATGGCTTCATTGCTAGATGCAAGGCACTAGAAAACAACAACAACAACATTTTCAGTAAGTTCATTGAACCGCCACCAGAAGAAACATCACCATCTGCACCATGAAACACCATGGAAACACAGTTATTGTCTGGTTGATAATGGAGGAAAGTTAACCTTCGAAACGCGTCCCGGAAAAATATGTTGTAAGTGTTGTTCAGTGTTATTAATTAACTCACCTTTTAAATTAAATTAATTACAACAACACTGTTTTCAAACTTCTATGAAAGGAAGATGGGGGATAGTGTTTAAGCCAGTATATCCCAAATTTAATTTCATCTATTTCAGATTTCATTCCTTAATAAACAATCTGAAACACATAGTAAAACTTCGTTTATACATTTTCCAGGGGACCAAAGGAAAAAATGTATAAGTCTGAAAAATGCATAAATAAAAGTCAGTAAATAAAAATTGGAAAATTTATACAGCACATGGATTATAGTAAAGAAGTGAACAACAACAAATAATAGGATTGACTGGGGAATTTAATACCATGCTGGCAAGTTGCTTAGTGGTTAAAGCAGCCGCTTGATAAGCGGAAGATCTGTGGTTCAAATCCTGGCTATGGTATTGCATTTTTCAGTCCTGATTCCACCTCTTAAATAATAGGATTATTCAATTATAATTGGCCATATGAAACAATACAAAAACCAGCAAAATGCACCCAAATAAAAATAAATACATATGAAGAAAGTTGAGTTACTTTGGCTTGTATTTTGTTGGCCATGCCACGGCATGAACAGTTTTTTCAAACTGGTACAATTCAGTCATTACTCCCTCAGAAACGTTATGGTGCATCACAAAATGTTTGATAGTCCATAAAGCACTACCAGCCTCATTAAAATCCCCTGGTTTATGGTACAGCTCTTCAGTAGATGGAGCAATCCCTAATTTCTTAGCAATTTCTGTGCATTTCATGCTACCACTTTCCTTTACTACATTCAAAATGCATAATTTTTCAGCAATCATAATGCACTTCCTTTGCCTTTCACCCATGTTCACTAACAAGGTTAATCACAACTGAAGCACAAAGCACAAATAAAGCAACTATGGTTTGATATTTCACAACTTTGCTAAAAAAAAGAGATACAAGGTCACTCTCACTTCAATGCTTAGCGATGTTTTCCGAGAAATGTTTAGTGCGAGTCAAAAGTTTCGGTTTCAAATATTTCTTAAGATTTTAAAGAATAAAACTGCCGCAAACATATAAATAATGCATTTTGGTCTTGGGGACATAAGCTATGATCATACAAGAGTAAAAATCATGTTAATAAAAGTTGTATAAACGTAATAATTTACTATAATATATTATAGGATTTTGGGGGAATACCAAAAAAAGAACATATAAATGTAGAAGACATATGTGAAATGTATATAAAAAGTTTTACTGTATTTCTTTTTTTGTTGTAAAAGAAAAGGATAAATTTCTCTTAATTTTTTTCAAAAAACCTAATTTACCAGTAAAGTATAACTAAAATATTTGAAAAGCATTTATTACTTGGAGATTTGTTTCTTTTCAGTGTACCATCTCCACCACTGATGATGGAAGCTGCTGGACTGCATGTGGAGCTGGGAACTGGACTTGGAGCCACTTCTTCTGCAGGACGCACAGTCTGTCGAGATGATGAGGTACTGCAAGTATCACTGGGCTCCAGAGAAGCTGCATTTGTATCACTTGTCTCCACAGGTGTTGGTGATGGAGTTGCTGCTGCAGCAGCAGCATTTGCTGCAGCATTCCTGATATTAAGAACATTTCAATTAATGTGCAATATAATGATGACCGTAAACTACTTTGTCGGAACATTTTGCTTACAGTGATATGTAATAATATCTAGACAGTAAAGTGAATTGTCATTCAAATTCACCATAGAATAAGAGGTAGAACTGGAACTTAAAAATTCAATGCCACAGCTGGGATTTGAACCACAGAGCTTCCGCTTTCCAGGCAGCTGCTCTAACCATTGGGCTACTGTGACAATCTGCCAGAATGGCATTGAATTCTCAAACCAGTTTGTATTTCTCCTCTCAAACTTTGCCCACACATGGCTTGTGTGTTTAAGAACACCAACAGTAAATTTGTTGGCATAAATAATATTTACCATAGAAATTAAACTAAAAATCCAAAAATGCAATGGAAGTATCATTTCTGACATATACAAAAAACTACGCACACAGGTAACTATAGAAAATCGAATGATTATAATCCAAAACCACACCAGTATGCCGTTTTCTACAATCTGATCCATAGGCTTCTTTACCTGAATCTTAGCAGAACAGAATTCAATGCAAAGAGAGATAACCCTAAGAATGGCTGAAAACAATGGTCTCAATAGGAAAACAGTAGACAAAAGACCAAAAACGGCAGAAGATACAACAAACCACCAAATTGCCATTGGAAAAAGAATACTACAGGTACCCAAAGTTCAAATACCATCCAAAAGCCCACATTCAATTCCAGCAAATATTCAAAGATCGCATTATACTAGCACCTAAAAACTCACATTCCATCCAAAATCTACTACACTCTGAACTGAAGGCCACCATACCAACAATACAAAAATTGGGAATATATCAATTCAACTGCAAAGATTGCAAAAAATTTATGTTGGAAAAACAAAAAGTAAATTGAAAACAAGGTCTAAAGAACATCTTAGGAATCTAAAGTGTAAATAAGTGAAAAAATTGGCAACAGCAGCACATTTTAGGCTAGAAAATCACAAAATTGATCCTGAACCTACATTGTGTATCTCTAACATGAAACAGCCTGGGAGAATATATTCATTCTGAAAAGTAAAAATTGAGTCTTCAATTTTGAGTTACTCTAAAGTAACAACCTCACCAAGAAATTCCTGGAAGAGACACCAGAGGATGACAGCATTGCAATCTCCAACACATCAAGTTCCAGCTGTTGGCATCAGGTTGAGAATTAAATTTAAATTCTTTATTGTCAATAGACTGCAATACAGTTTTTGACATTGTCACACATTTATATTTATAATTTGTATTACAGAGATGGACAACCTAATGGTTACACACATTACTATAGCTACCTATCAAATGAGCAGATGAGCAAATGAGCTCTCGAAACATGTCCCAGTTTTAATAAGTGATGTAGTGTCAGTAAATCTGATTCACCTTACTATGTAGATAGTAATATCAAATTTCTTTTACTTAATTAATTTTATAAGGATAGTTAAAGCAGCAGTAATATTTAGTGATAGACTCGGAACTGAAAAATTCAATGCCACAGATGGGATTTGAACCACACTTTCCACTTTCTGTGCGGCTTAAACTACTGTTGTCACAAGTTATCACAGTGCAAATCCCGGCTGTGGCATTGAATTTTTCAGTTCCGATTCTACCTCTCAAAGATTACCCACACATGGCTTGGGTGTTTAAAAAAACCAGCACTAAGTTTGATGGCATAAATAAACAACAGCAGTTATAGGTTGGAGGAAATAACCATTGTGGAGTTAAAGACTGAGATATTAAATCTCAAACAAAGGCATAGAAAAGTGCAGAAGCTGCAGCGGTTTTTCATTAGTTAGTATTTGCAAGGTCTTCGATTTGTGAAAAGAGACTTATCTTAGCAAATGAGAACACCAAATAAAATATAATTTTGATTTGCACAATTATAATCACTAACATGCCGACTTTTACCACAATTTTTAACTTTCACTTCATAAACTAGTATACACATTTTTTTTTTACCTGATCACCCTCCCCTTATGTAGGACTTACACCCTCCAGGACTTACAGCCAGTGCCTAGTGTCAGACACCAGTCAAGGAGCACAGGAACCTATGGACTGGACAGAGTGAAGACCTGGAAGCAGGTGGTCAGCCAAGCACCAGGTATGATAGTGAGGAAGAGGATATGTGAAATACAGGCATAATCAATGATTGTAAAGATGATGATAGAGCAATTGGTGGAATGAGTGGTGGGAAACAGGAGAACCTGGAGAAAACCCACCCTGATGCTGCTTTGCCCACCACTAATACCACATGCGGGTCCCTGGGATCGAACTTGAGCTGCCTAGATCTCTAACTGCTCAGTCATGGTGCTGCCCAAACACATTTGAAATTCTCTTAATATTAGTTATGAACCTTGTAGGGGCTAAGGAAATTTTATCTCTTGATTGTTGTAACTATACATAGTCACCAGAAACAATAGCCTATCTGTACCTCACCAAGATAAGTAATGCATGTTTGCAATTATGGTTTTGACCATCCACAAAACACTCAGTAAAATTTGAAACATGCAGCAATAGGCCAAAGATTTCCTTGCACTTAAGACTCCTGGGGTACATCTCATCCCAGTGCTACATCAGACAGGAAGAACCATTGCAAACAGCATAAGAGCAACATCTCAAAGAGGGACACAGACCAAAACTGAAACCACCACCATCTTCAAATCTGTGAGCTGTTGGGACTGCTCCATTAAAGAAGCTATAGCTATCAAACACAAACCAAATAATATTAACAGGGAACACTTGCAGGTGCAATTCAGTGCTTCAGCATCAGAAAGCTTTGTCAGAGAGCCCTGATTTTATTGCTGGCATACTTCCTTCAAGGGGCCAATCAGATAGCTTTGGCTCAGCAATGGCTGCCATTGATTCCTGTCAATGCCTCCTGCATTGGACCAGAGCCTATAATATAGCAGCATCTGTTTCTTACCCCAATCGGACTGACTATAAACAAAGGCAGACTGGGAGTCTCAACATCATTCCCTAAAGATAAGAGCTACATTAGCTCTTGAAAGCTTGGAAATCCTTCAAGTTCACCTGGCTGATATACAAAACTTTGAATAATTATAGGTTAAGACAATCTGGCCTCTATATAGGTGATGCATCTGTAATACCACTTCTGTTGTAATTCATACATAAATAATATGGTTCTATTTTTTTAAAAAATTAACCACCATGAAGTTATGACAAACTTAAAATTACCTTTGGCGTTCACGAAGGACATGAGACTGTCGTCGAGCATAACGCTGACTGGGACGTCGTTCAAACTGCACAGTACGTCGAGCACGATTTTGCTGGGTAGTCTGAAATTCTGTCTTTCCACTGCAAATAGATTTTATGCTTTTGGTTAAGTCACATCACATTTTCACCTCTTCTTTCTTTACCCATTCATATACATGTATACCTATACTTGTCTGCCTTTGCATTTATATGAATTTCACCTACAACAAAATGCATGACTCATAGTTTACCTGCAGATGACAAGAATTTTAGGGTACTTACAACTTCTCTCCACTGATCATAATTCATAATCAGTTTGAGACTATTCATGCTTGAAAATTACATCAATATATGTAACATGCCAGAAAAAGGGCAAATAAAATTTTCTAACAAAAAATTCAGTTTTCAATAGCTACTGCACTTGTTTAAGTATTTGTCTGATTATTTCAATAAAAAGTATCAATATTTATTTCACTAAACCAAATTAACTCTAGAACCACCAAACATAAGTAATAATTACCTTTGCATTTTTCTTTTATTAAAAAAATCATAACAAATATTCTCCATGTTTATGGACCTTTTTCTATTAGTCTTTCACCTTATAAAGTGCATTTAGCTGGTTAAAATTTTAAAAATTGGAAATAAAAAATATAATTTATATGCTCAAGGGCATAAGGGTTGGTACTATGTATCACCATAATTCTGATTGTATCTAAATTTAATTTGGCAGCCTTGAATGGGAGTTTTACGGTGCACTGTTGAGAGTATAATTGTTGATTTTTATTTTCATTGTTTACTTATAGACTAAACATTATTAACAGTTTGTACACTAGAGCAAACGTTGTTTCTTGTAAGAAACATTTCCTTAATGGGTGATAAAGGATTCTTTTTATTTTCCCGAAAAATTGGCTCTAATGATTGTGTGGAAGTGGTAAATGTTTTCCATCTGTATATGACAGTATTCTCTCCAATTGAAAAGTGTTTTTTGAAAGTTTTCGATACACCATGACCTATGTTTGTGCATGTGTTTTTATTTCTATTTTTCAAATTTTCCATCAAGGATAAAAATTATGTTTAGTTATTAGATTAAAAGAGTGTATAGAAATTCTGGACAGCCTGTATATTCAAGTACGGCTCATACAAACTTTCATTGTCTAAGTTTGACCATTGTTACTTGTTAAATTTCAGCAGAGAAAAACAGTATATCAACTTATATATTTTTGAACACTCTATATGTTCCAAACATTAAATACTTAATAATAAATTTTGAGAGTTGATTTTTTAACACTATCACACTTTAATATATGAGATACTAGTTTCCAAAACTGTTGCTTCCACTTTCAACCTCAAAGTTCCGACTGCTGTTGCTGGTTGTAGTTGCCTGCAGACTTATCTCTGGTGGTGGAACAATGAACTTCTTTAGTAATTTGTTGACCGGCAGGATTTCAAACTTTATTGCCCATCTTTATGCTTCTATATTAAGATGTTCCCCACACTGTGATTTCTTTGTGGGCTGTGAAGTTTTTTAGTTCGAATTTGGGTGTAGGTTGTGATTTTATTCCAAAAGGAAAGGGGGGTCCAGGTGCATTTTCTCCAAGTTCTGTGGTTTCCGCCACCTCTCATTCCACCAATTACTCCATTATCACCTTTCAAATAATCCATTTTGCCTGCATTTCATATCATCCTCTTCCTCACCATACCTGGTGGTTGCCTGACCACCCGCTTCCAGGTCTTCACTCTGTCCACTCCATAGGTTCCTGTGCTCCCCGACAGGGTCCAAATATGGACAAATAAATTCCGAAATCCTGCCAGTTGATAACTCAGTTAAGAAGTTATTGTTCCACCAAGGGAGACAAGGTTGCAGGCAACTACAATCAGCAATGGCAGTGAGGTTGAAAATGAAAGCAATGGCCTTCCAAACTAATCCCTCAGAAATTAAAATGTAAAGTGACAGTTTTAAGAAACTGACTCTCAAAGTTTATCATCATTTGGACGTCACTGTTACTAAATTCCTCCAAACAACAGTTAATTACGGTTTTAGTTATGTCATTGGGCACCTTATTAATAAACTGATTTCACATTAGGAACACAATTACTTAAAATAAATACATATAAGATTTATAGCCTATTGTAACATGGGCAAACCTTGCCCTTTGTTAGTACTCCATGTAAACTACAATAACTTGGTGCTCCTAGCTTTAATGTCTGGTACTTAATCATTTTAGGTTAAATTACTAAATTCTATAAATAAGTTTAAAAACACTACTGGAACTAAAAAGTGCTAAGTTAATGCATATCATTGGTTGTGTACCTATATCGAAAGCGTGACCCCATACGAAAGAAGTTCTGTCTTGCTGATGGTCCTTTTACTGGAGCTCGAAGACGGAAAAATGCATGATGTTCTACAGCACATTTCCAAAGATGCTTACACGCCTTCTCATTGTGCAGCCTGCAAATATAATCACATAAAAGTTAAATGTTGATCTAGATATTGTGTTATAATGAATTTTTACCCATATAATTTGCCTCTCCATTTAAAATATTTAATTACAGAAAAGCATATCAGTGCAGAATAAGTGTGCACATTGAAAATCATACTTTGTTTATCGGTGCTTTCATATGAGGTTATAGTGAGAACATACACTAGGTTGTGAGGTAAATATTGGCACCTTTGATTTTTCATGTCTGTTTATAATCTTGTGATAAATGTCTTCTTGGCTTGAAATTAATAGCTTTCACAAGCTGCTTCTGCCTAATTCCAAGGATGATATTCTGAAGAGCAATTATACCAGTATAATGAAAAACTGAAGCTGTTAACAGTGAGGCAATGCAAATCCACGAATATGAGAAATATCTTAGAGACTATAAGCTTCATTTATCTTAGTATTTGCTGCAAGTTCTTGTAATTAAACACAAACTAGTTTCGCCATATATCTATTGCACCATCTGTGCCACTCTTGTTTATACTGGTTACTGTCATAATGAACACAAAATTACTTAATATTTCTATGTGTTACTAACTACTGAAAACAAAACAAATTTGCTGACAGAATCAATCAGCAGTATTTCAAAATTCATTATGCGGCCCTTATTTTTCAAAACGAATATCTGTTTCCAAACCATTAAATCTATGGGTCCATTTAAATGTTTTAATAATTTAATCTCTAGGTTTATTTCATGATTAAATTGATCAAAAATGATCTGTCACACCTGATTTATCAATGTTTACATTTAATATTTCTAAAATGTTTGTTTATTCTGGTTTCCAAATAACGTTTGGTTTTACCAATATAAACCCTGTCACAATCCAAACAGCTAAATTGATATACACCAGATTTTTTATAATTTGGAATTATATCCTTTTTAGAAAAATTCAGCAAAATTTTTATATTAAACTTATTTTTAGGAACCAAAGTTATACCATGTTCTTTAAAAGATGTTTATTAGCCCAAGGATGGTTAGTAAGCTTTTTAAAATGACAATCATCTTTTATTTTATTGAGGGTAGAAACTTCTTTGACAGCTTTTTGATATGTTTTAGAAGTAAATGAGTCAACCTATAGACACTTATAGTTTCACTTATACTTATTTTTGTCTGGAAGCATTACGAAGACCAATGTCTTCATTTGCAATGGTTTCCCCACTGGCGGTTGTAGAGGAAACATCTGTTGTAGTAGCGACTGTGCTACTATTTAGGTTGCTGGATATAAACTTCGTATGTCGCCTGCTTGTGGTATATCAAAATTCATGGCTATGTGAACATTCTTCATAATATGTATTTTCTCCCAAATTATCAGTTCTGCTGTTGCTTTTGCGGTTTTAGTAATTTAAGATCCTGTTCTATGTTGATATTTTTAAAAAGTTGACTTACCATCTGTGGGCCAATGAAAAATTTACAAAATTTTTTAAAGAATATGGCATAAATTTGGTCCCTCAAAATAAATTTGATATACAAAATTTACTAAATTTTTCTAAAAAGGATAAAATTCCAAATTATAAAAAAATCTGGCATTTATAAATTTAGTTGTTTGGATTGTGATAGGGTTTATATTGGTAAAACTAAACGTCATTAAGAAACCAGAATAAAAGAGCATTTCAGAAGTATTAAATATAAACAAACTGATAAATCAGCTGTAGCAGATCATTTTTGGTCATTTAATCATGAAATTAACCCAGAGGTTAAATTATTAAAGCAATTAAATGGACCTATAGATTTAATGGTTTGGGAAAGGATATTTATTTTAAAAACAAGAACCGTGCTATGAATTTTGAAATACCTCCAATAGATTGTATTTATAGGTTTTTGTTTTCAGAGATTGGTGACAGATAGTTTTAAAATGAGCATCAATAACTATGGTAACTTGGTTGAATAGCTTTGAAAATAAGTTGGAGACAACTTGAAACATGTCAGCTGTGAAACATCTTGCAATATTACTAAGATAAATGAAGTTTTTAGTTTCTAATTTGTTCTTATTTTATAAGTAGATTCTGTTGCTTCACTGTTAATAGCTTCATTATTTCCTTATTTCACATAAATATTGTTTGGGACCAAATGCTTGACTACCTTTCTGAAGGGGTCACATTAAGTGATTTAGACCCAAAAAATATCCATCCATCTCCAACAGTTCCCACCGATGATTAGCATTGCAATCACATAGAGAAGATGTGGAATGATTCCTCAAGTTAGGGAAATATTAACATTAACATTAAAAGGTTATGTTGAAGTTCAATGTTCTGTCCAATTTTTATGGGCAATAAAAACATGGACTTTAATCAATCATGGGCAAAATTTACATCAGAAAGAAATAAGTAAAATTTTATGGAAGTTAGAGCTAAGAACTCTGTAAGAGAATGGAACAAAAATGGAGAAAAATTAATATTTTTATACCATACCTGAATACAAAAGTGTGCTCCTGCTCACGACCCTGATCATCATCCTCCACTACAACCAAGGTCAGCTTTTTCTTCTTGAAGTCCAGTTTACCAATTTTGGGCCTGAAAATGAAATTATAAATTTCTTTTATTTTAGTTACTTCTACATAACATTCCTAACTTTTTTGCTGCAAGAATTTAGATAATATTATTATACAGTGTCAGAAATTTATATAACAATTCCTTAATTCACAGAACTCTTCAAGGTCAGAATATGGACATAAAAGTAAGCCTCTACAGCATGGGTACACAAACAGCGCTCTGTGAGTGCAAACGCTCGGTACGAACCACAATGACAGCTTGTAGAGCGCTGACTGTGTGATAGAGAAGGATGATGTAGGGCAGTTTAAAAGCAGTTGTCTGGTGGACTGTGTGTTGTGTGCAGCCAGTTGCTAAAACTCCCTGCTTACGTATCGTTCTATAATGGAGGAATCCAAAAGGTGGAAAAGTGACCATCAGGCAAATACTTTCAATATTGCGTGGGAAAGCGATTACTTTTTCATAGCAGCTGGAACAAATTCTCAGTTGTCAGAAAATTTTGAAAGGTAGAAAAAAGCATAATATAATGCATCACTACGACAAAACACATTGTGAGCAGTAAAAAGGTTCAGGAGTTGAAGGTTGCATTATTACCTGAGGTAGGTTGGAATTCATAATACTTTATTACTAGTGGAGTTAGTTTCCATGTTTATAATATCACGAAAACATGGAAAATTGTGAATGTGAATATGTATTTATTTATTATTTACAGGAGTGTGGCGAACTAACAGTGTTTAATGAAGCAATGCTGCGTGTGAGTTACAAACAGTCATATAATATTGCAGCAGCAGGTAAATCATTTACTGAAGGTGACTTTATAAACCAATGTATGCAGAACTACTGTGCCCTAACGAAGTGCATCAGCTTGAAGCGGTCTCACTCTCACATACCACGGTTGCTCACCACATCAGAGACATGGCACAAGACGTGCAGCTTCAACTCATACAAATGGCAACACACTTCATGACATATTCTTTAGCACTCAATGAGTCAACAGATACATCTGATATGGCCCAGCTAGCTATATTAGTGTGCGGTGTAGACAACAATCTCATACAGAAGAATTGTTAAATTTTGTCCCATTAAAAGACACTACAGGCAAAGATATTTTTCACAGTGTTGAGGATTCTTTAAATGCCATTGCGCTACCCTGGGATCGCCTGGTATCAGTAACAACGGATGGAGCTCTAGCAGTGTGTGGCCAACGTTCAGGGTTTGTAAGTTTTATTCGGGAAAAGGTTAAAAATGCTGGTGGCTCTGATGTGATTGGAGTCCACTGTCTCATTGACCAACATGTTCTCTGGTCCAAAGCAGTGAAGCTTGGTACTGTGATGGAAACAGTGGTAAAACATATTATTAATCACATAGACTCACACTGACAGTTTCAAGAGTTTCTCTGTGATGTCGATGCAGAGTATGGAGATATTCTCTATTATTGTGCAGTCCAGTGGCTAAGCAGAGGCAAAATGTTAGAAAGATTTTACCATCTTCGTGACGTCATTTGCCAATTTCTTGAAATGAAGGGGAAACCCGCACCAGAACTCAGTGACCCACCTGGGTAGCCAACCTTGCATTTCTTGTGGATATTACTGGACACTTCAACAAATTAAATATTTCTCTTCAAGGAAAGAACCAGCTCATTCTCGATATTGGTGCTGTTTTTATTGTAACGTTGCTTCAATTTTGAGCGATGTGGCTCTTATTTCTCTCAGGGCGTGGTAACGGATGGAATGAAAAATCACACAATGTTTCTTCACCACAATGTATTATTAACACTTTTTCTCTATTCAAGATGCTCTCGGGCTTCGAGCCAGGTGTAGTGATGAAAAGACATCAACGTTTCGGGAGTGTACATCTCTCCCATCTTCAGGATGAATGACTAGCAAGAGTGAAGGGACCAGTACTGTCAGCCAGTACGTACCGAGTAGAAAACACCCAGTCTAGTGTGGAGGTGGTAGGTACTGGCTGACAGTACTGGTCCCTTCACTCCTGCTAGTCATTCATCCTGAAGATGGGAGAGATAAATATTTCCATATTTAATTTTAATATATATGTATAAATGTTAGAATTATATGTGTTCAATATTAATAACAAAGGGAGAATAGCTAAAGATCGCTTCCCTAACAATGCGGGAACTATTTGATGAATGCATACGCGGATGTATACGTGGCAGTCGGAATGATAGACTCGCAACTAAAAGAATCGGGACTAGCGTCTGTATATTCAAGGTGAAAAGACGTATTTTGGTAGCGTGTGAACATTGTAGAACATTTACCAGACTTTCATCAAGCTTTTGTTCCACTTTTTGAAAAAGTGGAAAGACTTAAATAATCTATAATGGTGCTAAGAGGATTTATTTAAATGTAAAATAGAGAAAAAGTAAAATATGACTTGAAGCTTTCCTGGCGACAAACATATTCAAGATGCTCTCTGGCTTCGAGCCAGGTGTAGTGATGAAAAGACATCAACGTTTCGGGAGTGTACATCTCTCCCATCTTCAGGATGAATGACTAGCAGGAGTGAAGGGACCAGTACTGTCAGCCAGTACCTACCACCTCCACACTAGACTGGGTGTTTTCTACTCGGTACGTACTGGCTGACAGTACTGGTCCCTTCACTCTTGCTAGTCATTCATCCTGAAGATGGGATGAACATTAGTAACACGTTTTCATCATTTAACCATCTCATACCAACATCAAAAAACAAATTACACTCTTAACAAATATTCACATAAACGATTTTCTTTTGGGGTCTTCTAATATTCTGTCTCAATATGATGAATGAGTCACGGGCTTTTCGTCGCAAACTTAAACTTTTCATAAGTCAGTTACGGTGTGGCAACATGGCTCACTTTCTAACCTCACAAAGTGCTTGTGATGGAGCAGAGTTCAGTGATTACATTGAAGTATTGATATTCAAAATGAATTCGATTCTAGATTTCAAAACCTTGATTCACTTGAGAAGGAATTTCAAATTCTTGCAATTCCTTTCTCAACATCAATTGAAACGGTGTCTTATGATTTGCAACTTGAACTTATTGATCTTCAGTGTGATGTAAGAGCTAAAGATCGTTTCAACAATACCACTAACGTGAGTGATTTTTACAAGACTGTACCTCAACAAAAATATCCATGACTACACAGGCTAGCTGCAAAAATGATCTCAATATTTGGTTAGACAAATGCCTGTGAACCACTGTTTTCTATCATGAACTTAAATAAAAACAGGTATCGAACATCTATGACTGACTTTTCCTTAAGGTCAGTACTTTTTCTTTCGGCTGCCAATCACATAAAACCACGTTTTGATGTATTGGTAAAGAGACATAACATATAACTAGTTTGTACATGGATTAAATCTGCTATAGAAGACATTAATTTGTTTAAAATAAATATTTTACCTAACCATAAATTAGTAAAATAATATTTTGAGAAATCATTTATGGAAGCTTGCACTTCTTTTCGTGTACTGGTCAGCCACAATTTGAGTGCATTCGGTGAGAAGTTAGTTTAAAATATTATTGGCAGAGACAAAGAAAGCATCCTGACAATGTAATCAGTGAGGCTACAATAAAAGGTTATCTCATAAGGTCACATTCTGTGTTTTCAAAGCCGCCACAATAAACATAAAGCACAGAGAGCTTTGTGCCATTGTTGAATAGTTGGGACATAATAACAAATTTGATACAACACTCAGCACTCAAAGCAAAAGGTAAATTTTACTACCTTTTCTATGAAAAGTCCCTTCAATGTCTTTGGTTACCAGTACCAAATGCTTACAGCGAGAGACTTTTTTCTATATATAAAATTGGTTGTAACAGACAGAAGGGCAATGAAAAATGAAATTGTCATAACTTCTTGTATGTTGCAATTTGGTGATGCCAATTTATGGGTGATGACCCTGGATGTCTGATGCATGATATACATGTAGTGATTCATGTTATGATAATAATAAAATAAATGTTTCGATTTGGAGAAATTTCGAACAATAATGTTACAGTAACATTACTCAGCAGTTAATTTTAATTTCAGTAATGTCTATGTGTATTAATTTTATCCAAAAATTTGTGCAAAATTAATGCAAAGTTTTAGAAAACACCGCTAACTTAAATTATTAATGCAAATTTTTCAAATAATTACCACCAAAAAATCTTCCCTTTGATGACGCTCTTTTGCATAATATTTGTTGTGCTGGGAAAGAAAGGATAAGTTGCTAATGTGAAGACATCAGGTGACTATTGTTTTCATTGTACGACTGCACATTCCCAGTATCGTCTTTCCCCTCGCATTCCCTCGCTCTGCACAGTTCCCTAGACTTAAGGTAGTAAACAAACCTGTGGCACCTTCCTTAAAGTGCATTCATATCATGACCGAGTAGTATGTACTGTACGATACCTCTCCTCTCTGTCCACTCGTAAACAAGAGCACTGCCAGTACTTGTACTCTGCTCACGAACCACAAGCTGGCTTCGGGAGCGCAAACTCTGTGCAGGGCTGCTCTAGAGGTAAGGTGCAAACTCAGCATTTATGGCTACACCTATCTAATGCTTTGTATAATTATTGGTAGATGTCAGCACTAGGTAAGGATGCCAATCATAGCTGGTTAAAACAAGTTTGAGAGGGTTCCCAGCAAGTTTATGAAGTTTTACACATGCATGTATTAGTAGTATTGCTTCTTTGTAGATTTTGCATGATGTGCAAAGTGGTGACAGGCTGTGAAATAATGCCTATGTTCAATTAATTTAGTGACGATTCTTGCTACTTGGAGTTATTTCTCAGAAGAAGGAGAAAGCAATACAGAAGCTACTCCACAGCAAGTTGAATGCAACAGCAGCTCAAGTATGACAGTAACGATAGCTCAGATTTGCAGGTATTACATACTGTTACCAAAATTGGTACTTTAAATACATGCCCATTTCCATCCAAATAAATGTTTCTAGTTTTATTACACAAAAAAATTACTCAGAGTGAACCTGTGAGGATGTAATACACCAAAACTTGTTCAAAACAAAAGTGACAATCATAAATTTTTGTACATTTTGGTAAGGCTTCCATATTCATATATTCCAGATTTTGTTTCTATGCACAGTTTTAAAGTTAATCACAAACACCATGTCAACAGTTTCAATATCACGCACTTATTTAAAAGCACTTATCTAGAATCGACGAGAGCTAATCTGGCTGATTCGCTCACCTGTGAGCAAAACTAGTGCTATTTCATCCAATCGTGTTACTTAATCATCCTGTGAAAGCTTAGGTAACTCTGTAAGTGATCTCTAGATGAATTATTATTATTGTTGTTATTATTATTGTTGTTGTTTGTTTGTTTCTTTTTTGTTCCTATATATAATGAGTTTTTTATGTGCTCATTCTGTATATTTATTGACAATGTTTTGTACATCACAATTGACATGTTCAATGTTCACCAGCCTCCATGGCTACTTGTGAACTCGCTGAACGCAATCTAATCTAATCTAATCTAATCTAACACATCATGCAACGATTAGACGAGATAGGGCTAGCGTCATTTGCAGGTGAGTAACTCAGCTAGCTGTCAAGTGCCAGGTTAGCTCTTGCCAACTTTAGTAATACCTAGTTTTAAAACAGCAACATATTATGTGTTACATTATTTTGGCCTCCCTGTCCTTCCAACATGATTTTTAATGCTCACTCATTTTAAAGCATTTAGA
This sequence comes from Tenodera sinensis, assembly GCA_030765045.1. Classification (NCBI taxonomy): domain Eukaryota; kingdom Metazoa; phylum Arthropoda; class Insecta; order Mantodea; family Mantidae; genus Tenodera; species Tenodera sinensis. The sequence continues at coordinate 129,155,927 of CM060966.1, read as the reverse complement.
AAGTGAAAATACATAAAATCAAATGTTTAGCCTGTGGAAACTGTGTTACATGTGTCTTAACATATTTTTAGTGCCTAAATTGGTTTTTAAGGGCCTAAAAATCTGAGATCTACTATCAGTTTATTGAAATGTACATAAAACTTAAAACTGAACATTAATGTACAAAAGCTACAATACTGATATACCTATTGTGTTTAACATCTTGAGCCAGAGTTAAATGGCTTCATTTACATAACTTTGGAGTAATGGCACTGCCAAACAGACAATAACACTGAAATCTGAATTTTTATGGGATTCTAGCAGTGACAACTTAAACTTCCTCTAGAGTTAACCATTAAATGCACATTATACTGCTCCTAACCCACATTCAAATTCAGTAGATGCAACAAATTCTAACAAAATTTTCTCATACTGGTGGTTCCAAAGGAGCAGTAGGTTTCTTGAAATTTTTCCATATCATGAGCATGCTATGTTTCCGAATCTATTAAATATGCATGTAAGCTTTGTTGACAAGAAAAAGCAATTACTTAATGAAAATATTACATATTACAATCATAGTAATTAATTTTATCCAAGGATATAACCATATTTGGCAGTTATCTACTTGATAATGAACATCAGTAGCTAAAGGCAATCACAATTGCTTATTCACTCACCAGAAGAAAAGTCCTATTTTCTGTGTTCCCTCAAACACTAGTATACCAGTTGGGGTTAGTCCCAAAGAATATTCACAGCCATCTTTACCCTGAAACAGAAAGTATTGATAATGGATAAAAAGCAAATATGTTCAAATTTTACACTTCATTGATTTATTCTTCCTTAATATTTTCCTCAAGATTTTGCCTTCTATAAGGATACCCTTATAAGTAATGCCCCACATTTTTTTTTTTTCTGGTCAAGAACAATCTGCAATCAAGCAAAGTGGCGTTAGTTGCTGAGCACAAAGGGTGAGGACATCAGAAAATTTTGCAGAACTCTAAGATTTGCAGTAGACGGGGATAATCTTCATGACTGTCAATGCCTGACTTGCAGTGAGAGGTTTGATGCATTGTGACTTAGTTTGGCATTGTTGCTGTCAATCAGCAAAGGAAGTCTGTGTGCAATTACTGATGCTCCTGATGCTCAAGAGGGTCCAAGTGAGTGAGTGGAGTTGAAGGGCTCATTGACAGCTAGGTCATTTGGGCTCCAAGTTAAAATTTAAAATCTAAAACATTCACAAAGTTAATTGGCTAAAAGGTGAAGGTTAAAACAGACAATTAAAAGCATAAACAGGTAAAACAACCAAACAGCAAATGAATGCACTAACTTTAAAACATTAAACACCTACACACTAGTCACCATTAGGAATGAAGACGGTTGTGCAGTAGACAAATATCTAATGACATCACAGTCACATGATTTCTAACCAACCAGATGTAGCCCGTTTCAGTGCACACTTGTGAGAGTATTTGTATAGCTTTATATTGAAATTAAGTAATTAGAGCAATAAGTCCAGTCTGTTGTGTGACAGTAAGTTCATTAACAGTTCCGAAGATGGCAGAAGCATAAAAACAGCGTTATTCAGTCATGCCAGGGAAATAGCGTACAATGTGTAGAAATACTTCCTGAGAAAGATGGTAAACAGTTGCAATGTAGTACTTTCCCTCTTTCCCCTACATGTGCATTATTTGTCACTTATCGCCATCGTTCCTGATGGCTACTCTAATATGGGTAAAAGATGAAAGCTAAAACAGAACATGAAAATGCTAAACAGTTACAGCATTCAAAGGAAAAATAAGAGGATTAAAATAGTAGAAAGGAAATCTTAAGAAGTTAAAATGCTCAAACAACTAAAAAACAAGTTACACTTATAGACTAAAAACTTCACTTATCTTAGTAACCACTGCAAGGTCTTAAATGCTGCTGACATGTTTCATGGTGCTACTACCATATTTTCAAAGCTCTGTTGAAATAAAGCTTTGAAAATGTGGTGGAAGCATCATGAAACATATGTCTGCAGCACTTAAGAGCTTGCAGCAATTACTAAGATAAGTGTAGTTTTTAGTCTCTAAGTTTATTTTTATTTTACATTCCGTTGATTCACTGTTAATAGCTTCAATTTTTCATTGAAGTTATACTTGCTTAACAAACCCAATTTGGGCAATAAATTGCTGCACCTTACAGGCAGCCACTGGGTCATCGCCCAATTAACGCAATTGTACACCCAGGTCAATGGATTAGCACTCACAAGTATATTGCGTAAAACCACAAGGGTATGAGCCACAGAAAGTTGAATGCCACATGCCGGACAGGCACTGGATCCCCATGCAAAAGGTGCCCATAAGTGGCTTGTGTGTGACCTATCCTCAAGCAGGTTAGAGTAGCTACTGCCCACCTGGAATCCCTGCAGGATGTCATCCAGGGTTGTATGCTGTCCTTAATTGTCTGCAATTGAGTGCTAACCAATACTTCCCATGCTGTACATCGACATAAGGCAGAGTGTGTGTAAAACATCTGGCAAATGGCAAATCTTTAGAGTTCTAAGCAGTTTTCAGCAGTACTGAACTTCTTGTAAGAACTTTACAGATTATGCTTATGCAAAGTCCAATCTTTTGCACAAGTACTCACCAGGACAGTATGATTGTCTACTCCATACATCTCCAACCACTTTACTTTATTCAGGTAGTTCATTTCCGCTTGAGCTGGAGTTAGTCCTCTATTAGAACAGATAAAGGTACATTTTTATTTATTTATTATAAACATACAAATAAATTAATAAAGGTTTTAACCTTCTTGTTTATGCTCCACTGATTCCTAAGAAACCTATTCATTCTTGTTTTATGGCACCAAACATTGTACATGCACGTGTGTGTGTGCGCGTGTGTGCATGCATGCGTGTGTGTGTGCGCGCACGTGTGTGTCTGCGTGTGAGTGTGCGTCCACGTGTGTGTGCGCGCGTGGGTGTGTGCGCGTGCGTGTGTGTGCGCACACACTTCACTCTTATTTCTGAACCTAGAATGTATTAAACAAATAAACAAAACAAGACCATTGCTTGTCAGGCATATAAATTCTTGGAGCATAGCTGTCACCAAACATGCCTTGATGATGCCATTAGCACCCTTACTCTCCAATATCTTTCTATGATGGATCCAGCAGATAATGCTTCACAGGCCTTCAATAAACTTAAGGTAGGCTAAAACCTGGACACATGGAGGCAAAGAGAACAGAACCAGTTTGCTCACATCTATCGGAAGCAAGAAGCACCACAGGCACAAGGGATTGCTTTGCTGTACTAGCACTAATTTGCGAAGAAGCAGAAAAAGAGGAGCGTAGGCAAAATAGAAGATTCTGGGTGCATGATATACACTTATCCAGCAGTTTGAAGTGTGAATTATTCACACTGAATATCTTTTGCATGATGAAGATAATTTCAAACTATGAGTGAGCTAAAAAAAGTTCCAGCAGATATCCCACATTGTTGAGAAACATTTCTATTATTACTATTATTGACCGCCTCCATAGCACAGTGATAGTGCACTGCCTCTGATGTGGAGGACCCAGGTTCGATTCCTGGTAGTGGTGTGAGGATTTTTCCCCCACTGGGAGGTCTGGCATGGGGTACACTCAGCCTCATTAGGTCCTGGCCAATTGAGGAGCTACTTGATGAAGATAATGATGATTATATTAATGATAATGATAATAATATTATTATATATAATAATAATATATATATAATATATAATAATATTATTATATATATAATAATATATTATTATTATTATTATTATTATTATTATTATTATTATTATTATTATTATTATTATTATTATTATTATTTCACATTTAAGATATTGTAATATGATTTGAAACAATTGTGCTGTTTTATACCATAGTAGTAGATAAATTAATTCAATTATTTTTTAATAGATGCCCAATTAAATATACATACCTAGACACTTGAAACTTTTGTTCATTCATTATGAAGTGCTTCAGAATTACAGAGGTGCAAAATTGTTAGACTCAAAGTAAGGTCTTACTTACCTAACACTTCCACATTGTTCTAGACTCATGTCTGTTAAATATTGACAGTTTAGTATAATGTAAAGCTTACAGCAGTTTCAACGAAAGAGGTTAATGTCTATCTGTATTAAAAGTAAAGTAAAGCAAAGCTATAGATGCTGTTGAATTTCAACTTATAGTCCCAGGCAAATGGAAATATAGACACTAATTATTTATTTATGCCCATGGGGTATTTATCTCTGATGTGAGATTCCCTTGTGGTTAACCTGGAAAAAGTACGAATTTAATAGAGAATGGAGAATTTAATGTCGTACTGGCAAGTTGGCCATGGTAGCTTAGTGGTTAAAGCAGCCGCTCGATAAGCGGAAGATCTGTAGTTCAAATCCCGGCTATGGCAATGAATTTTTCAGTTTCTGATTCAACCTCATAGACACTAATTCTTCTCACTGTAAAATAAGCGCAAAGTATATTTTTGATGACCATTTAAGAAATGCATCAACTCAGTATTATCTGTAAATAATCCAGACCATATGTGAAAATTAAATTATATTATTTGTTCATCATGGGTATCTATTCCCTTTGAGTCTAGAAAAAACTGTTCATAACAAAAACTATCATTTGTAGATGTTAGTGTAAGAAAATATATATTTACAGTGAAAACAGTGGATGTACATTCATGGAAAGCATTTATTTTATTTTAGTTTAGGGAGTTGTAAACTATTTTCAAGTTCGGATCTCAGCCATTTTACCATAAGAAATCTATTGGGGTCTAACAATTTTCACACCTGTGCATGATGAAGTTACAGCACAAACCCTTATGAAGTGTGATTGTTCTACTATGATTATACATTTTTCTTGCATTATTATTTAATAGAGGTACACAATATAAAATCAATTAAATATGTCGTAATTCCATGGAGCTCTACCTTAAATGATAAGTTTTATATTCGTTTATCTGAAACATTTCCCATTTCTGCAGCTATTTGTTCCCAAGCATTATCCCTTACACTGTTGTTACTATATAATTTGTGGCATTTATTGAACAAACAGGTATATTGTTGCACCAAAGTAATAAGCTTTTCCTCATTCATTGCTGCAGAAGAACGTATAAAAGTATCAATGACTTACTGCTGATGAATACCAGAATTAGCAGTGACCTTGGTTAGCACGAAGACATCCAACAATGGCACAATTGATACCGATAATGACCCTCTGCCCACAGAAGATGAAATATTCTCTGTGAGACTTGCCTGCCAAAGCTTCCACTTGCTTTGCCTCGCTTCGGTTAAGTGACAGCCATTCCATTTATTAACAAGGAAAAGGTATTATTCAGCGCATCCAGGTGTGAGCCTACCTTTATAGTGACATCTTTTTTTTTATATCAGAAAGAGCATATATAGGAAATGACAATGTCAGAATAGCAGTAAAAACTTGGTGAACAAAAAAGAGAATAAAATTATCAAAATATTACATTGGGACTTGAATTAAAAGATGCATACATGTCATGAAAACAATTTTAAGAACCACTTAAAAATTGTGTTTGAAAATTCATGCTTCTTACAGATTCTAACAAAATCAGGCAACAATTGTTACCATTTTGGGAACCATATTATAGAACTGTCCTCAGAATTTTAAAGTCTGCCCATCATCCTACTCTTCCATCCAGGTTTTTTGCATGAAGGCAATGTTGAAATGGAAAAGATTAAAATAATCTTGTAAAAATGATTATATAATCCTTGGAATATAAATTGAGTTATTATTAAAAGAAGCTTTTAACAGAAGTAACATTCTGTCAGTGTGTAACACCATTCTTCAATTAAATCTCTTCTATTTTGAAAAAATCTTATGTGTTGTACTCACATGACTTTCTCTGCTCTTGAACTAACTATTCATCTTTCATCTTTATTCATCCTTTGAAATATATGTTATTGGACATGTCAAATTTACATGTATATAGTTTACAGTAAGAAACAATAATGCATGCATATTAATAACAATTAAATAAAAACATTTACAAAAGGCCACAATTTACGTTGAGCAATAATAATACAATCTCTTGAGGCAAACTGAAAAATGTAGCTGAGCATTTTTCAATTTTTTTACATATTATGTTGCTTCTATCGACTTATTCATACATACACAGTGTTGATAGAATTCCTCAATCCAGTAAAATTTGTTTACAAGCAGGAATTTATTTAAATCAGTTCTGAATTTTTTAATAGACTCTATGTTCCTCAGAATAGATGGTAGGTTATTGTACAATTTTAGATTATCATATTTAAAATATTTTTCAAATAATTTAGTTTTATGAGAAGGGATGTGTAATATTTTTATTCCGCGTGTTATGCATATGAATTACAGAATTTATGACAAGATTATTGAGATTAAATTTAACATATATTTTGATTTCCTTTATGTAAAAAGGTGTATAGTTAATATGTTCATTTTCTTAAAATGTTCTCTGCAACTTTCTCTTTTTGAAATACCCAGTATAGTTCTCAGAGTCTTTTTTTATCACTTGAAAATCAGTTTGCTGTTCACACTATTTCCCCATAGTGTTATTCCATATTGTAAGTGTGGGTGCAAGCAGGCAAAATAGCAACATTTTAGCACATCTAATGTAAAGTGAGATTTCAGTTGATAAAGTAAAAAACAAACTCTTGTTCCTTTATCTTCTTCATGTTAGTCGAGATAAATATATGCTGAAATTACCATACTGCTGATTTTCTTATAGATGTAAGGTGAATATGGGAATATAGTACATTTAAAGTAAGCCAAATCTTTGAAAGCTTTCAAATTCTGTTCTCTTTGCACAGCTAAACAGATAAAAAGTGAACAACGAACTTCCATTTGAGAAAAGTTTTAAGTCAGCAAAATTCATACAAATAACAAGGAATACCTCTGAAATGGCTCAATCCTCAAAAAAAAAAAAATGCATATAGACATTGCTTGTGTGTTTTGTATAGTAAGATTAGGTCTATCTCTTATGGTTTATCAGTTACGCACAAGTCGTCAAGAGCAAACAGGCCTACATAGGCTACAACCAGAAAATTCAAAATACACATTTAATTTGCTACAAAAATATCTTAAACATATGGTATTTTAATCAAAATCATTAGAGCCATTTTTGATAAAATCAAAATTTTCAAAATCCATGTAAAGGGTAGTTTAGAGTGGAGGAATTTTCTTAAAAATCTTTGTGTCACATCCTTGAAAGATAACTTAAATACCAACTTTGGTTTTTAACAGACTTTTCATTTTTGAGTTAACACGCACACATATAAGCCTTTTTCTAAAACTGCTTTTTTTTGGATTAAGAGGTCTCAAAACATATTTCTGTTGAAATCTCAACATCAAAATTATGGGTTGAACATACTTCCCCTACTTACTTTACGTAGTAGAGAAAGTAAAAGTGTAATGAAGCGTTTTTGCATTATATTGACATCAAGTGTTCAAATTATATTGGAATGCTTATTATTAGTAAGAGACGTTGCTTTCTTGTCACAAGAAAGGTATATAATTAAGAATCCATGTGCTACTTGTGACAGTACTTAACAAATTAATAGAACAAAACAAGCCTTTTGCTAGTTATCCATATTTTTAAAACTACAATGATGTAAAATTCCTCAGCTTACACACAAGTGCCTGTTGTTCTCGCAATGGTGCACCACGCTTTAGCTTTTAGGAACATTAATGTACAATAATTACATCATAATTTTAATGCAAATGCTAGGAAATGTGTAGATTTTACCTGCATTTCTTGTATTCCTCTAGAACTGCGATTTCCATTTCCTCAGTCTGGTTGGGCACAAAACGGAATTCAGATATATATGCCGGAGTATGATAACCTTCTTCATAATCACCCAATTCAGCTGCAAAAATAATTCTTATGATAATCAGCTCATTCTGAGGCTGTAACTATGCATATCTAGCATCAGCTACTATACTACTCGCAAAAGTTAAAGTTATGTGAATGCTGGCCAATGCTCAATCGGAGTGCTGCTGCCAAGCTTAGTGGTGCATGTACCGGCAGAGGTTCTGTACAAAAGAGCAGTTCATGAGCGTGAGATGGTGTACCACATTCGGCAGCGCTGGTAGGAGGGGCAAGCTTAGGGTTCACTGGAGTCTGCAGTATGGGCCATCTCCATATGCCTTTAACTTTTGCAAAGATTATAACTGAATGTCACAAATTCAGATTTACCTCACCTTGTTTTTAGTAATGACTATGCCTTCTAAGCCATGAAAAAACTGAAGCTATTAATAGTGAAGCAAATTAAATCTGCTAATGTAACAAATATACAGCCTATAGGCTTCACTTATATATGATGTTGATTCAGTAGTACGTTTTGGCAGATTAGCGACTGTTAAGGACATACCATCCCATTTGCCACCAGATTTTGAGTTTGTTGGTATTGTGCCCTTTAATGGGTGGTGTTTACCATATAAAATGCAAGGATAGCCCAAAAATATACATCAGCCAAACTAAAAGAAACCTTAAAATACAACTGAAGGAGCACATTATAACATTCAAACAGATTGAAAAATCAGTATCCCAGTATCCCATCACTTCTGGTCAACTCAGCAAACCATTGAACAGGATATTAAATTACTAAAACACACAAAAACTACAGCAGAACTGATAATTTGGGAGAAAATACATATTATAAAGAATATTCACACAGCCATGAATTTTGATATACCACAAGCAGACAACATAATGAAGTTTACATTCATTAACCCAATTAGCAGCACATTTACTACCACAACAGATGTTTCCTCTTCAACCGCCAGTCGAGAAACCACTGAGAGTGAAGACGTTGGTCTTCGAAACGCGTCCGGACAACAATAAGTGTAAAGTGAAACTATAAGTGTCTAAAGGTTGACTCATAGACTCATATATCACTCAGCTGATAATAAACAATATACTTCTAAAACATTTGAAAAGTCTCACTGTCTATATGATTTCGTATATATTAAGTGGCCATCTCCTAGTTTGAGAATCCTCACTACTTTTATCTCCAAAAATACATCCTCGCCAACATCCTGTTCTAACCATGCAGTTCTCTCAAAACAGAGAAGCGTGTCACAACCAGAGACTGTATTTAGAAGTTTGAACTAATAAAAATACTTGAATGTCTCAACAATGTACTAATTTTCTTTCAAAATAACTGTTGTAACAATGGAATCCCAAGAATATAGTGCATTGTTGCTGCCCAACCGTTGCTATAACACATAAAGCAACTTTTGATATGCTTTGATACGCATAGGGCCTTGGAAGCCCTGCTATTATGTATTCTTGGAGTCTTTATGAAAAAATTATGTAATATGAAAAATAAATGAGATATATTCCTGATATCTTAACAGAAGACTCCCAAACTTTATTTGAAGATTATATAGAAGCTCGATAACTGCACTTTGAAAACAATATCATGGTTCATGAATTATTAGGTAATAGGGCTCCAGAAGCCCTGTATATGCCCTCCAGGGTAAACATAGCTAATTGATACTGAAACAGAGAGAGAAGTAGTGCAGCTCAGTTACTGCCTTCTCAAAAGATGTTCTCAGTGTCTTTGACTTTAAAAAGATGTTAGCTAATAATTTGCTGTAAAAGCTTGTTAAAATAGAAAAGCTTAGCATCATTGGTGAAATCGGCCCATAATATAAATACAGGTCCTAGTCTGACAATTTTTTGGATAGCCCTTCTATCTCTAATATTACCCACATAAATCTTCTTTACCTCCTTTACATAATCTCTTGGGGCCTGAACTAAAGCTGATACTGTCTCACTGTTGCAGCATCCCACCGTGTAACTAAATGCATACAGCAGCCAGTGTGTATAACATAAATTTCGAAAAAAACATGAAAAATCGTAAGTCTATACACTACACTATGATGGAATTTAATTTGTTAATACTTAGAAGGTATACCCAAAGTGTTAACAACCACAAATTAATTAGTTGTAAATATTTACCAGCCAAATCTCAAGATTTGAATCCTCTTGACTACCTTCTTATGTTACTATAGAAATATACAAATACCAATGTGCAAAAAAAATTAAGACAGGAACACTACAGTACGTTTACTACAAAACTTTGCCTGTAGGTGCACAGCCCACGTGACCTTCACTACATTTCCCTGCATGCATATGCTAATCATCACACATGAGTCAGTCTTAATTCAGTTAGGTAGGTGTTCTGTGCTGTTGTAGTCCAGTTTACATGTGAACAATGTTAGGAGTGTTTAGAAGTGTTCAGTTTAGCTTGAACTGTTTTCAAAATGAATCAATTGTAGTATAGAGCACAACAGAAATTGTTGAAGTATGACACACATGTGTTTACATAATTGTGTAGGGAAGTTGTAAGGCAATTTGAAACTAAATTTCCTGGTGTGCATGTTCCAAGCAGCCATAGTTCGTTTGCTTGTTAATAAGTTCAGGGACGAATTAATTCATGACAAAATATCAGGAGAGAAGTAATGCTATTTTGGAAGCTGAACTAATGCATGTGAATGAAAATTTCTCCAGATACCATAGATGTATTGATGTAAATGGATGACATTTCCAACATCTGCATTTATTCTGGTAATTGTTAATCTGATTTGATATTTGGTTTGATGTCCTCCATGCACGTATAACCGGGAGATGAGCCGTGCAACTGCCAGCCAACTAGTGCAGTACATGTCAGGGAGACAGGCTGTGGACCTGCCAGTCAAGTTTTGTAGTAAACCTACTGTATAATAACAAACTATACTACACTTTTATTTAAAGCAAAATGCAAGCATTGAAGCAAATAGATGACACTTTCAAGTTATGCTTTACAAACTGTTTTGTTCTGATTTATGTCCAAATGCAATAAAATACATTTATATCTTTTAACTGATTTGTTTATACACTTCTGTGAACTTTGGTTTCTATGAAATAAATGTGAATGAATCAACAAAATGAAAATCACACACAAGTAATCCATATTAACAAAACTATGAAACCTATTGCTTAGTGAGAAATTAATGAGTCAAAGCATTCTTCTTTCACAAAAGAGCACACTGTATTTCCTTTTCAGCATAAATGTATATAAAGTGGAGATAAATTAATATTGCTAGAAACCTGCAACTACAGCAAATTCTACCAGCCTCTTCTACCAATTAAAACAAAAACAAAACAAGACAAAAGTCTACTTACACTGCAAAGCAAGAGCTGAAAGTTCAACTGCAGTTTGGTATGGACATTCCAAACGACCTGTTACAATATCCTGCTTCAGCTGTAAGAAGAACTGATAGCGTGTGAGTTCTTCACGCAAGCTGTTAGGCTCAGAAGAGTAGAACTTAACCTTGAGACGCAATGTGTATGGTGGGCCAACTGTAAAATAAAAGTTTAAGTTATAATTTTATCCTTGTTTTATGCTTGAATTAACATAACTTGGTAATTCTGACATCTCGCTCGGCATGCATTCTGGGCACGGGATATGTGCAGGTCTGTTGTCATGACAACCAGGTTTAACCTTGAAATAGCTTTCATGGTCACACAATTGCCTTTTGAACCCCCTCCACAAGTTATGCCTGTACATTGCCATATCTTAGATGAACACGTGGCAATTTTGTTTGCTTTCACACTGGCATGATACTAAGTTAAAGCACAAAATCAGTGAGCAGTAAAGTGTGTAATTTTCCAATTGTTAAAGTTTTACTATAATAAACAACAGGTATTCAGGTAAATAACTTCGATTTACTTTCTTTTTTTTTGTGTATGTGTGTGCGCTTTAGGAGTGTTTTGTATCTCTGCACCATGGCCCAAAAAGTTTAGACATAAAATCAGCAAACTCTCAACTGTGTGGTAATTAATTTTAGACTTCTAAGCTTCTGCTACAACTCTGTGGTGTTGGTGTTTTTGTTATCATCATTATTATTATTAGTACATGTATACTGCATAATGCACCCAAGCCAGAAATTTAAGTCAACCTGGATTTAGTATATGCTTTCCTTTGGATCGTGTTTAAAACTGTAGAAGTGTACGAAAAATGGAAAGTTTGGTCCTTTAGATATAGTATAACACTGGCACAAACATTTAAATAATCATGTGGCAGCATTTATAAAGGTATTACATAGAATGGAATATGCACTTATTCTCACACAGCACAAAAAAACTAGCACCATCCAAAAGCTTACTGGCATACTTTATGTCATATACTTGAGAAGTGGAGAAATTTTTACACACACCTAAATGTATCTATGTTACATCAAATTTACTTCATTGGTCAAATCACAATTTTAATCCATTTATAGTTATCTGTCGTAAGGTGAGGTGGAAAGGTTTTATCCTTGTTCACTGTTTTATGTCTCCTCTTAAGTTCGGCCGGAGAACTGCTAACACTCGACCAACGCATCGGCAACACTATGTTTTGCACATGGTGCAGCGGCAACGCACATATGGAAAGCAACTGTCAGGATTTGCAAGTTACATTAATTAAACTCTAATCTCTAAACAATATTAGTGAATAGAGAACAATAATGAATTAGGGATCTAAGAAAAGCATGCAAATGAAAAAGGAATTTATCACTACTGGTTTTGAATATGGGTTAAATCTGCTCAAGAACCAAGAGTTATTGCCTCATTAATCGGCTTAACTTGTAGCACGACTTTTATTTCACAATCAAGCAGAACACGTGACATTGAAAGGCTCATGCTGTGTGTTGGACACACAGGAGCTGGGTCATCACACAAAAGATATGATGAGTGGCACGTGTGTGACCTATTCACAAGTGATTTAAAATAACTTCCAACCACTGGGAGTCCCTGCAACCAGGGTCATGTGTTATGGTCCACCATTGATGCAAAATTCAATCAGAATGAAGTGGAATTCACAGGTTACTTAAAGAAATTTCAAGATATGTATTTTACTCGTGCCAATAAATATATATACTGAGTGTCCCCCCCCCCCCCAAAAAAAAAAAAAACCACAGACAACGCTTAGTATGTTGTAAGGGATGGCAAACTGATCAGTTTTCAAATAGGAACCTCTGTCCGGAAATGTATGGTTTGGTTGCTGGAGAGCATCGAAGTTTGAGAATGAAGAGTTGTGACAATTTGTTAACATTTGTTTTGGTATCTTAACATGGCAGGTATGCAGCCATTTAGCCGTCTGTGTACTGGGGTGAATGATCTGAGCATAATAACATTCCTCTATATAGTCCTTGGTGTGCATCCTACTGTGCTACTTGTGTAGTTTCCAGAACAGTAACGTTTTTAGCAGCAGTGCAACATGTACCGGTACACAGCTGCTGAAATGGCCGACATGATCTCCAGTACACTTTCATGTAAATGTGCGGAGTCACCTCAAGGTTGCATGTCCAAATCGATGGATTGGTGGAGGTGGGCCTGTTCCATGGCCTGCATGGTTGGCAGATCTGGCTACCCTCGACTATTTTCTGTGGAGTTGTATGAAGACTATGGTGTATGGCACTCCTGTAATGTCAGTGGAGCACCTTATGGCTCAAGTTCACGGAGCGATTGAAAATCTTCAAAGACAACCGCACGTATTGGATCATGTATATGAGGCTTACCACACCCGATATAGCCTTTGCAATGATGTAGGAAATACTCAGTTCGAAGCCTCTTTGTAAGGTAGACAGCTCAATGTTGGGCTTATTGACAAAATGTGAATGCACACCCATCTGATGAGCTACACCGTCCAACTGTGCATTTCCGGACAGGGGTTCCTGTTTGAAAACAAATCAGTTTGGCGTCCCGCACAACATATTAAGCATTGTCAGTTTTTTTTGGGACACCCTGTATATATATTACCCAAAATCATTAGAGCCATTCTGTGGAAAATAAACTAATGAAAATGTATCCCAGTAACAAGTAGTTCAATGTGGGGAAGAAATTGGTGAAGATCTTTGTTACTTGCTGGAATAATGCTGGACTTCCATTGTGCTATCACACGTAAGCACAAATCGTTCTCAAAAAGGGGAGGATGTGTATTTCTAGTGAAATCTTGATACCATAGTTAAGTGGTCAAGAAAGAAAAATATACTTACTTTTTACTTGCTTTTTAATGGCTTTTGTGGGGTCCAGCCAATGCTGTAACAAAAACCAATTCAGTACACTGTAATTTGCATATTTTAAACAACTATTCCCACAGTTAGAAACTAATTAGAATGCTTCAATTTTTAAACTTTTGCACTTTAGAGGCAATGCTAACAATGAATGAATATGTACTCTTCTATCTCATAAAATCTAATGCTATTTCTCAAGATTTTCTCTCATTATAAGATCATGATTTGATGTTTGATGATAACTATAAGCCTCAGTTAACTTACCAATTGAAAACTGCAGGTGTATTTCTGTAGCTTAACAAAAGAACTACACCATACATTCACAATATATTCTATCACTTTTTATCAAAAAATTTTCTGTAAGAACTATGAATGTAAGTTTAGCAGTAGGAAACTGACTACACTTCTGTTACCTGGACATTATTTGCATCTGTGTACTGCAGGCCAAAGTAATCCTTCTCGATAAGATCCAATGAATAGAAAACTTGCTCATATAAATCACTCCCCACAGCTTTTTTCTGCAAATGCAAAAAGTAAAATAGAATTAATATAAAAAGTTATATTGATAAATTATTCATTAAATTAAATTAACAAATAGTTTTATCTATGTATCTTGATAATTTTAAGTAGGCTGCTCCTTTAAGTAGGTAGTCCCCAATGCACATGCCCAATAGCAGGAAGACGGTCAGTCAGGTTTGTTGCCCTTAAGCAGTTATTTTGTTATTAAAAAAGGTCCTAAAAAGGGTCAGTGGGTAGATGGGTTGGTTAAGGCTCTGTAAGTGACAACTACAAACAACACAAATGTATTAATTAAGGCTTCACGGGTGATCAGCCTTGTGAGGTTTAAAAACATTAAGCTTTTGGCCATTGTAGACTCCATGGCCTTCATCAGAATGAAAAAACTATAACATAAGTACAACACAAACGTAATTACATCATTCTCTTTCAGTTTTACCAGTGTTTATTTTGGAACCACATACCAAAATTTTGCCCATTCTATTAACCACATATTAACCACATAACCTTTTTAGTTTTCCACTCAATTTTGGCTCACATTTTATCAAAGAATAAACTAAATATGCTCCTGTGCCTTTCAAGCCCTGAAACAAAACTATCATTTCAGAGCAACCTAACATGGTGTAGACACACAATTTATGTGGGGTTGGTACACAGATAATATAAGATACACTCCCAGGCATGTGATATTGTGTACTGCTACAGTGTCTAGCTTTCAAAATGCTTCATTACACATCCAAGATACCGCCTTACATGCAGATTCATTTACTCTAAATGTTGAGTTGTTAAAGTTACAAAATATACATATCACAATATTTGCAGTGGCATTTAAGCTGACTGTGCGGCTTCTAAGTGGTTAATATTGTGCATTTGCCAAAATGCAGTTTTTGTCACAAATACTTATGTTAGTAAATGTTGGGTACCTGCACAAATAATACTGGTACATTAACATTGTTTTAAAAACATACTGCCTCATTAAGCTCTTAAAAACATGCAAATAAGCTTTTCTCGAACTTATTTAAATAGATAGTAGGGGTAAAAGCGAAGTAGGAGATGGGGAAAGTGGTATTGCCAAATATGTTTGAACTGACTGCTACATAACCTAAGGTGAAATGACAACAGGAATGAAATTATGGAAACTGACTGGACAAATTTGGATGCAGAAAGGGGATTTCTTGTGGAAGGACAATGGATGTTTTGTGGTGTGAGCGTGGGGTAAAAGCCACTTCTTTCTAGTACCTATTGAACCTAGGAATCAGGAAATTCTTCTGTAACTAATAAAGCACTCAATA
Organism: Tenodera sinensis; assembly: GCA_030765045.1. Taxonomy (NCBI): domain Eukaryota; kingdom Metazoa; phylum Arthropoda; class Insecta; order Mantodea; family Mantidae; genus Tenodera; species Tenodera sinensis. Next base: position 129,140,070 of record CM060966.1, on the reverse strand, counting down.
TTGCCGGAAATAGCAATAGTCAGCAACTGCTCGAGAGCCTGCGACACTTTAGATCATGAGAGCTTTAGCTACCTCAAAGTGAACCATTTGCTAGAATGTCTTTTGGCCGAAAGAAGGACCATTTTGAAGCCCACTTACGCACATTCCTAAATATGTATATCCGAGAAAGCTACAAATGCGATGTGAAGCGTTTTGGCAAATATGCAATATTAACACTTTAAACATTTGTTTAAATTTTAATAGGGAGAACTTAATTTTTCTTTTGGTATGTATAAATGGTTGACACTTTAATGAGTACCGAAAATAAATGTTTTCCACAATACTTTTCACACTCGATCCATTTTCTCACGAACTTTATTGAGGAGGGTTACATTTGATGTGGACTTGGTGCATTATGGTAAAACTGGTACAAAAGTTTATTATTTTGGTCAAATAAGGCTGCTTCGGTGATGCGGAAACCTCAAAAGGGGAGGGGGTAAGTTCTGTATTGGTGAAAAGTGTAATCACCATGTGATCTGACAAATCCAATAGTTGCGAAATCCTTTCATCCATGCTACTCAATTTACCATACATTTGTAATCATTACATTTACAAACATTATTTCAAAGACCAATACCTACCGATAAATCTATTGAAAGATCTGTTCCATCCAGCAGTATTACTCGGCATTGGATGAGTTGTTTACTGTGAATTAATCGCTGCGATGCAGTCCGGAATTGACCTTTCTGCCCATTCCTCCCCCTTCTTCTGCTAAGAAATCTTAACATTTTGGCGTTTCCGAGGCTTTTCAAAACGTTGCAGTAATGTAATTAGTCCGGTGCAAATTAATGGCTAACTTTCAAGTAAAATACAACTAAATTACTGAGCAATACGGACAGTAATATAATTAAAATGATTCCCATCCATTCCCTTGACAGCCATCACACATTCACCACCCACCGTTGACTTGTAAACACAGAACACCACAGAATATATAACATACATATATAACACCAACGACATCAACAGACAACGATTCCTTGCCGAATCTATGTGACAGGCTGGCAACATAGACAGCCTAACTGTAATTTCTGTTTTGTTTCGGATTTTTTTTATTGGGATGCTAAAAGCATTACAATTAAGTACAAGACTTATCCAGCAGAATCACTATCATAATCACTAGTAGTAATTTATTCCAATAAATATATTCTACTGTTTACCTTTTTCATGCAAAAACACACAATCATTGCACTAAGTCATTAAGCGTTGTCCTTTTTAATCTTCCTGATACATCACTGATATCCACTAGTTGAAGCACAACAGAGTGAGTTATTGTGAAGTCGCTACTTATGCTTAATTGCCATGGTTCTTGTTTCTTCACTGGCGAAAAAATTATTTTGTTGTTTAGCGACGCTGTCAATTGCCAGGATCACATTAGCGTCGCCGGTGTGCCGGAATTTTGTCCCGCAAGAGTTCTTTTACACGCCAATAAATATATTGACATGCAGCTGTCGTTTTTTAAGCACACTTCAGAACCATCGGTGTGGGCCGGATTAGAACGTGTTCTGTGATTAGAACCATCCGCAACCTTGGAATTAGTAGGCCAGCGTCTGACCAACTGCGCCACCCAGACAAACTCTTCATTGAATATAGTCATTTTTAAATCTCTATGGAGGTTCCTGATGTACCATGGTGCATTAATAACACGTGGTACTTCATTTTGAAAATGTTGTATAGTTTTAATATTAGATTTCAGATGCAGTCCCAGTTCTGCAAACCATAAATCCAAATAGGTTTTAACAATTGCTTATATAAAAGCAATCTATTATGAATTACAAGTTGAAAAATGTCTTCCTAAAAACCAATATTCTTTCTTGTACTTCATGTTCTTTTTTGTGATTAACATGAAGCTTCCATTTTAGGTTAGCATAAGTATCATGTCCAAGCACTTGGATTCGTTTGCATATGGAATAATTTATTAACAAATACCAAGCGCGTCCCTTTCGGGGATGATAGTACGCTGAACGTTCCCCTTATTTTTCTGTGTTTAATTTGTTTATATTTGTTTTGTAATAGTTTAAGGACAGGACAATTATTTTATAGTGATTTCTTTGTGGATAATACTGTTGAGCAGCTATAGTCAGCTTAAATAGCAAACACAAGTTTCACAAGTCAATCCGTTGCGTTCTATATAAAACAGCAGCGTACGCTGAGACAAGTCAGCGTTTCACTACCTGCATGTGATATGACTTGGAGTACCTCCCTGCAAACCCCTCACCCTCGCTTTGCCTGCCCCTCTCGCTTCCGCAAGCCTCTCACATGCCCTATACGCTAGCGTGGTTCTGACTCCGGAGTGTTGTGAGGTACTGTCAATTATGCTTCTTTGCAAATAGAATTGCAGTACATAAAATCAAAGGTGGATTTGTTAAATAAAGAAAAATTACAGCTCTTAGGAAGACATGTTTGACCATGTTACTTCGAAGCTGCACATCTTCAGACAATAAAACATAATGAACAAGTAGCATTAAATAGACAGATTCTTGGACTATAACTCAACTATCATATATCTGTGCACACAAGAATTACCTTAACATGGTCACTGAGAAGATGAATCCAATAACAGAGACAATTATTTAGAACTTTTAAATTTACTTGCTCAATTATATGAGACCATTTACAGTTTGCATCAACACTGAAAGGGACTTTACCGAAAGTTCAAAATGAACTTGTTGAGGTCATAACTTCTGTTGTTAAGGACAGAGTTAGGTGAGAAATTCAAGAGATTTCTTTCATTTCAATTCAAGCAGACGAGACCTTAGACACATCTTGCAAGAGCCAACTTAGCATCATTTTTGGTAGTGGTTCAAAACAGTGTTGAAGAACGATTCATAGGTTTCCACGATATCTCAAGTGATAAAAGAAGCTCAGGTTTGGCAAGTATTATTCGTAAGGTTTCGGAAGAATGGAACATGGATAAAATCGAAGTGATAAGCCAAACCTACAATGGTTGCTCGGTAATGGCAGGCCAGCAAAGGGGTGTACAGCATATTGTAAAGGAGTTTTGCCCTCACGCTATCTTTATTCACTGCTACACATACCAGTTGAATCTAGTGCTTTTGTGTGGTTCTAAAACAATCAAGGAGGTACATTTTTTTATATCTGACTTGATAGCATTTCATAGTTTTCACAGCAAGTTGTTCAAGCGCACTACATTGGTTACTGAAAAGGGGTTTAAGTTGCCACAGGCCTGTAGGTACCACAAGAAGGAACTTTCACTGAGGGCCATCACAATTATAATTAAACATTTCAATTATTTACACCAATTTTAATGCAATACTCAACTATGAACATTCTCACTGGGACTATGACACTATACATTGTGCACAGGGACTGATTGAGTACATGGATGACCCAAATTTAGTGTACCTGTTGAGAGTTTTTTAGGCATGCTTTGTTCACATTGACCCTGTGTTTAAGATTCTGCAGTCACTGGTTAATATAAGGGCTTGCCAATGAAATCCAACTTGCCATTGCAAATATACAGAACCTAAGATGCGAGGCTTTCATTGAAGAGTGTGTGCAACATAGCATCCAGTTGAATGAAAATATAAATTTCAGTGACTCTCAAAAGGCTGGAATGAAAGTGCTGACATACAAAATCATCAACTGCCAAGTTCTTAAAAGGAAATCCAGATTTGAATTAATAGAAATACATGGAATACAAGGAAGAATTTCCTCAAACAAAAATTTGAAAACTGATAAAACAGTACCTATCCTGTTTATTTTAATTCACACCAGCTTGAAAACGAGTTCTTCAATACTCACACAGAAGAGCAAATGCAGTTATCAACAAAAAATTACTGAAGTATTTGGTTGTAAATGGCTTAAACTCGGTGTATGAGGAGATGACTGAGCTATTGCATTTGGTAGTAACATATTCTACTACAAGTAGTGAGAGGTCCACAAGTACACTCTAGAGGATTAAAACCTTAAGAAATGCAATAAACATAACCGATTGTGCAATGTAAGCATTTGAGTTGTAGAAAAAAAGCTTTTGGGAGAACTGTCCTCTTAATGCCACCTTTATTGAGGTCTTTGGCACATTCGCAACAAAGAAGAACCTACGGATGGATTTGGTGCATAAGGCAGTTTAAATGAGTGTTATTGTTTTCAATATAACCATTATTGTTGTTTGTTTGTTTTCATTGGTAATCTTAAACGTAATTTATAGGTGCAATATTCAATAAATTGTGCTACTGTCCACCTCCACCTTTAATTTCCAGCAGTAAGGTATTTAAACCATAGTGTTCCCAATTTTTTATTTTACGCTGTGCCACTGATAAATACAGGTCCCTTTGATACTTTTCTATTTGTGAAATTTAGACGAGTTGAATTTTTGCTGGAGGAAGTGGTGTCAGGGTGGGTTTTCTCTGGGATCTCAGATTTCCCCTGCCACTCATTCCACCAATTGCTCCATTATCCTCTTTCTGATAATCGATTTTGCCTGCATTTCATATCATCCTCACTATCATACTCGATGCTTGGCTGACTACCCGCTTTCAGGTCTTCACTCTGTCTGGTCCATAGGTTCCTGTGCTTCCCACAAGATGTCTGACCCTAGGCACTGGCTTGTAGGTCCTAGGGGGAGTAAGCCCTACATAAAGGAAGAGTAATCAGGTAAACAAAAAAAGTTTAATGTGCCACTTTTTAATCCAGGCATTAACTTCATTTACTGCAGTTTAAGGTTTACTGGTGGCTACTCAACAGCCACAATGGTGGTATCACCAGCAAAAGTGGCTATTGTTGTTTCCTGACTTTGTGGTATATCATTTGTATACAACAGATACAATATTGGATCTAGGACTCTTCCTCCGACACATATTTCCTTGAAGTCTGAATATTCTCTTCCATGTTTAACCTGAAATAACCTAACTGAGAGATAGGACTGTAATATTTCAGAGTATTGCTTTGGTAAGCAGCATTACAACTTCTAATTTAACTCAGCATACTGTCACCGCGCCCGCCACATCTGATAGCCTACACTGGGGAGGGGGGACCCAGCCAGTCGCCTGCCTGGCCTAATGACCTGCCGCCGACAACAATAGGAGCGTACAAGACAATAGCTATTACATGGCGGTGCGGTTTCTGGACCGTTCCGCCACAGGCCGCCGACAACAATAGGAGCGTACGAGACAATAGCTATTACATGGCAGTGCGGTTTCTGGACCATTCCGCCACAGGCACTCCCGAATATTCTACCTCCAGAACTTTCCCTCTGTCTAAGGACCTATATAAGTCGCTGCCAAGCACCGGGCAGGAGGAAAACAGACGTATACGAAGTGTTGAGGAGTCGTGCCGACTAGCAGTTCAATCTGACAGTTCTTATTTGTGATTCGGCAGTTGTTCTGTTGCTCTGAGCTTGTACAAAAGTAATCTGAGTGTAACGTTAGCACTACGCTAACTGACTAAAAGGCAATAAAGTGTGAATAGCAGTAACTGGTGTTTTCTTCATTAGTTACAATACCATACCTTATCAAAGGCCTGGGTCACATCAAGAAAGATACTGCAACAGATTTTCTTTTCTTCTAGTGATTTTTCTGTTATTCAAGATATATAATCGAGATATGATCAATGGTTGAATATTTGCTCCTGAAACCAAATTGGTGATTTGGAATTAGTTTTCTATCTTTCAATATAGGTTTCAAAAAATAAACAAAAATATACAACTGTCGGGTAAAACGCTAATAAAAGTTACAGAAAAATAGTAGGTTTAAATATCTGATAGCCTTAAATCTATATTTTTAAATACAAAATCTGAGGCTTAAGGTAAAATTTATTCAAGAATAATTCTAATCTGGAAATATTTCTACGGTGCTCCTACAGCACCGAGTGTGCTGATTAATTTTTATTGTATATATCAGTGACTCCTTGGGCTTGGTGTTCTGTGGTGGTAATGAATTCTCAGAGATTTACCTCTGGGTGTATGACAGATTCCTGACCATTTGCACCATAGTGTTGTGAAATTATTCAATTGGTAATGTCATCAACTCATCACATTCTCTGAAATGCGAGAAGGCCCTGCTATCACTATATGTATGTCCAATTCACAATACTATATCTGCCAGGGTGAAGTGAGGTACTGTGTCCTAAAATACAGCTGCAGAACAGTAATAAGCTTCTTCCTGAACCTTCCATCATAAAACATAGCAAGCCATTCTAAAACCACCTTTCCTAGAAGGGCATCTGTGAACCTCAGCCCGTCAGCAGCTCGGTCAAATGGATGGACAGAGGGAGGGAGCAACACGCGGTACAATATTGCAACTCAAAATTATCAGTGGACACAACTGACATTACTGCATGAAGCTGACTTTGTATAAGTTTTGTATGCACTTAACCAGTGTTTGAATCAGACTCTCCGGCGAGGGGGGAAGCTCAAGTTAGTGTTATATTTACAGATATAATACCAGTAATAATAGTAGCATTGGTTTTTACTTGACAAACTGTAATATTAAAGTAATATTAATATTACTTGAAACTGAAGCCTGAGATTCAAACTGGAATACATCAATGTCATTACTTTCTGTAACTTTTCGCTTTTTTGTCACAAATTTATCCATGCTGATGAAAAATAGAACAGTGAGTTGCAAGAAATTGAACTGAATTCTACAAGCTGATTGTCATTGCTGGCACAGAATTGCTGGAATTGTGACCCTAAATACCAACCCAACTAATGAACCTGAGAATTGTTTATTGTTTACCTTACTTGCAATATGATACATTTGCTAACTCATAACTCATGCTTGTACCATGTATGATACAGTCAAAAGTGTTCCATGTCTTTTTGTATTTTCAAAGAGCAGAAGTAATAGATACCTACAGTAAAAAGAAAAAATACTACCCTGCACAGAAGGACATTTTCCTTGATGAGGCGGGGAAATCCTCCCGTTAATTCGAACCCCGCACTTAACTGAGTTCATAGAACTCATTCTAACCAGCACAGTGGGGGATAGGATAGTGCAGTAGTATTGGAGGACCACAAACTGCAACTGTGTTTATTGAAGTTTGTGTGTTGCAGTGGTATTTGCTACTGGGTATCCATTTTAGACATACATTATTAAACAGGGGCACATACTGTATAAAAATTGCCTAATATTAATAAAATACAATATTTTTATTTGCATAATGTTTGCAGAGTTAATAAGTTGCGCAATACAATGTTCTACTCTAAGGCTGCAATATGCCGATGCAGAAGACCCATTCTTCTATCCTCCTATTAGCAAATGTGTCTATAACTCTATCATTGAAGTTGTCCATCTCTTTTGCTAGTGTTGCTCAATAGCAATGGCGGCTAGTAGATTAAAATTTAGGTGATGCACAAATTAAAATAAAATGTAGAATAACTGACTATCTATTTATACAGGAACTCAGCTCTCCTATCCTTAGATCTTGAAAATTTATCAATAACTTTAGCTTTAAAGTCACTAATCTTCAACAAGGAAATGAATTGAGACCACCTTCAAATATGCCCGGCCACTTCTAGTGCCCCATCCATCAGTGAAAAATATTGGAGAGCAAGAGGATTAATGACTTCATTGTCAGAAATCCAGCATTAGCCAACAACCACAGGCTTCAGGTGGGTAAAGGCACATGTAGAGATAAAAGGAAATGAACAAGCGGACCGCCTTGCCAAAGAAGCAGCCCAAGACAGTGATCTACCCATAGTATACAATAAAGTACGTACAACATCAATAGCCTCCAAACTGAAGAGAACAAACAACTCAAGAAAAATGGCAAGAACAGTGGGAGAGCTCAAAAAAGGGGCTAAAACAAGATCATTCTTCCAAGTATAGAACAGAGGTTAAAACTCAACATTCCTATAGTATCAGAAATTACAGCAGCAGTAACTGGCCATGGCATAACAAAAGCTTACCTCCACAGGTTCAAAATAATTGATGATTCAACGTGTATCTGCAAACTAGAACAGACAATAGATCACCTGATATGCAAACTACTAGAAGGAGAATGCAAAATCCTCAAACAAAGAAACAATCCGAGCTGGGGAGAGATGCATAACGAAATAATAACGAAATGCACCAAGGTATTCTACAGATTTGTGAAATCAATAGACTATGATAAACTAAAATAGCACAATGACTAACAAAAGAATATAAATTATAAAATGTAAATTTAACTTCCATGAAACCTTGTAAATATGCAATAGTTATCTTTTATGAAATACAATTAACTACACATAGATTCTAGTCCTCACTGCCATAGTAGCAGCATTATGCATTGTAAAAACTCACCTGATACAAGAGAAACTGAAATCTAAAACATATAATATTACTAAGTAATGGAGCATGTTATACGTACAACAAATAAATAAAAAAAAAATATTCTCATTTTAATATAGATAATGGCTACATTATATTTAGAAACATCAAGATGGCTAACCCGTAGCAGGTTAATTGCAACTACTGCTACACAACAGGGAGGGAAATGCTCATAGCAAGCAAAACAGAGAAGGAAATGAAATTGGGCTTATACGAGAACGCAGTGCACTTTGGCAGTAACAATTGCATGTCATGAACTTATCAATCATATTGCATTAACGTGCACACTCCTAAATGCAAGCTTCGCCTCACACCCTGTAACCTCTCACATAAAAGCTTCCTTCACCAGTCACAAAATCTTGTTATATGCATCTCTACAGCTTATTGAATGAATGCGCTTGCATTTGGTAAAGAGGGTGCAGGAAAATTACACAAGCAACTTCATATAGCTGAAAGTTTGATATTCAATCTTTTCATATGCATGCCTATAAAGGTAAATCATACATTCACATACAAGAAAAAAATTAGTGGGTACACAGTTGCGAGTATATGATTACCCAGGAATTGCCACTGACTGAAGGCACTGTTGAAAGCACTAATGATGGTCATGAAAATGTTCTGCACCCATTTCTTGAAATAGACCAATTGCTTTTCTGCAGGAAAGATATACTAGCATAAAAGTTTTTTATCTCTTCCTTTGGAAGTCCTAGTAATTGCTATGCACTTCAAAAACACCAAGTCTTCCAATGGACACCAGCTCAATGTGGACTGAGTGGTAATGAGAAAGCTGATTTTCTTGCAAAAAAGGATACTAGCGGTGTACAAAAATCTATAGTTAATCTACCATTTTATGCAGCTAAAAGATTAGTCAACTCTGAATTCAAAAAAATTATTGCAAAATATTACTATGAAAAATCAAAGAATAAAAGATGGGACTACCAAACATTCAAACAGTAATTCCTGAATATCCTCGAAAAACAGCAGTTGCAACCTTCAGATTGATTACAGCACATGATTGTCTGGCAAAACATTTAAACAGAATTGGGATATATTCTTCACCACTCTGTCCTCTATGTGATCAGGTTGATTACAGGACAGGATTGTCTGGCAAAACATTTGAACAGAATTGGGATATATTCTTCACCACTTTGTCCTCTATGTGATCTGCAAGAGGAAATGGATCGAGACCACCTTCAAATATGCCCGGCCACTTCTAGTGCCCCATCCATCAGTGAAAAATATTGGAGAGCAAGTGGATTAATGACTTCATTGTCAGAAATCCAGCATTAGCTAACAACATACTTGTGTCTATAAGACAACTGAATGCATTAAAAGTAATATATAGTAGGTCATAGTGAATATTGGTAGCATTATTCTTATAACTGATATTTGTAAATATGTATGTATATATAATTTTGTTAGAATCTATTTGTTATATATAACATGTAAACTACACTGACGTCTATTGCTGTAACAGGCCTAATGACAATAAAATCTATTATTATTTTGCTTCACACTGTGCAGAAATCCACGATTTTGTCTTAATATTGGAATCTTTGTTGAAGATATAAGAATTTAATTTGTTACCTAGTAATATTAAAAACTGGATATTCTGCTGTTTTGTTTCTAGGAAATTAGATGCAAGCTTTGAGAACTGGGTTATGCTATGTTACAATTTCTAACAAAATTGATTTCATAAATTTCTTCTTTGCACAGCAATTCAAAAAAATATAAAAAACACACTCATGACAGCTTGAAACGAGTTTGCTCTGTAAATTTGCACTTTTATATTATTTTGGTCCATTATGCCGCTGCAATCTGAAATATCAAATCTTAGATTTCTCTTGGTAATGTAGTGTAGAAAGTATCTTTTGAAGCATAAGTTCAGTTTGCATGTTTCATATGCAAATTGGGAATTCAACACTTTTAAGGCTTACATTCGGGTATGTATTATTTTTCTAGTACTTAAAAGACAGTTTTGCTGCCATTATAAAATGTCTATCATAACAGTGATAATTACAGGTAAAACCTTTATACTGCTATTGCAAAATGAAGCGACTGTAAGTTACCTGCCACATGGGCAGAGCATGGCATCATTGTGCGAGTACAGTGACAGCACAAAACACAATTGGGCTCACTGCCTACAGTGCATAATGTCACTAGTTGCACACACACAGCAAAATTCCTCCAGCACAAAAATCAAAATATTCATGTATTACTGAACTTGTACAATAATTTGAAAGTGAGTATTTTACTGCAAATGGTGACAGCACTGAATGTGAATTATACATTACCTACAACGTTCATATGTCCACTGTACCTGGCTTCCTCCGTGCTTTGATCATGTGACAGACTGACCCCTTCTACTTCCTATTGTGTATACTCTGCAATCTTTTGTTCCCTGTATGAAGGTTTGCTCCCTGGTCATAATTAATGCTGTTGTGAGATTTTCCTAGATAGTTGCAGGAGAGGAGGAGGGGTAGGAGAGGTAATCATATTTTGATGTACTGCATACCATTCCAAAGCAGCAGTCCGATTCATAATTCAGTTCAAACTTTCTCTTTGTTTAATCAACAGAGAGAGATAAAATAAGAGCAAGAAACTTATTTGAGAAAAATAATTTGATACCTTAAGAGATAGAATCAGGACTGAAACATTCAATGCCATAGCTGAGATTTGAACCATGGATCTTCTGCTCCACGCATGGCTGCTCTAACCACTGGGCTATCATGGCCAAGTTGCCAGTATGATATTAAATTTCCCACCGATTTTATATTTTCACTGTAGACTACAAGGGATTCTCATATCTGAGATAAGTACCCAAAGGGCGACTTAATCGTAAGTACTTTATGTCCCAGGTTTAAATAACCTTTAAACGGTAATGGTTATTTTTGTATGCCAACCAACAACATACTGCTGGTGGTTCAAATCCTGGCTATTGCACAGATCCATGGTTCAAATCCCACATATGACATTGAATTTTTCAGTCCTGACTCTTCCCCTCAAACATTGCCCACAGCTTGTGTGTTTCAAAAACACCAGCAGTACACTGGTTGGCATACAATAATAACAACTTGATATCTTCTTACTAATATATGTTTCAACAGCTCAGGAATGAAAACAAAGTGATATTTTTTTAATGTTTCTTATCCTCATTTGGAGCTAATCATTAAAAATTAAGAACACTTTCATCAAAGTTTCTCAAATGCTTACAATCACCAAATATTATGTTTTGCTCACATGAGATAACAAACAGAAATAATCTGACAAAGGTGGTTTATTGGCCATTGGAATAAAAAATAAAGGCACCATTACATAAAACAAGCGTCTTTTATTTCTTAATTTATATTTTTATGCAATTTTTTCTTTTCTTTCCATTCTTTCTCTTTGCTGGTCACTGCATTGTGGCCCATCAATTTGCTCAAGAAAAGATTTGGGAATGCATATTGTCTGATAAACCTTAGTACTTCAAATGTCTGTCAAAATTACAGCAGGTAACATTTTTATCCGATATGCTCAGTCACTAATGGAAGTATAATATCATTTTTGTTGAGAATGATGTAATATTATAGTAAATACAATGCAATAAATGAAGTTAATATTTTTAGTGATTCAATTTGATCTGAAAGCACACTTAAAGCCAATGATGTGCTCATGATCATGTTAAAAGCAAACGCATTTTATATTGCCAACTTTGGTGCCACAGCAGATGTGTCCTTGCCTGTGACTAAGCTGGATATCTTAATGAGCATATATGTATATATATCTAATATATATACACACATTCACCAAGTTATGTCAACCCAAGAGCTGGCGCGCTAGGTTATAAAGCACCCAAAGTTCAGTGTTTTAGATACAGTAGCATTGTTAAGCTTTAAAACATTTTTAAACAATAGGCATTCCTATATTATTAATCTAAACATAAAGTGACAGTTTTAGAAATATAATCTCTATCTTTCCTCTCATATATTCACATTTATAAAGTAATGCCCTTGGACATGCGAGCAGTTACGCAATGAACTGTTAACTCTAGTAATAGTGGACACAGTTTATCGGCAGATCCCAAGAGTTCAACATGGCTGACATTACAATAAACAGCAGACGAAAGGTAGACGAAAGTATCCCAAAAAGCAGTCCTGCCACCGTACATAATAAAGGCATTTCTAACCTCAAATATAATAGGGTTAAAGTATCACGCTTTCGAACAATAATAATGTTTGAACATCGTTACCACACAACAAAGAACATTCTCACCTTTGGCAAATCTTGTTCTGCAATAACACTTAGATAAAATCACTTCCGAGTGCTAAATATCATAATATATATTTAATGTGCTACTGTGTTGCAAACACAAAAATAACAACAGTAACTATAACTGCATATACTGCCTTAAAAGAATTCTAGACAAAGTCACGCACACACAAGCAGTAAGTCCACAGATTAATTAATACAGCGTCTAAACCAGGGTTGCCAACCCGTACGATAATTATGGGGGCATACAATAATTTTAATGTTTGTACACATGGTTACCAACCAGTACGATAATTATGGGGGTGTACGATAGTTTGAATGTATGATAGTTTGATACCGGCGAAATATTTTCACTGGTTTGTCACACCAGCGAAATTAAATTAATTACAAATAGCGGCACCACTTCTGCCCTCATGGCCTGTATCTAGCGCTCTAAGACATCCATTTCATACCCTACTAAGCATCCTACCTTTTCTCCTCTTGTTGCCAGTGTGCCCAGATCTGGTAATCTCAATGAAGAAGGCACTGTTCAGGAAATGTATGATTAATGGAGAAAACTTGGAATAAGCGATATTCCGTGTGAAATAAAGAACATGCCTGAACCACACAGTTTCTGGAGTGCTATTAAACACATGTCACATTGGTCTAAACTGGGTTTAATAAAAACCAAAATTAGAAACAGATTGGCGCTAGATACCGTAAATGAACTCATTCTGTTGTCTCCGCTTATGAAAGAGAGTGCTAGATCCGAAAATCTACAAGTCACCGAGAAGCTGTTAAGGTTCATCTCAACAACAAATTTGTATAATGCTGCAACGTCTAAGGAAGATTCAGATGAATAGTGTCAGAAACATAAGTGCTAAAGTTGTAATACTGATTGAGTTCATCAATCTTGTAAGTGGATATCATACACATAATTATTATATTTTCATTAGTGTTATACTGATATTTTTATTGCTGTATTTGGTTTATGATGTACGATAATTTTGAATCTAAATCTATAATTTTGAGTGGCTGGTACGATAATTTCACTTTTAAATGTTGGCAACCCTGGTCTAAACAGAATCTTGTTTTAAAATGATCTATTGGTTGGCCTCTCAGCACTGCGTCCATAAACAAGGGTTTCTGTAGCAACATAACAGACGCAATAATACCAGCTATAGCCGTAGCTTTACCATGATTATATGTTACAAACAGTTGGCAGCACTAATGCAATCTAACGGATAGAATATCATCAAATATAACCAGACTGCACCATAATGGGGGGAAAATGTCAAGGTTGTTTTTTGGGGTATGTCAATAAGCTGTGCCTACTATACGATAGCAAATGTCCAGGTAATATCAGCATTGGCAATGTGCTGAATTTAGTCCCTTGAGAGCTTTTTTACATGCCAGTGAATCCGCTAACATGAGCCCATTTTATTTAGGCACATTTAAATGCCAATGTTTTATGCTGGGATTAAATCTACAGTCTTGGAACCAACTGTGGGGTTCAAGCTGATATCAGTAAGCAAGTCGGTGCATTAATGTCCCAGAAACTAAATTTTTTAAGTACATAAGGATATCAAAATGTTTAGTACATTCTGATATAAATAACTTTCCTTTCAGATAGAAAAAATTGAAAAGAGCAAACTATTAGTGGTTTGTAGGAACCATTTACTGTTTATGACTTTGATGAAGGGAAATCAATTTTAGTAATGACAGTGAAGAGGCATGTAAATATACAAAATAGCAGCAATTATTTTAACCAAAGATACTTATAAAGAAAATCAAATAATTCATATGATATCCAAAATTCATATTAAATATAAGAGCTATTCACTCAGAACTCTCTTTTAGTTTGTATTAGTATAAATCTGATGTGAGATGATCACAATATTTTATCTATTATCATTTATTTACACTGCTATTCTACAAGTTATTCATACAAAAGCTAATTTTCGACCTACCTCCTATTAATCATGATAAATATTTGTTAGAAAATGTTTCCTTTCACAACATTGTAAGTACATAACTGCATATAGAGGGCTGATGGAACAGTCCAGTGATTAGAAAGGAAGTTAATAAATGCTAGCCTTGATATTATTACATACGCTCTAAGCTCAAAGGAGCAAGAGGAGTGAAGGCCACTTAACATTTCAAAGTGTACTTCGAGCAAATAACAGAATATTTTAGAAAATTGTTAATATCACAATTTTTTTTATAGAAAACTGTACATCTTAATGAGATCCACATTTCCCCCACAATACTTTTTTTTAATGGTCTGAAATCCTGATATCAATCTTTTGCCTTCCTCTGCCATAGGTATACCTATTGCTTGAAGATGATTAATGCTTAAGAACATACAAAAAAATTTTGTTAGTATTTATTTTAAATACAAAATGCTTATCACAATGAAAGAGATTATTTTGTTTCATAATTTGAATCAGCTATTAATGTAATTATTACCTTTTAAATTAACCTTCTTGTTTCCTTATAAAATGAGGAAAGAAGAAGATTATCCATTAATTTTTGGCAAAGATTACTAAAATAGTCACTGAGGTACAAAGTACCCTGCATGCCTTCTAATGTGAACAGAGTAGACGCGCCTGCTTATGGGTTAAAAGAAGAGCTGAGCATTATAGCACTTTGTTAAACTTCTATGATAAATTCTTAAAATAGATGTAACTGGAAACAATAATGTCATGTCTAAACAGACAAGACCGTCTCTTCACAGTAAGCACCAGTTTAGGTAATATATATCTAAGAATAAATTAGTTCTTCCAAAATTTAAAAAATTTGTGCTATTGCAATTGTATTTTCTTATCCATTCATAATTTATGAAGGAAAGTTGGTCAGAGTTGCCACCATTCCTGTGAACACTTTTATGAATGGAACAAGAGCTGATTTTGCAAAAGGCAGTATGACCTTAATAGAAGTCTGAGTCTGAACTATGGTGAGAGAGATTGCTCTCTGCCTTTGTTTCTGGTGAAGTAGGGGACATGGGGTGCATCTGCAGTAGCTGGTTCAATGTGACATGCTTGTTCAATCCTGCAAACACAAAAACAAGTCATTTAGATGAATGCAAACATCTTGAAAGGGAAGTTCACCAAAAATAAATACTGTATTTCACCACATAATCATTGCCCTTGCATAATGATTGCACCTTAGTTTATAGACAAGCAATTAGGAAATTAAACATTTCACCTCATAATTGTCCCATTAATATTTCAGATGTTCAATATCGATAAATATTGAAAATTAACAAGCTGCCATTGCAATCTTGAGTAGCATTAGTTCTGTTAGATTCGTGGGAGAGGGTAGAGAATAGGTATGCAGTGTATTCTAATGCTTGGTGTTGATGCATAGTTCCTATTCCTAAAACCATAATGTTTCATTGAAGATATATTGATGACATCAGCTTACTGAGATGGTGGCTACTCATCAATGAATGTGATTAGTTCAAATACCCAAAGCATGGGGATTAACAGATGTGTCTAGTGGTAAGTAAATGAAGCAGTAAAGGGTGCAAATTATTTTACACGTGGTTAGCACATGCCAAGTAAATAACGGTTTTATTCTTCAGTAGTGTACAGCTGTTTGTATCTATAGTTATTGTAACGAATGTTTATTTTATGAAATGCCAGTGTGGAGAAACACAAAATTATATGGCAGGTTTTAACTATGAGTGATTATATTCACAGAACAGAAGGGTAATTGAGCTACAGACAGGGAGTTTTCAGCAAGTGAGAAACTTGTAATAAATTGGGATAAAATGAAAATGCAACCTGGAATCTACAAGCTATTCGTGGCTCTAAAACTTGAAAGTTGCTAGAAATTGATAGTGAGGTACTAGCATATATTGAAGAATAATGGATATCGTGTTTCAAAGTCAGTAATCCGATAATACTGATTCCAGTTAAAAGGTATATACGATTCAACAGTATTGTAAATGTACAAAAAATCTGATGTGTCACACTCACATGATCTTCTCTACTTGTACTGACTATTCTTAAAAACTCATCCTCTATCTTTTTCATGTTACTTAAGATAAACATTTTCAGGAATTAACTTATTGCATATTTGCTTGTAGGTGCAAGGGGAATGTAGGAATACAGTAGGCTTTGAGCAATAGTAAAATCTTTTAAAGCTGGTCGCTATATGAAGACTGAAATTCTGTTCTCTTTGCATGGCCAAGAGACAAAAAAAGTGAATAATGATCTTCCATTTGAGAAAAGTTTAAGTATCGCAAAACTCACACAAGTAACAAGGAATATCTCTGAAATGGTTCACTCTCAAACAATGCATTTGAACACAACTTGTGTGTTTTAACGAGATCTACATTTTTGTGTAGTAAGATTTGGTCTATCTCTTGTGGTTTACCAACTAAGCAAAAGTCAGCAAGAGTAAACAGGACTACATAGGCTATAGCCAGGAAATTCTAATATACACTTCATTTGCCATAAACATATCTTAAAGATATGGCATTTTAATCAAAATCATTAGAGCCATTTATGAGAAAATTATAATTTTCAAAACAATTTTCATGTAAAGGTTAGTTAAGGGTGGAGGAATTTTTTTCAAAATCTTTGTCTCACATCCTTAAAAGATATTAAACTTAAATACCAATTTTGATTTTAAACTAACTTTTCGTTTTTGAGTTATGCAGTTCACAGACAGATACAGACACACACATACCTTTTCTAAAAATGCTTCTTTTGGATTCAGGGGGCCTCAAAACATATATTTCTGGTGAGATCATGACATCAAAATTTTGGGTCCGAATACAATACTTCCCCTACTTACTATACATAATAGAGAAAGTAAAAAGATGATTTACAAAGTCACCATTATTTATTTATTTATTTACATCTTATTTTTTTTGCAGCAGGCGTTTGCATTGTTGTTTCAGTGTCAAGCGGTACTTTTGTTTCCACCCCCCACCTTCCTCTCTCCTTTCTTTTCAACTACGAAAAGCATAACATAACCATACTTAAGTATGCTCAGACTCATACTTACTCCTGTAACTGTGCACCAGTCGCCAAAAGTTAACATGGCCAGTGCCATATAGTTTATTCTTTGCATAATGGTCATACTGTGTGTTTCTGCTTAAAAGGAAAAGCATAAAAAACGCAATGATTATGCAATGAAATATGGTAATTTATCTTTAATTAAAATTAAAAGCCATTAATTTTATAAGCATTAGAATGTGATTCAGAAATTCTCAAATTTTAAAACACAGCATTCGGCATTACAAGTATCAAGTGCTGAGTTTAAATGGCCATTGAGTAGCCTTCACCAAGTGTGAAGCATTTAAATTGCTGTCCATGAAAGGATTGATGATCTGCAGAGGATTCTCACAACTCACCTTTCTGAAAGTTGTTTGGTTGGTGAGCAAGCAGCGTGACTGAGGGATAAGACGCAAGAATTATTGAAAGACATTCTGCTACATTAGGACTGGGAGCACATGCTAGTGCTGGAGTCATCCCATTACAATCCACAGCAAGTACAGATGCTCCTTTTTCCAGTAGCAGGCGTGTTACAGATACCATTCCATTGCGAGCAGCAAGGTGTAGAGGCCTAAATTAAACAAATGAGAACACATATATCATTCTAATACATTAAAAGACTTCTACCCTGTAGTGTACTGTAACCAACAGATAATCATGAGATAATTTTAGGAACCTTAGTTGAAGAAATGATTCTATTGGAAATCTAGCACATGGTGCACTAGGTTAAGGAAAATTATTTGGAATTTTAATTCTATATCTTTAAAAACTCGTGTAAATTTGCAAATATAGTAAAACCTCATTAATATGAAGTTGCTTAAGACAAACACACTGGAGACATGAACAAAACTTTGATCCTGGACTGGCACGGATGTATTATTTCTTACACAAAATTTTATTGGTGAAGGTGAATTTCAGAATATGAGCTATATATTGTCTTGTTTCTTGAATCGTTAAATCTCATTAAACATGAATCTCCAAAGCTTTTCATATTGTTCTTTCCTGTTGTTCCTTCACTATGTAAACCTTTACATATTAAATTCTAGTCATTTAGGTGTATGGGCTAGGAGTAGTTGAATTAACATTGACAATCATGAGCATCATGCTGCCAACAATATATTTTGTTCATTCAACATAACAGTATGAATGTATGATTTCATCACACATAGCAAAAAAACTTGAAAGCAGTAAGACACTAATAATTGCCAAAGAGAAAGCAGAAAACCACAGATCTGCAAACAAAACTAAAACTCCTAGATGAAGTATGAGTCATGAGCTTTAAAGAAAATGACATGTGTATATATATCTATGTAACATGATTTATCCAACAACATGTATATGTTCTAAAAAAAAAAAGGATGAATAACTTCCTGAAGGATATGGAATTGCCAAGTCTACTTTATTCATAATCATTGAATAACAGTTAACAGTTATCCAAGTGCCAGAACGGAAATAATGAGATTCTCACTTCAGTGGTTCCAGACAAGTCTACTCTACCTCTCAAACATTGCCAAAGGCTTGTATGTTTAAAAAACCAGCAGTAAGTTGATTGACATAAAATAACAAGTCTATTCCAATTTAGCAAAACAGATCCAAGCAACAGCTCAATTGTTCTAGTATCTAACAACAATTTTAACGATACCTACAACACATATTTTACAATGAGAAAGTTTACAAACGGTTGAATATGTTTGTGATTTTGGTGCTTGAATCACTATTGCTAATTGCTGTCCAAATAAAGATTGTGAAAAATTCAGGATCAAAACTAAGCAACTTCTTAGTGCCAAGTATGAAGACATCCAAATGTTACTTCTAGAATAGTTTAACCACATGTGTCCTTCCAATATACCTTTATGTGGGCCTATAATTCAGTCAAAAGCAATAATGACACTACCAAATGTTTAGGCTTCAAGATTTCAACTGTTCTATCAATTAGCTGTATCAGTTCCAAAAAAGACAATATTTTCTCATTATGGTTTGTGGTGAAGCAAATAAAGTTGATGAAGAAGGAGCATGAATTTGACCACGTGAGAGAAAATTATGCATTATGTGATGTGTTCAAGATGGACAAAACTGATCTTCTGTACAAACCTTTTTTCAAACGGTATCCTCAGAATAAAAAGTGACAACTGTCATAATGGATCATGCAATATACAATGCCTGAACTGTTGTCCTTCTATGTAATGCAGATGTCAGTGAAATACTAATGGTGCTTCTTGAGAACACAAACAAATACCCTGCCCTGTCCTTCCTTGTTTACTGTGCGAGTGTAGACCAATCACAAGTGTTAGCTCCCAAAACATTAAGCGAAAGCAAAAGTGTCTAACCTGTTTACATCTACAAACCAGTTCAATTCCCTGACCAACCTTAATGCAATGTTGTCAATTTACTGTACATCTGAAAAAGCTGATTGAAGTATTCAAAACCTTGTATGATGTCAGAAATAAGTTACTCTACACATCTTACAAGTAACAAACTATTATCTTCGTACATTCCTGTGGAATTACACATCCAATTTGGATAAAAAACCATTTATTTTTTTGAAATCGGCTGATCAAAGAACAAAATACCATTAGACTTTTTTGTTTGTAATGTTTCTATGAAGTACATATTAGAAGGAATGTAATAACTTCCCTTTCACCCTGTATATTATTTATGGATAAAACCATACTTTGTAACATTTATTTTGTTGTCCTCTTTCTCTTATACTGCATGGATGGTGTATCTTGTACTTGTGTCCAGCAGAAATAAGCCAAGAAACCAGTAACATTTGTTAAGCAAAAATAAAAATCAGTTGCATGATCACGAGGTTCCTACCATGCCAATGGAACAGCAAAAGGCATTGATTTTTAGTACCTTTTAACCATCCAGTCAGTCCTCTTGGACAAGTATTACAATGGTTTGGAGCCCACACTTTATTATCATCGCCAACCTTACATCTGAAGTGCAGATTATAAGCTTTCTTAGAGGTTTTCTTTCGAATTTTAATGTAAAACCTCAACAATATAACAGGACAAGATCGTGACATTGTTGGTATTCACTAGCACACACTAAACACAATTAAGAAACACTGCAGCACAGCAAACTTGTTGACACTTACTGAAGGGGCACCATAACTTACCTGCATGTGTTTCTGAATTAACATTGTTTCAAAATGTTATTTCAGACTATTGTGGGTAAAAATGTAAGTAAGGATAGCAAATTAGTTTCCATTTCACCACACTCTGTTAGGTCTGGTATAGTCTGATTTTTAAAAGAAGATACATGTCAAATGCCAGTTTCTCCGCGTGGAGAGCTGCAGTGTTGTCAATAAGCAGATAGCGATAACCCTCAATACTCCAGACATATAACCTCATGGGAGCAAAAGAAATGCACATGTAATCTCTAGTTGCATACTATCAAAACAAAGGTAATTTGTTCTCAATACAAATAAAGTAATTTGAATTCACTGTGTTTTTTCGTCTTTACAGGTGTAGTCTAACAACACACTATGCAACTGAACATCCAAACAACTTCCGTTCCCCCACCAGCTTAGCAATAACTGACCTGAGCAGTAAACTATTTATCAGTGCGGCTAATGTGGCAACCTGTGTTTACGTTTCCATAGCAACGACCTTCCCCTCTTACCCTTAACCCCCCTTGCTTGACTGCTGCCATGTATCTTCTTTTAAAAATCAGACTCTACCTGCCATCTAGTGCAGCCCTCAGTGTTTGCACATTGTCATGATTGTGTGACTTCAGATGTGAAAATAACTTTACTAAGAAATAAAAAGATACATTGCACTATTCTTTTATGGTCATGCAACATATAAAACAAAAGAAATTATCCTAAAAATATTTTGTAATTCGTAACTCAGGTTCCTTTTAAATGCTAAAATCAAAATTTTTGTGATATTAATGCCCCTAGCTCTTGAAAACTATGAGTGATGGAGAGATTTCATTACCAGTTTTGGATTGAGGGTAGGTAAGTATACATATTTCATCAGGGCCAAAAATGTTACCGACCAGTGTTCTCCACTTACAATAGATGGCAATCTATTTACAATCTGTACCTAACGACAGTAACTCAAGCAATGTATATCACCAACCAGTAAACATAGACACTGATCATACGTTCATACATGAAACATATTCTTCTGAATTTTATTTAAAAAGATAACTGAAGTGTTACTAAAATATGTCAATAACTTTATAACTTGTATATTTGCTTCACTGTTACTAATTATAACTTTTATTTATTATTTATGTCAGGTCTTGCATTACTTTCCTTTCTAATCTCATTTTGTATATGAATTCTCCTCTTACCAATTTACTAGTAATAGTTTTGTTCTTATTTCTTTTCCTAAATTGTATAAATAACTAATAAAGCTACATAATAAGGAACACATACGTGCGAAGATCCTTGTTGGTCATGTTGATGACCTCCACATCATTTGTACGTTCTAGCAGCAACAGTGCACAATGCATGTGCTTTCTCTGACATGCATGATGCAATGCTGTATTTCCTTGAGCATCACATGACTTGATATTAGCTTGCCAGTCCAACAGCAATTCTGCACAGAACACATACATGAGACTACTTTTAATCACATTTAATCTAATATTAATCAAAATATTAAATAATTGAGCTGAAATTAAATATTTTTTATAACTCATACTGAAAAAATTGAAAATATTGATAAATAGTATACAAAAATTTTTTTTCTCTTAAACTAATTAGATCTAAGCAATTTTGGTAAGACAATTTTTTTATATTTGTATACTGAACTCAAATTAAAAGTTTAGGAGGGATATAATAAACTGTAGGGTCCAAGGGTCATTTCATATGAGTATATCAAAAAGTGATTTATTATTAATAATTTAAAAATGATTTGACATATGACATTGAAATTTTGTGTATACTATTCACTTTATATTCTGAATGTGTGGAAAAAAATTCAAAGCAATCAGAAGAAAACTGGAGTTTTTAATTTTCACAGATACATTGTCGTCAGGTAATGTTAGTACTATATTAACGGCTTAGAAGACAAAGTGAGATAGTGGTAACTGGTGTCCTCATTTGTTACAATATTATGGCAGCTTAGTGTCATACACTCTGTTGTTGAATCCACAGTTAGTACAATACCTATAGATAGTACTGAGGTTAATTTTTAAAAGTTTTTAAGGCATGTTTACATATGATTTCTATATGCGATTCTAATTCTATGAACAAATTTTAATAGCTTTCAGCATAATAACTCCCATATTTCTTTTCTGATAATGTATTATTTAGCATATAAAATGTTATTACATTTTAATAATTTTATGTTCTTTCTACGTTTTATTTAAATTCACAAACTCCTTACCAACAGCATTGTATTGACCACTATATGCAGCCAGAAGAAGTGGAGTTTTTCCAGTTGAATCCCTGCTTTCCACACTTGATCCATTAGTAAGTAGCAACTGCATACATTCTGTGTTGTTATGGAATGCTGCTACATGAAGTGGTGTACGGCCATAGTGATCTCGCAGATTCACCACCACACCACCAAAATGCAACACTAATAATTCTAAGCACTGCTCACTGCCCTGGAATCTGTGTGGAAGATAGATAATGTATTTTAATAATATATTATGATTCATCAAATATACACTTCAATCCATAAAACATATGTATCCTCCAGAATTTTAACATTTAAAATAGTTATAAAACTCTTACAATTCATGTATGTCTAATGAGGATTGACTTTTAATATTATCAAATGATAGAATGATATGTACTTTGTTTTCCACAAGAAGTAGAAAACTAATATTTACTGATTTTCACAATGTAAACATTTATTACTTCATTTAAGTTTATTAATGCTCTGACATACAATTCTATTCAGCCATGCTTCTCAAATCCTTATGATTGGTGACTTAACACAAACTTTGGAGTATTATCACATTAAATTAACTATTAATAAGAATGTCCCCCCAAAGGTTTTTAGCAGCAGTCAAACCATTAACCCCTCCTGTAAGCTGTGAGACCCTGACACAGGTGGAGGGCCTCTTGTACAAGACCTTGCAGGCTACACTGGTTGTGCTTGGCAGTGGTAGGGTCACCCATACCAAAGAGGTTGCATGCAAGTTGCCAAATTAAGCAGCAGCTTACCATAAAGAAACCAACCTTAAGGATATCTCAATAAGAAAGCACTCAAAAAGAGACTCCCAGATGTAAAAGCCTTAATGCATTTTTCAGGAGCTCTCACTTAATGGGGCAATGGTTCATCTGAATGCAAGGTGACAATGCATTTTGCTGAGGGTGAGAAACATGGTATTGCTAACAATCTCTGTAGAGGACCCAGCGACACCCAACAGTATCTTAAATATAACAATTATGAACTAAAAGCTTTGCTTATCTTAGACAAGTGAAGCGTTTAGCCTCTAGATAGTTATATTTAAGATTTGCGTTGCTTCACTGTTAACAGCTTCAGTTTTTCATTGAACCCTACAGTATTTAGTCTTACACCCATGTAGAGGGATCCATTGGTGTGGAAATTGTATTTCCCCATACTAGTGGAATCTCAATGGAAACATTTGGTAAAAAAATGAAAAGATTGGGGAATACATGAATGAGGAAAATCCAGAATGCAGGGAGCAAAAAAACTACAGTGATGGAGATAAAGAAAGATTAGCTATAGGTCGCGCGTTACTTCTTGACGAATGAAAATTTTATATGAAAGGTTGAATGCGAGTCTCTACTCAGCTTTTGCGGGAACGAGAGAGAGGAGGTACAGTCTGCAGTGAGATGACGCGCATGCTTCTGAGCTGAAGTAGTGCAACACTACAAATCAATTTATGACACTTGCAGTAATATCAGCCACACGTATTATACACTATACCTCTATAACTGTTTCCACTTAACTTTCTTGCATTTATTCTATTCCCGACATCTCTCCCTCGTCTGAATTGCTATTTTCGTTGCATGCATGCATACATCCGTACCGCACAAAACTTCTGCAGTCGACTGTATACACACACGTGACAGAGGAAAACAGAGGTGTCTGTTATCGTAGCATAAACATTTGCTGACCTGTTTATTAAGGGTAGGCTCACTCATTGGATTTCTGCTCAAGGTCATTCGTCAAGAACGAACGTGCAACCTATAATCAAGCCTCACTGTCATCAGCTTCTGATCCGACTTACTCCTGGAGAAGAAGCTTTTAGGAGCTTAATGTAGAAAGATTGCTATTGCAAAGGCCACAGAAAACCGAATGATAATCTTCTTAACCACAGCTTACTTAATCAACTACTGTTCCTGATCAAAAGGAGAGGGTTATTAAATAAATGTGATACAAGATAAACAATAAACCATAAGGTTTCAATGTGAAGGGAAATTATAATCCAGTTCCATCACTACTATAGTTCAGTAAACTAATGGTTTAAGCGACAGTGATAAAATTGATTTCAATTGAAAGAGAGATATTTTTAAACCTATAATTATGCTTTAGTATACAAAAATGTAGCACACATTTTTCCAAAAATGTTGTCAGAAACACACTCATTGTCTCACAGACAGGCAAATGCAATGGAGTTCTCATGCCGTGATTTTCGTGCCACGGTTTATTATGACTTCAAAAAGAGGCATGAGCATGTCACCAATCTTTGGTGAATACTTTTCAGGATTTTGCACTATCCAGAACCAACAACAGAAACTGCTTTCAGCTCCAAAGAGGTCAGGAATCGCTGGAAGACAAGCCTCACTTGGATCATCCTCACACAGTGGTAACATCAAAAACGTTTGCAACTGTGCAAAAGTTATTAACAGAGGATCCTCACACCACCATGTTGACATTCAGAGTACCCTTAACATTGAATCAACTGCAATAAGTTCCATCTTAGAGCACCTTCAAAACAGCATCCATGCTGGCAGTTGAAATCAACAATTTGAGGAATGAACCTATGAGTGTTTCCATAGTAAAAAGAAGACTTCTGCATGCAGGCTTGAAGGGATATACTGTCGCTAAGAAACCATTACTGAGGGCTCCCAATAAAAAGAGACTGCAGTGGGCAAAAACACATGAAAAGTGGACTGTTGATCAGTGGAAGAATGTGTTGTTTACAAATGAATCACAGTTCGAATTCTTTGGCACAAAATACAGCAGGTTTGTCAGACGTATGAAAGAAGAACACATGACATCTCATTGCAAATCCCCAACAATGTAGCATGGAAGTGGTTCAGTGGTGGTCTGGGGTTGTTTTGGAGGCAATAAAACAGGTGACATTGTAAAAATAGAGGGAATAACGAAAAAAGAGTAGTACCACAATACTCTCTAATGCCACGCAAAACCTTCTGGAATGTGTTTAATTGGCAAGGGCTTCACACTGCAACAAGATAATGAATCTGAAACATTAATCTTTGCTAAGCAGAAAGTATCTGGAATGATTAGAAAAAGGGGAGAACTGAAGAACATGGTATGACTTTCTCAAAGCTTCAATTGTAATCTCATCAAATTTCTTTGGGATCATTTGGACAGAGAGGTCAAAAAGAGACCCGGTGTAATTTAAATGAACTATGGTGCCATTTAAAAAAGGCATGGAAGGAAATTCCTGAAGAAACACTAAGAGACTTGATAGTAAGGATGTCCAGAGTATGCAAAGTGGCGATCAAAGCACAAGTAGGTTACTTTGAAGAAAGTAAAATCTAGAATATAGTGGATCTTTCTGAAGAAACACAGAGACTAGATAGAAAGGATGCCCAATGTGATCACTAGTGATCAGTGCGCAAGGGGGTTACTTTGAAGAAAGTAAAATCTTAGAATACAGTGATTATTTCTGTTTTATATCACTGAAATGGTATTCACAAAAGAATTTTCTCTTATATTTTTTCAATAAATCCTATTAAGGAGTTTTCAAAAACTTTTTCACAGTAGTGCACATGAATAAGTGACCAAGGATTGTTCTTGTTGGATTCAGCATTAACAGAACCAGAAAGCAGCTCACATGAAATAGTCCCATTTCCTGCTGGAAAAATTCAACAATGGGAGAAGCAAAGTCACCTACATTGTTAGTGGAAATGAATCATGGATACACCACTGTGATCCTGAAAGAAAGCACCAGTTAGTACTACGGTGCTTTTCAGATGATGACCCTCCAACAAAAGTGCAAGGTGCAAAAGTGCAGGGAAGAAAATGGTGGCTTCCTTCTAGATCATAAAAAACCAATGAAATTTCAGTTTTATATCAGTTCTTTGGCACAAAAGTCTTAGAGATTCGGAATACAATTTCCATCAATTTATCCTGAAGATGAACACCTTGAAATATTGATTTCAAACCAATCATTCATCTTTCTAGAAGCCCAAGAAAATTTAGTTATGTCACCAGAAAAGCTTCAATTGTTATATTAAACTGTAAATGAACTTACCCTCCATATGTATGTGAGCTAAGCTACCACACAGCAAGGTCATTCAACCCTATATCTACAATGGTTAGACCTGGTGGCAACCAGTTGGCCAGCGTCATTCATTGAATGTATTGACACCATTAAATGCAATAATAAGTTAAAAAAGCTACACAACTCAAAGTCAAAAAGCTTTCCCATGTTTTTGCTGTCATCTGCAAGGTAAGAATTCCATATTTTTCTTCATTCACAAAATAGTGGAGATAGGTCTGTGGGGTTTTATACTTGCAAAGATGCAATATTTTATTTTTGTGTTGATCTTTGTTATGCCTCATAGATTTCATCTTCTCCAGGATAAACTGCAACATTCTATTGCTAATTCCCCTAAAAGTGTACATAAAATGCAAACAAATGTATATAATGTAATGTATGTAAATGTATATAATTTCTGTTGAACATTTGGCGTATTACACTACACAAGCATTGCTTTCATCCTTAAGTTCTGGTACAAAATCGTACTATTTTGATTATAGTTCACATTCTGTTTTCCATTAGAAAAAACAAAGACAGAAATGCATGAATGACACCTTTCAAATTCAGATTTATTCTCACATTTGCAATATTTTGAAAGACATCAAATATACAAAAATAAAATACAATTACACATTACATGTTAAACAAGTGATATGATTCTGTACAAATATAGATACATAAAAGGATCAATAAACAATTTTAGAAAGCTAATTTTAATACTTTCAGAGAACTAGTAAAACCACTTTTCATTTTTGTTCAATTTTGTATTCATCAATTGAATAACAAGCATTTTGTTACCAAGTAAGTCATTATTGCATTAATTTTCTTTGCTTCATTTATTTTTTTGATCGAATGAGGTAAATGACTATATAAATCTTTTGCAGTACTTTCAATAACTTTGGTAGCTAATGATCCCCTTAACCTATTTCAAAAGTAGTTTTGTTTTATTTGATTACTGTATTCATGAGTAATTGTATTTTTTCTTCTAGGTGATTTCTTATTACATATAAGACATTCAAATATATGCAGAATGATTCAAAAATATGTTTACAAACTTTGGCCATGGATTCCTTACATCAAAAGAAGCTCATGTGAACACACATTCTGTAAACCTTTGTTTTCTTGTTATTAATGACAGTTTATGTTCAATGATCTTTCAGGTCCAATCTCACAGCTTCATTTAGCACTCATTTATAGAAGGCTTTGACCCATTTGACTCATTGTATTCTACATAGTGGTGAGATGTTGCCATGGAAACTTGTTTATAGTTGTCATTAGTCTGTCTTCAATGTTTCAATTGTGTATATCTCTGCAGTGAGTTAACTGCACGTGTTTAATTCAACTATGGCAGGACATTCACTTCGTGAGCAGGCAGACATTATTTTTATATATAGCAACATGAATGGTAATGGACACAAGACTAAACAGCTTATCAGATGGCATTTCCAAACCAACAGCAGCCGAATAATCCAACCTTTGCTGCTGTTTATTGTCAACCACTGCACATGGCCTTTTGATTGAGAAAGACCACAAATAGCTTTATTTATTCACCTTTTGCTATCAGATCTACATTTCTGTCTCCTATAACAATAATTTTGTTTTTCTTAGTAATGTTATTTATGTATATTTCTAAATTTCTTAGAAAGCTGTTTTTATCAGGATTTGACAGACTAGACACCTAGTATGATCACATTCATTTTTTTGAAGTTAATTTTGATTGCTGACAGTTCACAACACCCTTTCTCACAATATTGTTTACAATCAATTTTGTGAAATTTTATACCCTCCTTTGCATATATTACTACCTCACCACTTTTGTGATATACCCTACAGTAGCTAGGGGCATTGTGTGATTTTTCGTAGCAGTTTGCATTTATTTCAATATTTTTAGCCAATGTTCTTAAAATACTATTATACTTGGCTGTAGATCAAAAATTTTCTGCTTGACAAAAGCTCTTTTATTAGCAATATACTGCATGTTTTGATGAAAAATGTTAAAATATTTTTTTACAATTCAATAACCTTGTTTACATTTAAACAATCGTGTATCTCAACTGCATGTGTTTTGTTTTTTACTTTTCTTTCCATTTTGGTTTTCATCATCTTCTCTAAATGCAGGGTTCTTTGTGCTAAGGTGAAACCTGAAACTTAGATTTTCTGTTGGAACAGCATCCACCCTGTCCTCTGGACATTGCTGGATTGAAGTGAACCCATCATCATTCCTCTAGTTTTGTTTGTTTGTTTGCGATTTCCGTGGTTATAGTGATGTAATTCACCACAGACCTTGTTAGTTACTCCTGCTTTGCAATGCTATTGTATCACACAATAGTTTCTGAAATTCATAGTAACCTCGGCAGTTGAGATGGACTTCACTTTTTCCAAAGCCTTGATTTCAAAGCCAAAAGTGGCCATCCATGAAAATATGTTATTTTTCACATAGCAATTTTAGTTTTCAATGAATACATTGTATTTTCTTATTTGTTGTATCTCGTCTCTGTAGCACACCATTTACTATTATTTTTGCCCTTGGTGGCATAGATCTAATGCTGATTATAAGATCCATTGGTTCACCCATGATTTCTTCTGCATAAACGCTTTTCTTTATGTCATTTGAACCCACATGTAACCATAGAACTTATGTGTAATTTCTAACCAAGTCTCGCCAGTTTTGTCCTGGGGAGCGGTTTAACCTATGCCCTTGCTGTTTGCCTAACTCACAAGAGAATTCCAGCAAGGAGTCTCCGAAAAGAACAACTTTGCTGGGTTTTTGGTGTGCTTTTCCCTTGCAGGATTTACCCTCACAAATGCACGATTTCATGTCCTGTTCTATTACTTCAGTCAAAGAGTGGGATTTATTTAAGCTCATAAAATCAAAAACATTAAGTTTAGCATGTGCTTCATTCTGTTTGCATCCAATTATGCTATCTGAGTACCATTGTCTTTGCTTTCCACAGACACGTACATACTTTTCCTCATTTTCTAGTTGAGATTTAAGCAAGCTAATTTTAGTCTCAACATCACTTTTCTTCTTTTTCAGGCCTATTAGTCCCCTCGTTAAATTCTCATTTTGAGAATGAAGATTTTTAACTGCCTGTCAGGCTTCTTGCATGTCCTTGCTCAGTAATTCAATTACCAGTTGAATTAATGCTACTATTTCTGTTTGATTTTGCTTGCTTTGCCATTCTCCAAATTATCTATTTAATTGTGTTTCTCATCTTCACACTTTGTCTCAGCTTTGCTTTCACTTCCAGACTTTCCTTTATCCATTACAGTCATAATTAAATAATACTCATGACTCCCTTAACAATTGTACCCAAGCCTGCCTTACATTATGAGTACCCAGTTAACTGTAGCTTAGATTAAATTAGTTAAATACTTAGTGGTCATCTTAAAAGCAACGTTAAGAGAATGTTATTAACATCACAATACCCCATTCTCCCTCGAACCCAGTTAAGATCGATGGTTTTTAAGTGTGCTTAGAAATGACAGCTCCTTGTCAGTAGATTTACTGGCATGTAAAAGATTCCTGCGGGATATAATTCCGACACACCGGCAACGTTGATGTGATCCTGGCAATTGACAGCGTTGTTAAACAACAAAATAATTTTTAATTATTTCCCCCCATTCTCCCCTCTACATGATTAATAAACTACATTAGTTCATTTCTTTACATACAGTGCAAGGCAAAAATATACTTACGGATTGCTCCTGTGCTTGCCATTGCATGCAAAAACAAGAGAGACTGTGTTATGTACATAATTAGCTCTAAAACAGTTCATGCATTTTAGACCACTAAAATTAGCAACATTTTTACATAATAAATTAACTTCATAATCTGTACAGGATAAAAAAATTGTTGAAGGAGTGCATTCAAAATATCACCACACAATTTACTTACAACAATAAATATAAATAAAAGCAAAGAAGGAATGTAATGTACACAAATGTTTATTTTCTTTATTTCTAATAACACATTAAAAATTCTATATACAAAATCAATGTCAAATTCTGGGCCAATTCTAGAAAGGTTTGTGGGAAGATATAATCAAATCGCTAGTGAGTGCAATTTGATGTTTGAGGGAGAAGAGATTCCTTAAAACTGAAGGCACTGATCAGTGGTTCCTATATAAAAGGTGTCTCATAAAGAATGCAATTTTTAATTTAATAATAAAACACATAATTTATTTGATTATTATGTCAATATGAAGCACAAAGACTGTGATTAAACACGGAATGAAATATAAGGCAAATGTCCTCCATAGCTTCATCTACATACATACACTCTGTGGACAAAACTTTCGATGACTAGAGCAAAGTTCTGCTTGAATTTGACCCATGACACGTCTGATTACTGTCTTAGGTTGATAGTTTGTGGATTATTCATATAAACACAAGATTTGACATATCCCAACAAAAAAGTCACTTGGTGTCAAATCATATGATCTCAGTGGCCAGTTCTGATTGCCATTGTGAGAGATAAGACAAGCAAGGAATCCTTCTCTCAGCAACCTTGTTGTTTCAATGGCATTGTAACATGCTGCTCCATCCTGTAGGAACTACAAGTCTTCCACATTCAAATCTTGCAATTACGGCCATAAAAACTGAATGAACGAGAGCGACATTCTCTACTGATGGATGAGAATAAGGACCTCCAAATAACTTGATGTTCACTGTCAATCCTGTATCTTTAAATTTCCTTACCAGTCTCTGTACTGTTGATACGTTAAGCATATTTCTCCTACCAAAAATTACACAAAGTATTCGAACAGTCTGCACATAGCATTTACCTTCGTGCATGGCTCCATTTTAGCTGATAACAGTACACACAAGTGACGATTGCAATGACAATCAATAATTGCAATGTAAACAGATGACAGTTGCTTAAATTTCAGGTCTGGCAAACTAACAAACTAAAAGAGGTGCTCAATTTAAGAATCACATTTTTTATGTGACACCCATTATAAAGACAAGTGTGAAATTAAATTTTAATTGGTTTGTTACTAGCTACTAAGGATATTTTAATAAAACCCTAGCTACTATATCACAAGTTTGCTGAAACAGAAGATGCACTTTCAAGGTTTCAGCTACTCTCACAAAGGGAATAAGAACTACTGACAAAGTTCATATTTAGGACAATGACAGATAATACTTATGTAACAAGCAAGGTGATTTATGCAATTAGCTAGCCTGTAGAAAATCTTTGACGTTGTCACTTGGCTGGAAGCCCAAGAGCATTTGGAATTGTCTTTGTATACCATTAATCAATATCATTGGGGGGAACAACATAATATGTAGTAGTATGAAATGATACGTGGGCATGCTGTGCCGAATAACCTGAGCATTTCAAGAAAGTAGATTAAGCCCCATTTTATTAATTTAAATATACAGGATGTGTTTGGAAGAAATGGGTGAATGAAACTTATGCATGCATTAATAATAAATATTTAAAAAAATAGGATGGCTCTTAGCATATGACATAGTTATAAGCTTAAAGATAATAGCTCCATTATCGTCCTTGGGTTTTTCCTCTGTCTCCGTGTATCTGGTGCTCTTGGTTTTCAAGGTCAGGAAATTTGTTACCTTAACTGCCTCCATCTTCAGCATGGCTGACAGCACGTGGATGGTCTTGTAGTTGCTGAGTATAAAATGCTGATGTACCCCATTGACAAAGGAGTAAGCAGCATTTTGGAATGAGAGGTTCACCAGAAACTTGTTCACCAGCTGTTCAACAGTCAGAGTGAACTCCTGCACCATTTCCCCTGGCTATTGCAGCCTTGACTTGAGCTGCCTGCGATAGGCTGCGGCCAGACAGTGGTTTCCGAACCAGTTTTTGAGAACCTACTGAATATCTTGGGATGTTGCTAATGTTGGAATCATGTTCAGCACTTGTATTGCCTGTCCCTGGAAGTTGGCTATCAGGTATGCGGCATCATCTTCTGCTGACCAGTGGTAGTGGGTTGTGATGGTGGCAAATTGTCAACAGAAGCCTTCAAAGGCTGACATTATGTCATATTTGGATAGTTTGATGCACATGGATGTTCTGTCACATCTTGGTACCTCCATCTTTAAGTTTTGAAGTTTTTCACCAAGCATTTGTTACACCCTGGTATTCAGCTTTTTGGCGCTGCCTTCCTTTGAGGATGTTAAGCTGTTCCCTGATGATGTCCTTAAGTCGTTTCCAGTCTTTCAGAGTGTCAACGAGTTGGCCAAGATTTAAATCTTCCCACTGAGTTCTGAGTTCTCCCACATCTTGCTTCACCCAGGCAAGCTGCTTGTCAATTTTCGTTGATAGCTCCATCTTCATCTTGAACATTCCCATTCCAAATTAGTTTCTGGTTTTAATTCTTCATGGCATTTGCTGTCGTTACTTAGCTTTCCATCTTCTCCATTCCAGAATTATGTTTACCAATTTGGTTTCCATTTTTGTCATCTGCTGCATTCTGAAATTCGTTTTTGTCTTCATCTACTACACCTAGGCTAATATCTTTTCCAGCATTGTCTCCATTGTGGTTCTTATGTCACACTCCTGATACCATTATGACAAAATGACAAGTCCAGCAGTTTTTATTTCACTCTTATTTCTTTTAAAACTGAATCACAATTCACAATTAATGACCTTACAATGCACAACTGTTCTGTTAAATTCTAACCTTGACACTGCTACAATAACACAAACTTCCCTCTCTAACAAACACTTCTCAAATGTTCACAACTCGCTGTAACAATTAACTAACTGCACAAGCCAGTCTGCTTATAGAGTCTGAATTATTGACGACTTTTCTGAAATCAACATTTTCAGCTTGAACTGTAAACAAAGCCCCTGCATGTCAAAAGCTTCTAGAATTGCATGCAATGGCATTTGTTAAGCCACCTGTTGTTGCATGTTCTTTGCCAGTTAGCACTTGCCAAGGCAATGATGTGAGGTAGATAACACTTGATATCCCTCTCTAGGCGTGGCCACCGCAATAATACTGATTGTGCAGAATATGTTATGTTACAATGCAAAAGTGAAAGTATGTATACTATGCAAGACATTGGAATGTCCATACTTCCAAACTTCATTACAGAGCAATGCCTACAAAAATTCTTAAGGCCAATCAGATTTACAACAGGGGATTCCTCTTATGTTATTTTGAATATACTATAAAAATTTTGATAGATGCACAGCAATTAATTCATCATTCAAGGTTTAAAAAGCCACCAATGTAATGTTGGGACAGGTAACTATGTAGTATTAATTTAATGGTAGAAAGTGGAAAAAAAAAAAAAAACCATTGTGTTAGCACTTATAATTTCTATGTTGGTATTATATCATAATCGCTCTGAATTTACATTTGGTCTTCACCAGTACGGAGTACTTATTTTTGTATGTACATCTGAGAAAATGTATTAAAAATAAATAACTACACAAATATAAACAAACTATGGTGGGGACCAAGATACAGTGTGCATGTGCTCCACCAACTGTGCCTCAAGATTACACTCAGAACTCAGAAGATGCAAACGGGAGGGGAGACGGGGCAGAGAGAAGACTAACTCGAAAACTAAAAGTTAGGTAAATACCAAACTTGCTATTTAAGTTCAAAGTCTTTCAAGGAGGCAAAATGAAGATTTTCAAGAAAATCTCCCCATTAAAAACTGCCATTTACATGCACCTATTTTTAATATTACTACAAAAATAAAAAATAAAAGATGGGAACTACCAAACATTCAAACAGTAATTCCTCAGTATCCTTGAAAAATGGAAGTTGCAACCTTCAGGTTGATTACGGGATATGATTGTCTGGCACAACATTTGAACAGAATTGGGATATATTCTTCACCACTCTGTTCTCTATGTGATCTGCAAGAGGAAATGGACGAAAATCACTTTTAACTATGCCTGGCCACTTCTAGCACCCCATCCATTAGTGAAAAATATTGGAGAGCAAGAGGACCAATGACTTCATTGTTAGAAATCAAGCATTAGCCAACAACATTTTTAATATTGTTTTATTTTCTCAAAAATGGTGTCAGGAGTTATGTCAGTTAAAATAACATTTTAAGGATATCTGCACAATTAATTAAACATTTATCTTGAATTTTTTGTGAAAAACACCTTCGTACTGAATTAGCATTGTATAATTGGTAAACCATAAGCGGCAGACAAAATGTTACTACACAAAAAACGTAAAGTTCAATGAAATATATATTTAAGTGGTATGACTTTTTCAGTACTATTAGCCATTTCTGAAATTGTTAAAGTTTTTCCAGGTTGATTGTCACAAAGCTTTTTAGAAGTATCTTATGCAATTCCTTTTTTCCTTGTAATGCACTCATGAGCAACAAAATCTAACTTACCATATCCAAACTGTTGTGTTATATTTTCTAAATTTTGCATGCAGTAAAGCCCATATTGCCTAATTTGAGATCATTTCCAGCCAAAAATTTATTGTGAGTGATATAATGTGAATAGATGAATCACTTTGTTAAATGTATCTATCTTCTCAATGCATCCAGCTATTTGCTGACAACTATTTTCCTGGCAATTTCAATACATACACGTGGAAAATGAAATGGCTGAGCAGTATGTTCAAGCATTGCCCCAAATTATTGGAAATGAACAGTTCAACTATTATTCATTTTGCCAAAACTCTGCAATTATTTGTTTACTGTACACAACTACAAAGCCAAATAAAACTAGCATAAAAGTAGCAAATGTGGACAAAGAGTACACATTAGTCTCTATGTTCCGCTAAGGATACAGCAGCAAAACTCTCATGCATTTTTATGGCACCTCCACCCAAGTGTTTTACTAAAAGACATGGAGAAAATGTTCCAGTGAAATAATAAGAAAGGTTTGTAAACTTACACAGCACAGTGGACAGCAGAAAAAGGATGACCTTCCAGACTGCGAATATAGCTCTTTTCTAGAAGGTATTCGACACAGCTGGCATTTCCTGAAGGAAGATATAAACAAGCAGAATGAATAACTTTGTGCTTTTGTATACAGTAGACTTGTCAGTTATCTGACCTAATGTGGTGGAAGGTCAAGCCGGATGGTCAGAGTTTCTTTTGACCCCATATGTAATAAACACACCCTTTACTTTCTCTACTGGTAAGTAGAGGAAGTATTGTATTCCACCCAAAAATTTGATGTCAAGATTTCACTGAAAATATATGTTTTGAGACCCCCTAAATACAAAAAGAGGAATTTTTAGAAAACAGTACATGTGTGTGTGTGTGTGTGCGTGTGTGCGCGTGTGTGTGTGCGTGTGCGTGTGCGTGTGCGTGTGCGTGTGCGTGTGTGTGTGTGTGTGTGTGTGTGTGTGTGTGTGTGTGTGTGTGTGTGTGTGTCTGTCAGTCTGTGGAGAGCGTAACTTAAAAACGAAAAGTCGGTTAAAAACCAAGGTTTAATGTCTTTCAAGAATGCAACACGAAGATTTTGAAGAAAATAGTCCCACCCTAAAAAACCCTTTACATGGAAAATTTTTCGAAAATTTTGATTTTCTTCAACATGGTTCTATTTTTATTAAAATGACACGTTTAAGATATTTTTATGACAAATGAAATGTATATTTTGAATTTTTTGGCTATAGCCCATGTAATCCTATTTACTCTGGATGACTTTTGCACAACTGGTAAATCGTAAGAGATAGACCAAATCTTATTATATAAAAAGTGTAGATCTAGCTAAAGCACACAATTTATGTCTAAATATTTTTTCTTTTCTATAGTGAACCATCTCAGAGATATTCCTTGTTATTTGTGTCAGTTTCAGAAAACTTAAAACTTTTGTGAACTACAACATCATTGTTCACTTTTTTATATGTTAAGCGTTCAAAGAGAATGGAATCTCAAAGCTTTAAAAGATTTGACTATTGCTCAAAGCCTTACTATATGCTAATATTCTCCTTGCACCTACAAGGAAATAAGCAATAAGATAATTTCTGCAAATGTTTATGTCAACAAACACAAAGATATAGGAATAAGAGTTTGTAAGAATGGTTAGCACAACAGCAGAGAAAGTCATGTGAGTGCAATACATCAGATTTTTTATATCACAACCCAATTTTATTAATATTCTTTGAATTCTTACATACATACTAGTTGTTATGTACGTACTGTACTGCACATTTCAAAACAGTGTGACAAAATCAGTCCAATTACTTTTTCAGGCACTTTACTTTTTTACTAACTTTTTACACTCTGATGACACAATCACTCAATACTTGTTAAAACTTCTTCACAATACGATGACATATGCACAGCTGTCTTGCACTCACTGACACACTGACCAACTCGTGTGTGTAATTGTAACTCTCTCTGCTGTTTCCCTGCCTCCTTATATAGCAGGCATGATTTCACACGGATGTTTCTAGACTTCCACAAACATGTTGGTGATGATCTAGGCATATCTTTCTCAAAAACACTAGAAACCCTTTCTCTTGCAGCTTGCTTGTTGTTAGACATGTGTTTTCGTTTGTCCGAGTGGTATCAGGAAGCTTTATCTCGAACCTTTGTTTGCTTGCTGGCGTGGTATGTCGTGTGAATAGCTTCCTGACCGTCTCTTGTTGTGTGCTGTGCCTGGTGTCACAATAGCTTTTGTCTTATTCTAAAGTAAGAACAAATTAGAAACTAAAAACTTCATCTTAGTAATGTTGCACGTTCTTTTTTCACAAAGTGACCCAGGGTTTCAAGTTGTCTCAGTTGAATCTTGTTGCTTCACTGTTAATAGCTTCAATTTTCCTTGTTTAGCTTTTGTCTTATTTTTGCTCAATGTTGTTGTTGTTGTTGTTTTCTAGTACCTTGCATCTGGCAATGAAGCCATTAGCATTCGTGCTTTCCAATACTTTTGAACTGTAGTTCCTTCTGATCTTAATGCTTCACAGGTCTTCAAGTGGTCTTCGTTCATTTCTGCTGGATCGTTACACAGGACACATATTGGTGAGGCTGAGATACCTATTCTGTAGAGATGACTTGCTAAGCAGTCGTGATTTGTCAATAGTCGGAAGGCTGCAACCGCTGTTTTGCTTGGTCTCTGGGGGATTATATCTGGGTTGGAAAGTAGTGTAATCCATTTTTTATCTTTGGCATTTGTTTCTATTTCTTGTAGGTATGAATGAGAAAATTTTTTAATGATCAAGCGTTTTATTGAGGAATATGAGAAATTGAATTTAAACTTTTGTTTTATTGTTGTGCCTTTCTTTGCAAGTGAGTCTGCAGCTTCGTTCCCCATGACTCCACAGTGTGCTGCAATCCATTGGAGATGAACAGTCTTATTAACTTTTTGGAGTTGTGTTAACATTTTGTAGCATTCTCTAATTTTTGTTGACTTCTTTGTAGTATTTGAACATATTCCCTGAATTGCAGCTTTAGAATCTGAAAGAATTACTGCCTTGTTAAATTTATTTAAGGGAAGATTTAATAATTGTTGGAGAGCAATGTGTATAGCCTCTATTTCTCCATCATAATTTGTTGTGTCTCTGCCAACAGAATGATAAAAGGTAAAATGTGAACACGTAACTCCAGCTCCAGTAAGGTTTTCCTTGGAGGATCCATCAGTATATATGTGCAGCCATTCTTCTGTGGGATACCTAGTACTGATTGTTTCCAGAGCTAGAAGTTTATGTATTTCTTTTGGTGTGTCTGATTTACTTATTTCCGCTATTAATTCCAAATTGAAGGTAGGTTGCAATAATTCCAATGGATTTTCTCTTATAAGTAGATTTTCTCTGGTGTTAGGATTGTTCAATTTGGATTTAATCTGTGTTACCTTTTCTAGGAAACTACTATGAGTATTAAGGATTGAAGGGGGGAGGTTCTCTTCTGTCCATTTAGAGTTTGGCAGTTGTAACATTTTCTCGTGTTGGAGCAATGCTTGTTCTTCTATTTTTGTTGTATTGATGGGGTCCGTGTTAAGGCAAGCATGGCATCAATAGGTGTGGATTTAACTGCTCCAGTGATTAGGCGAAGAACCTGATTTTGTATTTGTTCAAGTTTATTGATGTTAGCATTTGCTGCTGTTATTAAAGCTTCAGAACAGTAAAAGAGGTTTGGTTTAACATACATTTTGTATGTTGTGTTAAGGACTCTCCTTGAGCAGGCCCATTTAGCACCAGCTAACCTTTTCAGGATTTGCAGTTTCTTTTCAACCTTTTCTGAGATGTTTGTTATTGTTTTTTCCAACTTAGCTTTCTGTCGAAAGTGATGCCTAAGTATTTGGCATCATCAACTGCTCTGAGTGGTTTACCATTATAATTTATGTTAATATTAACTGGTTTGTATTTTAGTGTAAATAATTCATAATTTGTTTTTTCCACATTGATAGTCATGAGGTTTTTGGAGCTCCATTCATGTACTTTGTTTAGGACTGTTTCTATTCTGTCTTTAATTAATTCAGGTTTTTTTGGAGAGCCTGGAGTCCAAATGACTACATCGTCAGCAAATAAAGCAATTTTGGTTTCTAAAGTTTTTATTATTGATGGAAGGTCATTTATGTATATGTTAAAGAGTGTTGTGCTCAGAACAGCACCTTGTGGAAGTCCTTGGTGTGTTTGTTTATATTTGGAAATGTATGTATTATATTTTGTGGCACAAAATCTTTGTGAAATAAACTGAGTTATCCATTTAAGCATGTTACTTTTCACACCTATTGATTGCAACTTCTCAATTAATTTGTTTCTCCAGACTGAGTCATATGCTGATTTAAAATCAATGAATACTGCTAAGGTATCCTCCTTTCTATTGAAAGCTTCCTTGACATCTTGGCTTAGTAGGAGTACATTTTCACTTGTACTATGATTCTGTCTGAAGCTGGTCTGTGAACTATTAATTAAGTTGTAATATTCTAGGAACCAGTTAAGTCTAGATGCCACCATTCTTTCCATCACTTTTGCAATAACACTGGTCAAAGATATTGGCCTGAAACTATTAATATTGTTTGAGAGTTTGTTTTTCTTTAAAATCGGGATGATAATGGCTTTTTTCCAGTCGGAAGGTACAGTCATTCTCCAACACGTGTTATACAGTTTAAGTAGGATTTCTTTTCCTTTCCTGCCAAGGTGTTTAATAAACTCTGGGTGGATCTTGTCAGGTCCTGGAGATTTTTTGTGCTGTAATTGTTCTATTGCTAAATCTAGTTCTGTTTCGATAAAATCCTGAATAAAAATATCATTTCGTGTATCTTTTGGCTTATTAGTTTCTCTGATAGTTTTTTGGATAGCTTTATCTTGTTTCTTATACGCTTGGGGTATTCTTTGTGACTGAGCATAAAACTTGTTAAGGGATTCTGCTATTTCCCTATCTGTAGTTCAGCTTTTGTTATTATGTTTTAATGGTTCAGTTGTATTTTTTGATAATTTTGTTTTATTAAGGAACTTGTATATTTTATTTCCATCTTTCCTGTAGTCCATATGTTCTACAAAATTTGTGAAACTGGCCCTCTTTGCTGTAATTAATTCTTTCTTAAAAATGGCTGCTTTTCTTCTCCAGTTTTGTACATCTTCTGGACACTTGGTTCTTTCGGCTTGGCTCTTGCTATATTTCTTTCGTGTTTTAACTTAGATAAAGATGGAGACCAAAAGTAGCTATATTTCTTTAACTTTCCTTTGGGGATATGTGTTTTGGCTGCTGTCAATATTTCACAAATTTTTTTATTCATTTCATCTGTTGACTTGAACTCTGATTCTAACAGTATATTACACTTCCCTTCTATCTCATTTTGGAAACTGGACCAATCTGCTTTTTTAAAATTCCAAGAAGTTTTAATTTTTGGTTTGTTACTTTTATTTATTAGACCTCTTATGGAGTTTATGGTGATTCTGTGGCCTGAACCTGGGTCTTCTATTATTTCTCTTTTTGTATTGTCAATTATGTCAGATGACACCATCAGAAGATCAGGATTTGTACCTGAACCATTATAATGAAGGTAAGTGGGTGGATCATTTGGATTAAATATTAATTCCATTGTTGATGAGTTTAATAGGTCTTCTATGACTCTTCCTGCTGAATTTATATCTCTGTAGCCCCACCTAGGGGAGTGTGCATTAAAATCACCTATTAAAATACTTTTGGGTTCTATGGGAATAGAATTTAGATCTAGTGTATTGTCTGGAGTATTGTATATAGCGTTCCACTCTTAGAAGACAGTATGGAGTTAAATGGGACATCTCTGTCTCTATCTAGCGCATACAAGTTGCCATTAGCCGCGTCCTTTTCTACCCTAGCACTGTTGCCAGATTCCCAATAGCATGGTATAAACATTCATTTGCTATAAATTTCAGATTTGAACACATTATCCTATGCAGAATTCTT
This sequence comes from Tenodera sinensis, assembly GCA_030765045.1. Classification (NCBI taxonomy): domain Eukaryota; kingdom Metazoa; phylum Arthropoda; class Insecta; order Mantodea; family Mantidae; genus Tenodera; species Tenodera sinensis. The sequence goes on along the minus strand of CM060966.1, from coordinate 129,098,831 downwards.
TTCTCTATTAGGTTATATCCTTTTTAGAGTCATTATACATTTATATAGGCCCAAATTTCTTCAGAAAACGTTTTTTTCAATAGAAGTCCGATATTTGCTGTTTCTATACTCATCACGCACTAACTAACAAACTAACTGCTAGAATGCATCTGTATTTTTTTCTAAGGTAGAGTAAACTATAGTGCTACTACCTGCCTACTTTGAATTCTCTATGTTTACCCAGTTAAGTGTTATAATTTTTTAAATTAAATGTTTTCGGAAAATTTTATATCTGTGCACTGCAAAAGTTACGCAGTGTGAAACTTTTTTGTTATTGAGTTTACATCAGGGAACCAGCGAGAACAAATGTTGAGGAAGGTTGAAGAAAGTTTTTAAAATAAACCAAAAGGCAGTAACCTCTTTCTTTTATCCAGTAAGGCAAACAAAAGGTATTCATCTATTCAGCGTATTTTCGCGCCAGGCCATACACAGAAGATAGTATAAGGAGCAGCACTAACATTAGTTCGAAAGAAGCCGTGTGTGTAAACTGTGAGCTGTTATTGCGTTATTTGTTTAATATTTTTGTAAATATTTGTAGTTATGGAGGGGGAAGCTAGGAAGAGACGATATGTTGGTAAATTAAGAAGTAAGGAACGCCAAATAATTATGAATGTGTTAGATTATTTTTTAAGCAAAATGCGTGTAAGGCAGTAAAAGAAACAGCTAAGGCTATCGGGTATTCAGAAGCAGTAGTGTGTATGATTAAAAAGGAACTAATGAAAGGACCTCTAAGAACGCCATCGAAAAAGAAAGCAAAAAGGGCGGGACTACACAAAACGCTAGGTTAACGCAATATGATTGAATAGTGCAAGGTGGAGTGCGGCGAATTGTTCATTCTTTGCAGTTTGCAAATATTCCACCCACACTGAATATACTTTTGTAACAGGTCAACAGTGATGAGACCCTACCAAATTTCTCAAGGGCCACTCTTAGTCGGTTCTTACATGATTACGGGGTTCGAATATGAAAGAAGGGGTAACAAGTGCATATTAATAGAAAGAGACGATACCATCAGATGGCGACATAAATATCTAAAAGGCGTAAAAAGGTTTAGGGACCAGGGGAAATCAATTGTTTATACACATGAGCGTCGGCAGACTTTTTTCCAAGGGGAGGCCGCACGTTGGAAGTTTGCAATCAGATAATATTCATTCATTATTTTATTGTCAAAATGTATAATATTTGTTGCAGATAACCATATTAATTTGAGCTAAATAAAAATTGTTCTTTACATTAAAATTAAAATAATAGTTTAATAGTCAGTAATTGATTGCACATTAAGTTTACCAACTTGCAAGGGGAGGGGGGGCGTGGCCATCCCTTGCTCCCCCTTCGCGATGGCCATGTTTATACAGACGAATCATTTGTAAATTTAGGTCATACAGTGACAAAGGCGTGCAGGGATACCAAAGTTAAAAGTGCCCATCTCGTCAAGCAGCAATTGAAGGACTAAGTACAGGACTCGGCCACCTCGGAGTCGCTCGCGGAGAAAGATTAGCAACTAGTACATGTTGCAACACTGCGCTCCATTTAACGTGTACTGTCTTCTAAGGGTGGAACGTGCTTTAGATCTGTAAATTCTATAGCGGTAGTTACTTTTCCATACTTCAATTTATCTTGTTCTTCCATTGTTTTTTGGATTTGAATAGTAGCTTTCATATTTCTTTTAATTCCTGTAAGAATACCACTTGCTATTTGACGAGCTTTTGGAAGTATAAGTGTAGTGTACTGATCCATTTCAAAGTATATTTCCTGTTCTTCTGATATATTGGCTTCTTGTACTGTGAAGACATCTATATCTTGGTCTTTTAATATTTTCATTAGCTCTTGTATTTTAGGCTGGGACATGCCTCCTGCATTCCATTGTAGAATTCTTAAAGTATTGGAATTGTTGTGATGAAATTTGCCTAAAGATGTCCCTACCCGGAGATCCGATTGGGGGACAGTTTTAACTCCGGAATGTTTATCTTTAGGACTCATACTCATGTATGTGGCTTTCATGTAACTGTTTTCTTAACGGGCACCAGCTTTACAATGTGGCAGTTACATCACCCGACTTAAACCCCCTTTTGCAAGGGGGACCACACCTATCATTGGTCAATGGGTCCATCGGACCTAGCCGGGAGGACTAAATAGGTGGTATTTAGATCCACCGACCTTCCCCTCATGTGCCTCTGAAGGATGCTGTTGTGCTGTGATAGGCCAGCAGATCTGTAAATGACATTTCCTCCATTTTAGATGAAACAGTTATACCGCTGTGATTCGGTCCCCAGAGCCTCATCTGTTAAAAGCAGGGTGCACCACGGGCAGGATGAGGATGGGAATTGGGTAGGAGAGGCTATAGGGGGCGCATCACTACCCCTTACACCCCCTTGACTGAGAAGTAAGACTTGTTCATTTGTAGAGTGGAACTCTCTGAATGCAGCTTGACATGGGGATATTAAATTTTGTGATTCTAGAAACCAGTTTAACCTGTTTGACACCATTCTTTCCATCACTTTTGCTATTATGCTAGTAAGAGCTATTGGTCTATAATTTTTTATTTCTGATGCTGTTTTGTCTTTCTTCAAGAGTGGGACAATTATTGCTTTTCGCCATTCAGCAGGTACAGTGGTTTTCCAGGATAGATTGTAGAGTTTCAGTAGTTGTTGTTCTGCTGTTTTTCCAAGGTTTTTTTATGAACTCTGGATGTATGTGATCTGGTCCAGGAGACTTTTTGTTTTTTAGATTATTTATTGCAATGTTCAGTTCTTGCATATTACAATTTTGAAAAAAGATATTGCACTGAGTGTTAGGATCACATTCTCTTTCTTGTTTCAAATCTTTCTTAAATTCTTTACGTTCCTTTTTATTATTTCTTGTTACTTTATGTGAATTAGCATAATATTTATTGAATGTTTCGGCTATGACTGCATCATTTACTAATATTTTATTGTTGTGTATGATAGGTGTGCTGTTGTTTTCTTTCCTGTCCTTGACATTTTTTATGAACTTATGAGCTTTGTTACCATCTGTCCTATAATCCATTTTTTCTAAGAAATTATTAAAGTGATTCCTTTTAGCAGTATTAATTTCTTCTTTTAGTGAGGCACATTTCTTCCGCCATATTTGTGTATCTGATATGTATTATTCCTCATTTTATCATGGAGAATTATTATTATCGTATTATTTAACTTGGCCGGATAGCCACAAGCCGGACAGCCGAGAGTCTACTGTACCTAGTAAACTAAATTAGTTTTTGATCTTATTAACCAACATATGAGTGTGAAGTTCACTAAGGGTATACAGCAGTAAACATATCAATTTATTTTTATAGCAAATTTTAAGAACAGATTTCTCTAATGACCTTGTGATGAATATAAACCAAGAATCTTCTGAAATAGACCCAAAAGTGCTACTTTATATTTTCTCTGATTATACCATGTGAAACTAATAACAGTTTAAATTTCTTAGTCTGTGATTCCATTTGATATTAAAGTCTCAAAATATGTGTTACCTCAATTCAATTAGTATTCATAAGTAAACTAAGAAACCTATTTACACTGAACATATAAAACAACATCAATTAACTACCGTTATAACAGGCCCAGTGCAGAATGGTGCAGCCCTGATTATCCTGTAATGATGCCACATCTTCGTTTGTATGCTCCAGTAACACAACAAGGCAGGGCAGGTGACCACATGACGCTGCTAAATGAAGTGCAGACTTGCCATTCAAATCCTGGAATGTTGTACTGGCCCCCTGTCCTACTAATAATTCTACACTCTCTTGGTGCCCATGCACAACCTATGAATCAAAAGACATAGTATTATAATTATGTTAGTTTCAAGCAGTGTATATTCTTGGATTCTAAACTTTTATACAAAAATTAATTAAAACAGGATTATTGAGCACTAATATCACAACTCTATAAAATATGAATTTAGATTCCTGAATTGATGGAAAACAGTTATTCATTACACATCTGAACAAATAGGGCAACACTATTTATTTATTTATTCATTTACTCATTTATTCATTCATTCATTCATTTATTTATTTATTTATTTATTGATTTATTTATTTATGTATTTATCCTTTAAAATCAACTCTGTACATAGTACTTTGATACAGGATATGTCAATAATTAAATTTATATATTTACATTACAATTAACTCAGATATCATACATTTCTAATTTGTGTTCAACCATAATGTAAGATTATGTATTAAACCTTGCAGAAATTAAAATAAGGGTGAAGCTTTTGACAGCATACTAACTCTGTATTTTCTCTAGCTCCTAAACAGGTATTGAATAAGGAACAATAATTTACTAAGTACTAAATCTTAAACACCTTAGGCTACCCCTGAGCTGAAACCCTGGCCCTTTTGCTATTAAGGCATCCCTTCAGTATAATTACCTTTTACATACACATTATACATGTTTAATTTGTGAAACATTTGCTTTCTACCTTTTCACCAATCTTATCCTGCTTCCATCCTTTAACTTTTATTTTCTGCTTTATTTCATCACCCAACCTTATTCACTTTCTCTCTTTCTCATTTTTCTTATCAGCTCCACTCTTGTAGCTTTTATTCCCACCCTTTAATTATTTCATCTCTCAACCTTAGTCACTTTTCCTCTTTCTCAATTTTTTTATCAGCTCCACTCTTGTAACTTTTATTAATCAGTTTACATTGCACACTTTACTAAACTTCATTATTCCAATTTCACTACTTCGCTATAATTTCACTTTCACCACATATAAAAACCCTCTACTCGCTCATTTACTGATTATCCAACCATGTTACTCTAGGCAAAATATCCCTTTCTTTCACTACTTCACTATAACCTCACTTTTACCACATATAAAAGCCCTCTGCTTCCTCATTTACATATAGTCCAACCATTTTCTTAACTTTGTTACTCTCGGCGAAATATCACTTTCTTTCTTCCTCCACTACTTAGTTCTCCCTTCCCCTATCACCCTCTTTGATTCATAAACTCAGTCACTGTTACGCAAACTCAGAACAACACAACTTAGCAACTAGCGTAGTGCTAACGTTACACTTAAGTCACTGTTATGCACACTCAGAACAACACAACTTAGCAACTAGCGTAGCACTAACATTATACTTAAGTCACTGTTACACAAACGCAGAACACAACTTAGCAACTAGTGTAGTGCCAACATTAAACTTAAGTCACTGTTACACAAACTCAGAACAACACAACTTAGCAACTATACTGCTCGCAAAAGTAAAGGCATGCGAACGTTGGCCAATGCTCAAGCGGAGCACTGTTGCCAAGCGTAGTGTGTACCGGCAGAGGTTCTGTACATAAGAGTGCGTGAGATGTGTGTATCACATTCGGCAGTGCTGGTAGGAGGGGCAAGCTTAGGATTTGTTGGAGTCTGCAGTAAGGCCTGCTTCCATATGCCTTTAACTTTTGCGAAGATTATAGTGTAGTGCCAACATTACACTTAAGTCACTGTTATGCAAACTCAGAATATATGTAATGCTACACTTAAAGTCACTGTTACAACATAACTTTTCTGTTGAATCAGATCACAACTGAACTGTCAGTACCAGATCGTAACTCATACGGAACTGCAGTTGGATGGTTCACTGTCACTGTCCACTGGCAGTAAACTTTTTTAACTGTCTGACAGTCTCATTCAACTGTCCTTTGGGCCTGAGTGAGCCCACTTATACAGTGCCCAGGTCAAGGCGGAACCTTCTTGAAGTTAAAGCTTCTGGACCCTACCAAAAGGAATTCTTTGTAGTTGCAATGTTGCACACAATAGCTATTGTCTTGTTTGGCTATTATCTGTTAAGGGGACTGCCCTGATCTGGCAGGTTGAAGGCCAGGCTGGTGTACACAAATCCCCACTCCACTGCCATCAGCAACTGGCTTCTGACCGCAGCGATAATACTTTAACTTTTCCAAATGGGATATTGCTTTTCATTTTTAACTCATGATTAAGCAAATACAATGGAATTTCAAAGTCAACAAATGGTGACCAGCTCTTAAGAGATTTGCCTGTGTCTAAGCTTATAGTATTCTATTTCCATTGTATATAAAAGGAAATACGTAATTAAATCATTTCTTCACTGTTTATCTCAATTAACATGAACCAGATAAAAGAATAAGCATCTGCAGGAATAAAAGTAAAAACCTGAAAATTTTGGCAGTGAAGCAATATAAACTAAAAAAATTAATAAATATAGTGTCTAAGACTTTACTTATCTTTTATAATTATGCATTATATTCCAAACCTGTTTTGCTAATCAATTACTTGCATCACCAGTGTGCTGAATGTACATATGTTTCATCATTATGAATACGCCACCTAGGTGATATTCTTTCCTATCGTATTACCAACTACTGGAAGCAAACCAAATTTATTGACAGAATCAATCAGTAGTATTTCAAAATTCATTATGCAACCCTTATTCTTCCTATTCCCAAACCATCAAATACATGGGTCCGTTTAATTATTTTAATAATTTAACTTCTGAATTTATTTCATGGTTAAATGACCAAAAATGATCGGCCGTAGCTGATTTATCAATCCATTTATGTTTAATGTTCTTTTATTCTGGCATCTAAGTGACGTTTAGTTTTATCAATGTATATCCTGTCATAATCCAAACAGCTAAATTGATAAATGCCAGATTTGTTATAATTTGAAATGTTATCCTGTTTACAAAAACTTAGCAAATTCTTACTTTCTCTACTACCTAGGGAAAGTATTATATTCCGCTCAAAAATTTTATATCACAATTTCACCAGAAATATGTTTTGAGGCCAACTGAATCCAAAAAAAAGAGCATTTCTAGAAAATTGTGTGTGTGCTTGTGGTGTGCGTGCGTGTGCATGTGTGACTGTGATCAGTAAAGCCCGGATTTTTATGTAATACCAAGGTGCGAAATATGTACATATTTATGTAACAAAAAACATAAAAATATGTAATGAAATATGTAATATCAACAAAATATGTAAAACTATGTAATAATCTAAATGCTAAGATTACAACCTCAAATCTAAATGCAGACTGCAAATTACCCAGAATTTTGTAATTTGATGGGTCTGTAAGTACATAAATTAATTACAATGAACTAAAATGTACTAAATATAGAATTAATTATAGGGAAAATGTTTTGTTGTATGCAGAATTTAACTAAAATTTATTTTCAAGTAGGTAATCACGAAATAAAAATGTGTGTTTTGGATTATGTTTATTAAACTTACTCATTTCACATAATTATTTTACCTAAATAATGTTGAAGCAATGTTGAAATACTGAACCAATTTATCAATGAGTGAAACAATGAATTCAAAATAATTACATTTTATAATGAAGATGCATTGTCAGTTTTATATCTCTTGACATACAATGAACAACCAGACATTTTCATTTTGAGTCTTTTGCTTCTTTTAACGTACAGTGAATAACCATATACTTCTCCATATTTTCAAGGGTCATTGTTTGTCTCCTATTGGATAAAATGTTCTTTTAATCAGAGAAGCTTCTCCCCACGTCAGACGAAGTAATAGGAGCATATTTTAGTATAGAAATCTGATTTGCAGAGAAATGTTTTGATAAATCGACATTGTCACCATTTAGCAGTTTAGACACAGACACAAGCGTAAAGCACCCTGGATTCCTGTTTAGCATAGCTTTGAATTCTTCACCTACCTTCCTTTCTATATCTCCTGCAACTACACTAAGCTTCTGTGATGCACATTCCATTAAATCCATAGATTCGTGAAGAAGGGAACTTGATGTTTCCAACTGGTGCTAGGCAGCCAGCCGAAGTTACTTTAGATGTAAGCACAGGAGCTTGCCACTTTCAGATCTTTTAAGATATCCTGAGATTCACGTATGGAAACAGCTATTTCTGTAGAAAACATGTTCACCACTGACTGCACTCCTTCAAAATGTTTACAATAAAAATAAAAGTTCACAGCTTCTAACCATGTACCCCATCTTGTAAGTACAAAGGGACAGGTTGGAGATGATTTTTATAACACTAATTCTGTGCGCTGCTTTCACGAAGACCTTTTTTGTTGCTGATATCAACTTATTCACACAGGGAAAATTACTTCTTGCTACTTCAGCAACACATTGCAATGCATGGGTCAAGCAGGTACATTCGGGTAGAAAACCTTAAGGGCAGGAGCAGCTTTAATCATGTACGCTGCGGCATCTGAACCTTTTCCTCACACACACCCTTGGCCACAAAATAATCACATCATTTACGAATCTTGCAATTGTTGTTGTTAGCTAATGCTGGATTTCTGACAATGAAGTCATTAATCCTCTTGCTCTCCAATATTTTTCACTGATGGATGGGGCATTAGAAGTGGCCGGGCATATTTGAAGGTGGTCTCGATCCATTTCCTCTTGCAGATCACATAGAGGACAGAGTGGTGAAGAATATATCCCAATTCTGTTTAAATGTTTTGCCAGACAATCATGTCCTGTAATCAACCTGAAGGTTGCAACTGCTGTTTTTCGAGGATACTCATGAATTACTGTTTGAATGTTTGGTAGTTCCCATCTTTTATTCTTTGATTTTTCATAGTAATATTTTTCAATAATTTTTTTGAATTCAGAGTTGACTAATCTTTTAGCTGCATAAAATGGTAAATTAACTATTGCTTTCTGCACATTGCCGGTACCCTTTTTTGCAAGAAAATCAGCTTTCTGATTACCACTCAGTCCACAGTGAGCTGGTATCCATTGGAAGACTAGGTGTTTTTGAAGTGCTGTTAGATGGGTAAGGATTTTCCAACATTCTATAATTGTTTGGTTTTTTGGTGACAACTTGGAAGTAATTGCTATAATTGCTGCCCTGGAATCTGAGAGAATAACTGCTTGCTGAAAATGTGAAATTCTGTACAAAAGATTTTGTAGAGCCATTCGAATTGCTTCAATTTCTCCATCAAAGTTTGTAGTTCCATAACTTAAAGATTTGTAATAGGAAAAGAGGTGACATGTGACTCCAGCACCTGGTCCATCTTGGTTTGATATCAATGATCCATCAGTATAAATATGGAGCCATTCGTGTTCTGGAAATCAGTATGGATTGTCTCTAATGCCAATAATTTTAGAACACTAGTTGGAGTATCACTTTTCTTAACTTCTTCTGTGTAAATAATATGTGATGTCTAATGTTTGTGTCGGATTGACTTTAGATATGAAGTTTTCCTTTGAATTAGGAAGGTATACATTCCTCTTGATGTCTTGAATTTTGGAAAGAAAGCTCTCCTGAGTCTTTAGTGTATGTGTAAAATTTCTCTTGTACCATGTATTGAATGGGAGTCTGACCAACTTTTCGTGTTGAATAAGAGCCGCTTTTTCTATTTCATATTCAATGGGGCATTGGTTGGTTAGTATTTCCATAGCTGCTATTGGTGTGGTTTTGATAGCACCTGTAATTAATCTCAGACTTTGGTTTTGAAAGATTTGAATTTTTTTTGTGTTTGCTGTTACAAGAACTTCGCTGCAGTAAGTAAATAATGGCTTTATATATACATTGTATGTTGTGTTAAGAGTTGCTCTGGAACATCCCCACTTCATTCCTGTTAGACGTTTTAACAGTGAAAGGCACCTCTCTGCTCTTTGTATTACATTTTCTATTTGTTTGGTCCATGTCAGTTTAGTATCAAATGTAACTCCTAAATACTTTGCTCCCTTTGTTTCTGGTAATTGTTGACCCTCAAAATTTAGTTTTATTTTTAGTGGCTTTTTTGTTAGTGAAAAGATTTGGTAGTTTGATTTTGTTGTATTAACAGTCATTAAATTTTCTTTGGTCCACCTTTGTAATTTGGTTAAGGATTGTTGCATGGTTTTTTCTAGTTCTGTACTTTTGCTTTTTGGTTTTGAAGTCCACATTACTAAGTCATCAGCAAATAGTGCACACTTCACACCTGATTCTTGTATTTGTTGTGGCAGATCGTTAATAAATATATTAAAAAGTGTTGTGCTTAGCACTGCGCCTTGTGGTAAGCCACGGTGTACTTGTTTATATTTAGATATGTTTCTTCCATATCTGGTTGCAATAAAGCGTTGTGTTAGGAAATGACATAGCCATGAAAACATTGGACCTTGTATCCCTATTTTTTTTTACTTTCTTTAGTAGTTTTGTTCTGCATATAGAATCATATGCACTTTGGAAGTCAATAAAAACTGATAAATTATGTTCTTTTCTATTGAAGGAGCCTTTGATTTCATGACTGAGAAGTAAGACTTGTTCATTTGTAGAGTGGAACTCTCTGAATCCAGCTTGACATGGGGAAATTAAATTTTTTGATTCTAGAAACCAATTTAACCTGTTTGACACCATTCTTTCCATCACTTTTGCTATTATGCTAGTAAGAGCTATTGGTCTATAATTTTTTATTTCTGACGCTGTTTTGTCTTTCTTCAAGAGTGGGACAATTATTGCCTTTCGCCATTCAGCAGGTACGGTGGTTTTCCAGGATAGATTGTAGAGGTTTAGTAGTTGTTTTGCTGTTTTTCCAAGGTTTTTTATGAACTCTGGATGTATGTGATCAGGTCTAGGAGACTTTTTGTTTTTTAGATTATTTATTGCAATGTTCAGTTCTTGCATATTAAAATTTTGAAAAAAGATATTGCACTGAGTGTTAGGATTACATTCTCTTTCTTGTTTCAAATCTTTCTTAAATTCTTTATGTTCCTTTTTATTATTTCTTGTTACTTTATCTTGCAATTGTAGAATGATTTGTTTGTTCCAATGCCTTGCAGCAGATTAGAAGGACTTTCGGAATCTAGTTTTCCTACAACTAAATTTGCTATGTACCGACCCATGTCATCTGTAGTTTCATCGACGGCAAACCAAATACAGGAGTCTCTAATTTCATTCCGTATATGAGCAACTGCTTCTCCATAACACACATGAAAATACTTTTTCCTCAGAGTAGATTCGTTATAATAATAAATAAATATTAGAGTACTAAGCTAGCAGTGGTAGAGAGAAGACGTGTGTGGAGGTAGCTCCTGGAGTGAAAGGAAAAAGGGCTCAAGAAACAATGGGTGTTTGTATTCAAGTGTACAGGGGAAGAATCGGAACATTCAACAAGTTAAAATGGAACGAGTTTAAAACAAGTAGCAACTTGGAAGAAATGGTAAACATGTTCCTTCTTACATGTGCCTTAGGTATATTATTGGTGATTGGTGGTGTTGAAATCAACCCGGGGCCAAATGGAAATCAAAATGTTATGGAAGAAATTTTGGAGAAAATAAAGAACATGGATGAGAAATTAGGAAACAAACTCAATGGAGTGGAAAAGGAACTAATAGATATTAAGGGAGAGATTAGAAAGGAAATGCAAGATATAAGCAAGGAGGTACAGTACGTCAAAAGAAGAGTGGAGCTGATGGAAGAGAGACACCGAAGATACAATCTAGTTATATCAGGAGTAAAAGAAAGGAATGGAGTATGGCCTATGCAAGAGGTCAGAGAGATCATAGAAGGGAAGCTTGGAATGGTACTACAGGGCTGGGAGATAAGGGAGGCTTTCAGAGTGGGCAGATCAAGAGGAGCTAGAATGATTATTGCAAGATTTACGTCAGTGCAGTTTGTTTATGAAGTGTTAAAGAAAACAAAGCAACTAAAAGGGTCAGATATTTTTATAAATAGGGATTTAACGGTGGAACAACGAGCCTTAAAGAGAAACTTATTACAACAAATGAAGATGGCAAGATTGGAAGGAAGATCGGCTTTCATAAAGAATTTACAATTGTGGGTCGACGGACGCATAGTGGATGGGTACGAAACGGGCATAAGAAGCTACAGAACTCATGAGCAGGAAATGACTCAGCTTAATACATCCGCAACTAGAGTGATGGAAAGCAGATCGAAAAGAAGTTCAATGGACGATCGGAGACCACAGGAAAAGGATAGTCATAAAGAACTTACATTACCGGCACGTGGGGCTGGCAGGCAGATGATTGCGTCAGAAGCAAGAAGAGATGACGTAGCGAGTATGTCAGAACAGAGTGCAATGACGTCAGCGGAGGGACCTGTGGCAGAGCCGGCAGGAGGAGGAGCGAGTGGGGAGACGTCACACAGGAAAATAGTGTCACCGAGTAAGGGGGAAGTAATAGCTGCACGCAAATTGGTGGTGGAAGGAAGGAAGGCGTGGCGTCCGAGTAGTGGGGAAAATACAGAAGGGGAAGGGGAAGATGACAGCATCGTATCATCTGAACATGGCAGTATTTTAGTTTTAGACAGAAATAAACCGTCCACCTCGAAACAAGGAATACGACTAAGGAGTAAAAAAACACTAGAATCATTCAGATTTAGATCAGGATCGCAATAGGGAACAGGGTCTATAAGGAGGCTTGGATTCTGGAATTGTGAGGGAATAAAAAATAAAATAGATAAAGGGAGTCTAAATCAGTTATTGACAAAACTTGATTACCTTGCGGTAGTCGAAACATGGTTAAAAGAGGAACAAATTTATGTAAAGGGTTTTGAGTACGTAGGATTAAAAGGTCATACCCTAGCAAGGAAGGGAAGGGTTTCAGGAGGCATAGGATTTCTTGTAAGGAAGACGTTAAATAAAGGATTTAAAAAATCATGGTCAAGGAGGAAAGAGATATTATGGGTGGTATTAGAGGACGAACAAATAGACGAAAAAGTGATTTGTATAGGAATAATATACAATCCTCCTCTTTCCTCGCGATTTCATAATCCGGAACTCCTTAAGGATCTAGAGCTAGATATTCAAACTTTAAAGGAGAAATATATAAATTCGGAGGTTATACTATTGGGAGACTTTAATACTAGGATTGGGGAAAATGATGTTAATGGAGGGAATGGTTGGATGAGTTGTGATGTATTAGAAAAATCAGAAAGAATTAGACAGAGTAAAGATAAGATAGTAGATAAAGGATATGAAAAATTTATAGAATTTTGTGAATTGAATTCTTTTGATATTTTGAATGGGAAATTCGGAGAAGATGTGAATGGGGAATATACTTTTGTAAGCAGTAATGGGCAAAGTGTGATCGATTATGTTCTGTGGCCAATTAACATGGGATACATTTTAAGTAATTTTAAGGTATTAAATTTAAGCTCTAGTAGTGGTCATTTTCCACTGATAGTGGATATAAAAATACACTCTGAACAAATGATTGACAATTTAAGAGAGGATGGATGTATGGTAGAAAAGTATAGCAGATACAAATGGAAGGAGGAGTATGGCATTAAATTTAAGCAGGTGTTAAGCTCTAACTATGGCCAGATATGTCAGTGTGGAATAAATTGTATGATAAAAGAACAAAAAATTGAAAATGCGATGGATATTCTAAATAATATGATGGTAAGAGCTGGGGACGAAATGAAAGTAAATAAGAGGGTTTACAAAAGAGACGAGGGTTGGTTTGATGAAGAATGCAGAGTAATAAAAAGACAAGTTAAACAGATGCTTATAAAATGGAGGGAAATAGGTGGTAAAGAATTAAGGGAAGAATATATGCAAGGTAGGGATTTATATAATTCATTATTAGAACAAAAGAAAATAAACTGGAGGAAAAAAACAAGAAAGTAAACTGATAAGGGTTCTAAACGAAAATAATGTAAATGCAGTATGGAAAGTTATAAAATCAATGTATAATAATTATGTAATAAAACCTGATGTATATCCAGGTGAATGGGTGGATTACTTTAAAGAATTGTATGGGGGAGAAAAGAGCAAAATAGAAATAGGAAGAAGGGAAATAGGTAACAATTATGTAGATTTGCTGGATGATGAAATAAGAGGGGAAGAAATAATACAGCAAGTTAAATTAATGAAGAGAAATAAAGCAACTGGGATAGATGGGATCCCAACAGAGTTCCTTAAGGAATGGTGTACTGAAAAAAATAGAGTCAAGGTTCTTGTAGACTTATTCAATCAAATTAAAGAGAAGGGTTATATACCGAAAAAGTGGGGGAAAGCAATCATACATCCAATATACAAAGGTAAGGGTAGTGTCGACAAACCAAACAACTATAGAGGTATTGCTTTATTATCAAATGTAGGGAAAATTTTTACTGGAATTATGGCAAGTAGGTTACAAACGTGGGTTGAGAAATTTAATATTCTCTCGGAATTTCAGATGGGGTTTAGAAGAGGGAGGAGAACAGTTGATAATCTATTTATTATAAAGACGTTGGTAGATAAATATTTGAAAGTTAAAAGAGGAAAGTTGTATATGGCTTTTGTTGATTTAGAAAAAGCATATGATCGAATTGAGCTTCATTTGTTATGGCACAAACTGTTGAGTAAAGGAGTGAGTGAACAAATGGTGAAAACTCTCAAAGCATTATATAAAGACAATACCTTTTGTATAAGAGTGGAGGAGGGAGTTGTAACAAGAGAAATCCAACAAGAGAAAGGCCTTAGGCAAGGATGTAAGTTGAGTCCGGTTCTTTTTAATCTTTATATTGATGATGTATTAATGGATATTGGGAGAAATAATAACTTTATGCCTGTTATTAATAACATACAGATTCCAGGACTACTTTTTGCAGATGATCTAGTTGTAGGTTCAATCACAGTGAATGGCTTAAATCAGTCCTTACAAGTATTAAATAATTACTGTAAAGAATGGAGCCTAAAAGTGAACCAGGACAAGACACAGATCATAGTTTTTAAAAAAGGAGGGAAATTGAGCAAATATGAAAAATGGAGGAATGAAAATAAAAAAGAGTATAGGGTAGTGAGAGAATGCATGTATCTAGGAGTGAAGTTAGATAGTAGTGGTAATTGGGAAAAACAAAAGAAATTTGCATTAGCAAAAGGAAAAGGGGCTTTATCAGCAACCAGAAACTGCAAATACAAAGTACCTAATATAAATGTTAAATGGTTAGAAAATGTATACAATATGGTAGTTGAAGCAAAGATGTTATATGGGACAGAAGTATGGGGATTAGGAGGAGGTTGGGAAGTCATAGATGAGGTGCATAGAACTTTCTGCAAAGAATTGCTTGGATTACCAAATGCAACTGTTAGGCAGGTAGCACAAATAGAACTGGGAAGGGTAACAAGTAAGGGGAAGATTATGGAGAGGGCACTGAAATACTGGTTTAGAATATTGAATTTGGAAGAAAGGAACCTGTTGAAACAGTGCCTACTATATCAAGAAAAAAGCCTAAAGAATAAGGGTTGGGCAGACTGTCTCAGAAATAACTTGGAAAGTAGTGGTTTAGGGGAAGTATGGAGGAATAGAGAAAATAATATACACAATTTTTGGAAACTGGCAAGAAAAAGATTTGACGATATAGAAATACAAAACATATTTAGTGAGATAGCTGAAAAGAGATCCTTAATTTTTTATGTACAAATGAAAAACTCTTGGGGTAGGGAGAAGTATATAGACGTGACAGATAAAGAGGAGCGAGAAGGCATTGCATGGATGAAAGCAGGAGTATGGAGATTAAAGGGTCTAAGGAAGGGCATTCCTCAAAACCAATGTCCTATATGTGGTGGAAATGAAGACATAGAACATATAATATTTAAATGTATTGGGACTGAAGGTTGGAGAAAAGAATATATTAATAAGAAATGGTCGAATATGAATAGAAATAGATCTATAGTTGAAATGCTTCATAAAGACAGTAAGAGGGTAGGAAGATTTTTACATAAGGTGAAAAATAAATGGATCTGGACAGTAAATAGAGTTGAACAATAAGATATAAGTGATAGAATAAGTTAGAATTAAGGAATTATTGTAGAATAAGAATATGACTGGCAATGAGCCAGGGCTGAACACCGGTCATATTCACATGTATATAGCTTAGTAAATAAATAAATAAATAAAAAAAATAAAAATAAATATTTAATTGTCATTAAGCCGAGTACAGCAATAGACAATGTGAAACAGTATGTACCGGTTATATACAAATCAAGTAGTAGTCTTATATTTATATACAATTTTTCTAATATTACAATAAATATTTAATTGTCATTAAGCCGAGTACAGCAATAGACAATGTCAAACAGTATGTACCGGTTATATACAAAACAAGTAGTAGTCTTATATTTATATACAATTTTTCTAATATTACAACATACTTTCAAACATTTTAACTTAAATTCTGGAATCACTATACACATTAAAAGCTAATACAGCAATAATCAACACCCATGTGTAGATTTTATCAAATAACAACCTTTTATAATTTAGCCTAAGATGAAGTTGCTTTATTTATTGCTCTCAAAATATTCATGTATTGAATAGTATGGATTAGACACTAACCATTCGTATAATCTACTTTTAAATTTACAACCCAATAATTCTGTCAATGCAGTTGGCAAAGTATTATACAGTTTAATTCCCAAGACTTCAAAGCTGTTTGATGTTTTTGAAAGCCTGTGAGATGGTAAGTTAAGTTGGTAGTTATGTCTAGTATTATAGTCATGTATGTTTAGTCTGTAGACTTGGTCTGATATATTATTTTTTACATCTACTCAGGGGTCTCCATCTAGGGGATATGTGAATGGCGACCACAAGGTACCCAAGCTGAGCAGAACATTACTTCCACTTACTGGTGTTTTGCTCCTCACTGTAACTTTTCTATCTGACCTTACCTTGGTCATCTCTTGTTCTCTTCTGACCCCGATGCTATGAGGGTTCCCGAGGGCTAGGGAGTCTTTATTTTTCCAACCTCTCCATTTCTCTATAAAATATTAACCCCTAACATGCTGACCTGTCATGGCATGTAATACGTCCTCTGATTGGTAATTAGAGGATATGGCCGGTGAATTTATTTTGTTAATTCTCCCGGTCAGGTCAGTGGGACCCGTAAACCAACGACAGGTGTGGTCCTCCGGACATTCTGGGGCTTGTGAGAGAGCGATGTAACCACCAAAACATAAAAATATGGTGCTCTCTAAAAAGTGGTTACTATACTGCTATTGCTCTATCAATATATTAAATATTGGAGAGCAAGAGGATTAATGACTTCATTGTCAGAAATCCAGCATTAGCTAACAACAAAACAACATTATTTTTTACATAAGTGAGTGCTGTATAAATGTATAGGTTAATCACAGTCATTACTTTGAATTTTATGAATAGAGGTTTACAGTGTGCGGTTTTTTCTGAATCTGCAATAATACGAATTACCTTTTTCTGTAATAGTAGGATATTAGAGACATGACTGCTGCTTCCCCAGAGTAGAATACCATATGATATTATGCTATGAAGAAAAGCAAAATATGTAGATTGTATATATGGCTCAGGTACATGGTTTTTTAAATTCCTAATTAGATGTATAACTCTGGAGAGCTTAGCTGTTATATAGTTGATGTGTGGCACCCATGAGAGCTTGTTGTCCACAATGACTCCTAAAAATTTAACTTCTGTTGAACAATTTTCTGCCGAGATCTCACGCAAATTAAATACAAGTTGTTGCGTTTTATCATCATTTAATAAGAAGCCATTGGCTCTGAACCACATGCTAGCACAACTTATGGTATCCTCTGTTATTGTTTTAAGGCTTTGATAATCGTACTCATGTTAAGAAATGTGGTATCATCTGCGTACAGTATCGTGTGCGAAGTTAAAAAGGAAGGCAGGTCATTGATCATTATTAAAAATAACAATGGCCCGAGTATGGAACCCTGTGGGACCCCATATTTTAGCTCCACCATTTCAGATTTCTCATTTCCAATACACACAATTTGTTTGCGATTTGCTAAGTATGCTCCAAAAAGCTTTAGCGCAGTGCCATTTACGCCATAGAATTTTAATTTTGTTAGTAAGTGAGTATGCTCTACACAGTCGAACGCTTTACTGAGATCACAGAACGTAGCCTGGGCAATACTTTTAGTTTCAAAAGCACTAAGGACGTTTTTGACAGGAGAGACAATGGCATCAGTCAGGAACAACTTTCTTGCAATATTTTTTTAGAAAGGATGGAAATTGAGGAATTTGAAGTCAATGCCACGAAATATTAGCTGCAATCATTGCACTGCACAAATGTTTAAAAAATTATTTCCGGACAGTTCCTGTTGCATTTGTGCCAACAGAACTTGCTTTCTAGAAGACCGAAGGTGTCTTGTTGCGTATGCGAAGAACACTTTTGATATGTTGTTCCAATTGAGATTTCATGGAACAGCCAATTCTTTTAGTGCATGCTTGACAGACTATTACTTTTCTGCCAATTGTAAAGCGCTATCTAATTTCACCCATGAATTCAATTTACAGGATAGCGAGGACGCAACTGGTGCCATTTTACTAAGACTTGCAAGAAACTAATTGCAGTATTATCGCCTTGCTATATTGATGGTTGTTCAGCGGCTCACTTTGTTTCCTTGCAGCTATTATAATATTACAAGATGCCGACTTCTGCAACAATGGTAACAATCAATTATAAATGCCCAAAGCGCTATGAGAAACGTGACACTGGAGGTCAACATTGTCGAGCGGCACCTGCTTCGATAAAAACGGACAACAATCAGAACGAGGCGAGGCGGTTATTATCGCATGATTGATTTTTGTTGCTTTCAGCAAAACTTGTGAAAACAGTAGTTTATAATGTGACTACAATATTTTTTAAAAAAATAACAAAATTGCAAAAAAACCCAGAAAATATGTACGTTTTATGTAACATCGTTAAAATATGTAGAAATGTGCAAAATATGTAAAAATATGTACAATAAAAATTTGTAAGGGAGTCCCAAATGCCGTAATTTGCCAAGATTTTTACTTCTCATTGAAATATTATGCAGGATTTAAAATATGTAATTACATAAAAATCCGGGCTCTAGTGATCAGTATAACTAAAATGAAAAGTTGGTTAAAACTAAATTTAGTATTTAAGTTTAATATCTTTCAAGGATGGGTCTCAAAGATTTTGAAGAATATTCCTCCACCCTAAACTATGCTTTACATGGAAAATGTTTTGAAAATTTTTATTTTCTCAAAAATGGATCTAACAATTTTGATTAAAATGCCATAGATACTGTTATGGCAAACGAAATGTATATTTTGAATTTTCTGGCTGTAGCCCATGTAGCCCTATTTACTCTTGAGGACTTTTGCATAAGTGGCAAATCTTAAGAGATAGATAAATCTTACTATATAAAAAATGTAGATCTTGTTGGAACACATAATTTATGTCCAAATGAATTTATTTGTGGAGTGATCCATTTTGGAGACATTCCTTGTTATTTGTGTGAGTTTTGCAATACTTATACTTGTCTCAAATCAAAGATTGTTATTCACTTTTTTATATCTTAACCATGCAAAAACTAAACTTAAACCCTAGCGCAACAGCCCATGAAGGGCCAAGACCTGCCACCAAGCTGCTGCATTCCCCACCTCTGCCCACTACAGGCGTCAGTGGTGGGGTGCAGTACTGGAGGGTGGGACGTGGTCAGCGCCTCGAGCCCTCCCGGCCACTACTTCTCCATCAAGTAGCTCCTCAATTGGTTCCCCTGGAACCTAACAAGGTTGAGTGCACCCCGTGCCAGACCTCCCACAGGGGATATTGCCAATGATGTATTGATTATTGTGCTAAAAAGAAATCTAGGTTTTATTGCTGTAATATTAGAATAAAAAACTAATATACCTTTTTTCCAGCAGGAGGGGGTGAGGAGAGGAGGGAGGGGAATTAAGACAGTCTGAAAGAACACTGATGATACTACTTACTGCTCTGAATAGTGCTGGATGTTGATCTGAATCTACTAGGTTGGTGTTAGCACCATACTTGAGCAAGAGAACTACACAATCACTATGTCCCGCTGCTACTGCCAGCATCAATGGTGTTCTGCAAGACAAGAAAACGATCTTATTTCAGTTTCACGTTATAAGTAGTAAATAAAGGTGATATCAAATATTTCTCTTCTTCTACCACTATAAATATTTTAGTCAGTGTGCTAAAACTAGACCCATACTGTATCTACCGATTTCAGCTATATCTCTGGGGTGCTGAGCATGCTTTGCCTGAGCCACTTCTTGATGGACTCTAGCTTCTGGAAGTCTGCAGCTAGTCCGTCTGTGCTTATGATCATACAGCTGACTTTTTTGTGGTTTAATTTGTGGTTGGCCTAGCAGATTTTTGGACACCAGCCTTAGGTTGGTTGGTTTATATTTGAATGACTTGCCTATAACAATAACATCAAGATAAAGTAGCAAGCATGTGTATGAGGCTCCTCATTACAGACTCCATTAATGTCTTGAACATTTGTGGGAGCATTTCAGAATCTGAAAGGCATTATGGTGAACTGCCACAGATCATGTAGAGTAGAAAACGCTGCCATCTCCTTATAATCGGGTTGAAATGCCACTTGTCAGTGCTTGGGCTTCAGATCAAGGGTGGAAAATCACCAAATCCTCTTTAATTTGTCTAGGGTGTCATTAATATGTGGCAGCAGAGTAGCTTTTCTTCATGACCTCAAGTAAATTTCCGTTAGTCAACACAGAAGCGCAGATCTCCATGCTTCTTTTTCATTAGCATGATCTATTTTGATGAGCACGGTAAAGTGTTGGTGAAATCCAATTATATCATTATAAGTCAAATCAGCTGCATCACAGTGCTTATGCCCTTTACTTTTAGGATTTCGTGGAGTGCACTCGAGACCATGTGAACATGTAATTGCTGAGTATGAGCTTTCCTTGACTTGCATTCTTATTTCCTTTCCTTATTTTTGTAATTCCTACCTCCCACGCATTCTACGACTGGTACAGTTTCACAATCTGAGCTCCTGTCCATTGTGCATAGTACAGTGCAGTGTCACAACTAAGAATAAAAATGCCATGTAAGTATAACAAAGCTTGCAGAAATTCATGTGAAATCCAAGCGCACAACCTGAGTTCGCAGTTATTGCCAATGATGTAGCAGTGTACAAAGCTTGCAGAAATGACTGAGAATTCCAAGAATCACAACAGTGAGATGGCAGTCAATGCCAACATGTGCTTCATAGAACTGTGGTTGCTACACCTTGGATAATAAAATCATAAAATTGCATCTATCGACTTTTGCTTTAACTGAGCAAGTATATCTATCAAGTTTTGAAAAAACTGCTAATATTCCCTACCTTCTACCCAGGACACGAATCGAATTTTGCAAAATCTGATTGCACAGAATGATGCACAAGGTGAAAATTATGCTGATACTATATATAACTCAATTTCATAAAATTTTGCACTATTGAGTTTTGAAAAAAACGCTCCTCAATTGTAAGAGTTGGGCTTAGCGCCTGTGGTTGCTGGAGTATAGAAAAAACTGCTCTTTAATAAAAGAGTGAGGATCAGAAGAGTATGTTGACCAGGAAAAGGACGGAATAGCTTGGTTGGGAATGAGGTCAATGTGCAAAGGAATATGTGAATTATGCACTGGAAGGGAAAGCAAACAGCACTAATGGAGGAAAAAAGGCAAGAGTAAAAATGTAAAGAAAAATCTATAAAAATGTGGACAGGAAAAGAAAGAAAACAAAATTAAAGTCCAGGGGAGAGTTGAATGGACTACAAAACTAGGAGATGCAAGGAAAGAAGGGGAGCAAGGGACATGATGATGATGGATTGATTGATTGATTGATTGATTGATTGATTGATTGATTGATTGATGATGAATGGAGTTTCAGGGCCCGTCGACAGCTAGGTCATTTGAGCCCTAGGTCAGAATATAAAAAACCTAAAACTCGCAGTTAGCTGCCTAAAATGTGAGGGCTAAAAGAACAACTAAAAGTGCAAACAGACAAAAATACCAAACGGCACGTGATTGCACTAAGTTGAAAACTTGGAAAAAACTATTCACTAAAATGGGTAAAAGGTCAAAGCTAAAACAGACATTAAAACTAAACACTTAAAACAGTAAAACACAAAAGCTAAAACGTAAAAACGAATTTAATTTAATTTAAAAGGTGAGTCAATAACACTAAACAACACTTACAACATAATTTTCCGGAAATGTTCTTTCCTTTCACATCTTGGTGGTATTTTTAGTTGAACTCGCGGTTAGGCAGTAGGATAGAAGCTACTAGGGTCCATGCACATAGAGCAAGACACAGTCAGCTTGATACAATCTTCATCCACATTGAGGCTGCATTTGCATTTAGAATCTCCAAAGACGAGTTGGGCAACATATGTAGTAAAAACAAATGCTAAAAATTTAGAAATCTCAGAAAACTAAAAAACAAGTTATACTTGCTTAGCAAACCCAATTTGGGTAACGAACCGCAGCACCTTACAGGCAGACACCAGGTTGTCACCAAAAATTGAGGCAGCAAGGGACAGGGGGCTATCAATAAGCCACAAGATTATGGAGACAAGCAAACTGAGCCAACCAGACAATTTGTATTTGGGTTCTTACTTCTAGGGGGAATATTTAAAAAGCTTTTAAAATAAACTGTACAAATAAATCCAATCACAATTTTTATTAATAATTAATCACTTTTTGGGATAAAATGCCCCTTGGACTCCAAATTTATTGTAACACACTTCTACTTTTTCAATTTGAATTGTGGATAATGTCAATTGAACTATTTCACACTTTTTAATTATGACTCAGGGGTCTCCGTCTAGGGGATATGTGAATAGCGACCACAAGGTACCCAAGCTGAGCAGAACATTACTTCCACTTACTGGTGTTTTGCTCCTCACTGTAACTTTTCTATCTGACCTTACCTTGGTCATCTCTTGTTCTCTTCCGACCCCGATGCTATTAGGGTTCCCGAGGGCTAGAGAGTCTTTATTTTTCCAACCTCTCCATTTCTCTAATTTCTCTATAAAATCTTAACCCCTAACACGCTGACCTGTCATGGCATGTAATATGTCCTGTGATTGGTGATCAGAGGATGTGGTCGGTGAATTTATTTTGATAATTCTCCCGGTCAGGTCGGTGAGACCCATAAACCAATGACAGGTGTGGTCCTCCAGACATTCTGGGGGTTGTGAGAGAGCGATGTGACCACCAAAACATAAAAATATGGTGCTCTCTAAAAAGCGGTTACTATTACTACTATTGCTCTCTTCAATATCATCAGTGAAAAATATTGGAGAGCAAGAGGATTAATGACTTCATTGTCAGAAATCCAGCATTAGCTAACAACAACAATCATTTTTCAATAGGTGTTTAGCTGCCTCCTGCATGGCCTCAAACATTCATTCAATTTCTTAGTGTTTGGTTAAATCTTGGTTTCTGGCTGCAGGTATTACAGAAGCAATCGTCTTACAGTTTCCGAAGGCAGTTCCGCTAAGTAATTCTTGGTGCCAGTCAGTGATACTAAGGAACCTCACTAGGATGGTCTCCCAAGCAGGAAGCATAAATTTTGTCCTTCTCCAGAAAGAATTATGTTTCTTTTTAGGGGTGCCCAGGCTGTTGGCACCCTTTTGTTGCATGATGAAACCACCTCTTGCTCTGCAAGTAAAAGTCTCACATATTACAATCTCTCTTCATCAGGGGCTTGGGCCCCAATGACCTCGTCAATGGCCCTTAAACTCCACTCAGTCACCCACCCACCCACTCACTCACTCACTCACTCACTCACTCACTCACTCACTCACTCACTCACTCACCCATCCATCAGCTCACCCACACACTCACTCACCCATCTGCTCACTCACCCACCCAACTACTCACACACACTCACCCACTCACAACCCACTCACTCACACTCACCCACTCACTTATACTCACCCACTCACTCACTTGTCATGGCCAAGGTCCAATATGAGGCACCCATAGTCCATTTTAGCATCGGAGAAGTGAAGGACATCCAAGCCCAGGATGACCCCAGTAACTGCTGCAACAAACACCCAAATTTACAACCTGCTTCATAAGGTAAACGTCCTCAATCACAGGCCAGACGAAAGTTATTCAGGTCCCTGTCTACCAGCACCCTACAGGGATGGTCCTGAATCCATTCAAGTGTTACCAGACCATTCTCACTGCTCTTAGCCAGGCATTCTATGTGAATTGAGGGAAGATGATGAGCCGATGTGCCCCTTAAAATGCCAGTCCTTAGTAGTTAACCTGATCCTCAGCCAACGTGCACCTGCTGTCTACCCTTAGGTCTCTAGATTTTTTTAACTCCAGCATGTGGGTCTTCCATTCCCAGACCTACAATGGTTAGTTGTTAAAATTGGTGCCAGTAATTATCATTCTTGGCTGTCACAGCTGTGACTCGGGGTGTTTCTTTTGTCTGGCAAAGATCTTTGCCACTTCAATACTGATTGCAGCTGCCAGGCATCACTTACATTATCGTGCTACACCAGGAAAAGCTTTTGTTTCACCTCCTGGTCTCAACCCTGCTGACGAATGCATGGACTGCCTCTCTGGAAATATAATCTGGTGGTACATCTATCAGAATCTGGGGTGCCAGCTCCTCCACTTCGATGTCAAATTCTTGTAAGGCCTCTCCCAGTTGATGCACTCTTGAAACACTTGGGAAGTAAGCAGTGGCCAAGCATTTTCTTCCCAATGCTGTTCTAACAGTTTAATTCAATTGTTGGCCAAGCCTCTTATTTTCCACTGCTTACTCCTCTATGGCAGCTAAAATGGTGTTCTCTCCACTGGCTCACATCCATTGTGGACAGCGATGGCCTCAAACTGCTGTTCATGATGAAGGGCAGTTGAATTTCGGAGGCTTTATTGTCTTTGTATTAGCCTATCTCATGAATGTGGGTTTCTCCACAATTCTGGTGCAACACTAGTCTTCTAGAGTGTGATACAACTCCAATACGTAGTCCATTATCCTCTTGCTTTCTCTGGTTTGCTGGTACAGTTGTCTTTCTAGCTGATCTAGATGCTCTCTCACTGCAGCTAAATCAGTGGTAGCTTGGTATTTTTAGAGAGACTAATATAGCATACACAGAAATCCAATAAAACATTTCAGTAAAAACAGAACTTACATGGTAATGGTTATTTCTATATGCCAACCAACTTATTGCTGGTGTTTTTAAACACACAGGCCATGTTTGGGCAATGTTTGAGAGGTAGAATAAGGACTGAAAAATCCAATATCATAAATTTGAACCACAGGTCTCCCGCTTCAAACAGGGCTGCTCAACCACTGAGCTACCGTGGCCGACTTGACAGTATGACATTAAATTTCCCAACTGATTTGTATCTGGCCATGGCTAGAGCAGGTGCGCGTGAAGCAGAAAATCCGTGGTTCAAATCCTGGCTATGGCAATGAATTTTTCAATCCTGATTCTACCTCTCAGACAGAACTTAAAATTTGGGAAAACATTTATATTTGGAAGAATAGAAATAGCTTTTACAATTTTGAAATCCTTCCGAAGTGACACATGTAGAGGTTCAACCAACCACCACCATGAACAAGGCCAATCATCATGCAGAATGATGTTGGCAGCCAACAAGGAACTGACGATGGGAGCAATAGGCTCCTAAAACATGCTTCCCGTTTCAGAACAAGTAATGACAAGTGTTAAAAATTGACTCACTAATTAATTTAAACTATTGCATTCCTCTCAATATTTTGATATTCAGATTTTGTTTGAAAAAACTTGCTTTGAGATACACTGAACCCCATAAAAGCACTTTTAGAAAAGGTCCATATGTTTGTGTGCATCTCAAAAATACAGCACATAAATATATACTAAATTTTATACTTCAGTAAGATACTTTAAGTGTTGCTGATGAAGACTTCCAGGAAAATTCCTCCACTGCAAGTTACCTGTACACGGAAAATAGTTTATTATTTTTTTGTTCCTCAATTATAAAATACGAATTATTTGCAGGACTAATAAAATGTATATGTTGAATTTTGTATCTACTACAACAAAAAGTAGAGCTCATTAAAATGTACCATTTATATCACATTATTCCATAGCATTAGATATTTTCAAAATATTCTGTGCTGCATGTTTTTACCCTTTCCTAAGCACTTCTGATAAACATGCTTAGAAGCTTTGTGAATCTTTTCTCTTTCCAATGTATCTCCTTACGATGTCACAACATTTGAAAGCTGTTTTCAAATGTTGAATTTAACTAAAGCACTTTATTGCTTAATTTGAAATTATTTCAAGGTAAAAAAAATGTTATGACTAACATGTATAGTGGGATCTCTTTTTATATGAATACGAGAGTTGTTCAATATATAATGCCCCACATTTTTTTCTCTGAGCATGTATATTGTTAAGAGTCAGAATTTGGTGACAATATACCTCAATATGTCTTGTCCACGTCCTATTTTTCTACGAAGTTTCCATCACGTTCTATGGCCTTACGCCAACGTTGTGGGAGAGCATATATCCCTGCTGGTAAAGTTCTTATCCTGTAGACGTAGCCCTGTTGTCACTGCGTGAATGACACTCTCATCATCTTCAATGTGTGTCGCCCATAGAGAATCTTTAAGTGGCCCAAAGAGATGGAAGTCCGAGAGTGCCAGGTCTGGACTGTAGGGTGGATGAGGCAATGATGTCCAACCCAATTTGGCGATGTGTTCCTGGGTTCTCAGATTTGTGTGTGGTATGCATTATTGTGTTGGAGTAAGATTTCTGCTGGATTCTTATCAGATCGAACACGTTGGAAACATTTCTTGAGTTTATTCAGAGCCTTCATGTATGCTTCTGAATTAATGGTTGACCCTCTTGCATCATATTCACGAGAATGATGCCATCACCATCCCAGAAGACTGTCACTATGACTTTTCCGGCAGAGGGGGTTGTCTTGAATTTCTTCTTTTGTGGTGAATGAGGATGATGCTACTCCATGGAGTGCCTTTTTGTTTCTGGCACAAAGTGGTGCACCCAGCTTTCGTCTCCCACAATGATCCGAGACAAAGGCCTCTCTCTCAGTCTCAAAATGCTCCAACAATTCAGATGAAATGGCCTTTCTTTGACTCTTGTGGTCTGCTGTGAGCATTCGTGGAACCCATCATGAGCACGTCTTCGAATATCCGAGAGCCTCGATCATTGCAGACGCACTTCTAATACTGACCGACAACTGTAGAGCCAATTGTCAACTTGTGATGAATAATGGCATCTGCACGATTCAGCATGTCTGTAGCAGTGGCAGTGACAGGACGTCCCAAGCGTGGCTTATCATAGAGCACTGTTTTTGCACTTCCTGAGGCTTTAACTTTCTTTACCCATTGTCCAACAGTACTCCTATCAACTGCAGCATTGCCATACACTGCACACAAACGTTTACGGATGTTCACCACGGTTTCTTTTTCTGGACACAAGAATTCAATAACAGCACGCTGCTTATAAAGTGAGTTGTGTAGACGCCATTTTGACACTGTACTATGGCTCTGCCATCTGCCGGAACAGTTTGAAACTCAACCAGCGCACAGAAGAAACATCAAATGTGAAGCACTTACAAGGACGTTTGTCTAAATATATTAATGGATTTTTAAACAAATGTGGGGCATTATATATTGAACAACCATCGTATTATAATAGATTCAACACGTATGTAAATTTGTTATGAGTAAAGAAAACTTTGTGAAAGTTCACATCAGATAGTTTTCTTGTTTTGATGTGCATTAACTCCTCTCCAAATATTGGAACATTTTACATAACATTCTATAGTATAGGGAGTGAAATCACAGATTAAAGCACTAAAATGCATAGAGATGCAAATTTATTAATTGAAAAGGCCAAAAAGTTCTGCAAATTATGCTGTTGCTAAGGAATGGAAAACAGTGATGCTGTCAGAAAGAAAACTATGCGCTGAAATTTAAACAATGAACTGAATTACAGCCATAATCAAAATTCTTCAAACGTGATTTTGATTGGAAGTTGCCCTTGGACCAAATTCTCAGATGTGAGATTCCCTAGAGGTCTACTGGGAAAAAATATGAATCAGTTGGAGAATTTAATGTACTACTGGCAAGTTGCTATGGCAGCTCAGTGCTTAGAGCAACCCTGCACAAAGTGATAAGATCTGTGGTTCAAATTCCAGCTATGACATTGAATTTTTCAGTCCTGATTCTAGCTCTCATGTCGGTCTGGGTGGCTCAGTTGGTTAGATGCTGGCCTACTGATCCCAAGGTCGCGGGTTCAAACCCGGCCCAGGCCGATGGTTTTTAATAGTGCTTAAAAACGACAGCTCCATGTCAGTAGATTTACTGGCATGTAAAAGAACTCCTGCAGGATGAAATACCGGCACACCGGCGACGCTGATGTGATCCTGGCAATTGACAGCGTCGTTAAACAACAAAATAATTTCTACCTCTCATATTTTGAATGTTCGAAATTCCTGCTGAGCACTCGACTGCACAAAAACTTCAATGAATGATGTTATTATTTGTCTTATAATATTTTCTCATTTTATGAGGTGCTTTAACAGACAAAGCATATAATAAAGGATTGCTAAAACAAATATTTACAACGTGTAGTTATAAAAAAGTTCTTATTCCTCTGGCACAAATTAAGAGACCCATTATACTGATCTTTATTATTTTGTTCATATCTTGAAAATAGCTAATTTTTGGTTTTCATAAAGTTCACATTTCTTTGAAAGTACTTCATTTAGTTCATTTCTGCTATTTCTACACTACTTCAAGGAAACGGCAATATTTTTATTTCCCCTATGCTATCTTTCCACAGGCAGTAGGCTTGTAATGAGTATGGAGATGCAAAAGGTGTGTTTATAATTTGGTCAAAAGTGGCGTTATTTTCCCCCAAAAGCAGTGTTATCTTTTTTCAAATGCAGTGTTATTTTATGTAATTTTACTGCCTGTCAAATTAAAGAATGAAATAAAGGCAAGCCATTATTAATATATTTCACATATATTGTTCTTAATAAACATAAATACAAATACAGTTACATGTTGATGCATTGCAACAAAATTAGATAGTAAAATGGCAAAAATAAAGCACAGCATTGATCTAAATGTTTAAGTGCTGAATACCAACAAAATCAGCAGATATTAATCACTCTATGTTGTTCAATTATCAAAGGAAAAAATACCCATTGTAGACAAATTTTCTTCTTTCAAGTTCGTTCTTTTGTTGATCAGTACATTGTTATAGGAGGAAAGAAACCTTTCAGTCAATGTTCGAAAATGGTCTCCATATTGCACTCAGACACTTTTCTGCAAACACAGTATGTGATACATTCACCATACGAAGAACTTCCACTATATCTGTAATACTTTGTGACACCTGCTTAAAAAGGTTTCTTTTAGCTCTCCAAAACCTGAAACTAAATCCTGAGTCCCTATGCCCTGCAGATCAGGAATAGTGAGTGAGTAGCGGCTTGAATCTTCTAGTTTGGTGAGGAGATTCACGGTGTTCATTCCATGTTCTTTAACAAACACAGCCTGGCAGTTGATTGTGTCTATTTCATGTTCACTATAGGAGCAAAAATATGAAACACCAGCATTTTGTGCCTTCATTTCTTCAGCATTGGCAAAGGCGACAATAAGGGGAAAGGATTTGGCACTTGCATATCACAAATTCCATCGGGTAATCACTGTCACAGGGTGCAAGGGACAGCCTTCTCCTTTATTTTCTGCCAAAAACTGAGCAAACAAATGCTTCCTTTTTCTAGTGTGCAGGAACATATTCTTTGCTTTTGCCATTGCATTATTTAGTTCCTGCAAATAAATTGCCTGTAAATTGCCAATAATGTTCAGTTTATGTGCCCAACACTCAATATGTTGCAGTTTTTCACCACACACCAGTTTTAAATCATCAGCACACTTGGTCATGTATTTTGCAGAGTCTGTCACCACATTCTTCAGATTTTTGTAGCTCACATTACACACTTTAAGACTTTCAAGAATGGTCTGAATGCGCTGTGTGGCATTTGCACTGTCCAAAAAATGAATACCAGCTACAAAAAGCTCAGGCTTGAAAGATGTAAAAATCCTGAACAGAACAACAAATACACATCTCCCCATTTTATAGGTGGTTTCATCACAGAAAATGTCGATATCTTTCCCCTCCAATTTTCCTTTCACATCTTGTAGCCGTGAATTTGCCAATTCCCCTACATATTTTTGACGAAGAGTTCGGGCATGTGGTAAATCTCCTGCACCTGTAGAGAAGAATGAAAGGGAATTAGGAATGAAATTGTATGTTAAGAGTTTAGGGACAGGGTGTTAAATATATTCTCTAGGACATGGGGATACTTTAACCATTGGAGAATTTTTGAACTTAGATTTTTCACATTCAAAACCCTATAACATTGTTTTTCTGAATAAGGTTTTTTCTACTAGACCTCTATCATAACACCAGTAATGCTAATGGCTTCATTGCCAGATGCAAGGCACTAGAAAACAACAACACCAGTAAGCCACAGAAATTTCACTACTGCATATATTTAAGTAAAATTAAACACAAACTTTGTCACCATCGTATTATAGAAATATAACAATTCTTAGATGTTACACTGTATTTGAAACAAAAAGCTGTATTTAAATTGATGTTAAAATTATGCACTAAAATATTGCACAATAATTTCGTAAATGTTGACAGTACCAATAATTGAAGATCAACTTATTGAGCTCATGCTCAGAGATGTGTGAAAATTCAAAAACGCTCCAAAGGGAAAAGTATACCCCAGGATCAGGGATCGAAATCCCAGGCAGATGGGTAGCATTTCTCCCCCACCAATGATTTTATACCCAGAGTCTCCCCACACTAAAATATTCCAAGGGGTGATTCATATAAGGAGACAAACAGCAGAACATACACTACTAAAATGGTTTCCCTCCATCAACTTTTAACGATTTTGCACCCTGCTCAGGATACAACTGTTTATAAAACATGATGTACTGTACTTACCTTCTATGTATTTGTCCATCCATTTCCTAATGTTGTGATCATCCACCTTTCCTAAAGGTATATTTGCCTTGAAGAATGCTTCTGTCATATCTCTAGCCAATTCTTGAGACGTATCCTTCTTGTATTTGGCATCCAGGAATGATGTTGCTATCGATGCCTGTTGAACTGCACCGGTCTTCTTGGAAGTATTTTTTTTATGTTTGTCAGTTTCCATGTGTTTTATACAGCTATTTTTCTTTCCCATGATATATTATGTTGCAATATTTACAGAGTATAGTATTATCATCACTTGCATAAAGTCTGTGTTCTCTAAATTCACTTGCGCGACTTTTGGCATGAACAACTTTCGGCATGTTTACAGTTGCCTTTCAGGTTATGTATCGTAGCACTACACCATGAGGTTTACTAAGACAAGAAAAAATGTATTTAATGTTTTGTTTACAGCAATATGGCAATACTTCTCAGTTTAATGAACACAGCACTAAAAGTATCACAACTTTGACCATTTTCTATATGTGTGACGTTAACACATGAAAGGAACAAGTGGAAGATACAAATAACAAGCATGCAAAAAACTAAATTAGATGTGCTAGAACAGATTATACTTATGGCACTAATAGGGAACCGGAAAACGAGTTTGTTTATGTACTATCAATATTGAACTTCAACAAACACCACCTGTATTTTCTCTGAAGTTGTTCCATAACCATTGATGATCGTCACCCACACCATATTTTATATATTATTATCAAAATAAAGAGAAAACTGTAGGCAGATAAAGTTACCAATTTATTTAAAATTATTGTACTCCGAAAGTGTCAAAATGTAAAAATAATAGTTAAAAAAACTAAACATAGTGAATATAATCGGAAAATGTCAAAATTTGCATTTTTTATGAAAAAAAACTTAAAATTTGTATGTAAAATTATGTTATCATGATTGCGGATCATGCATCTCCCTAGTAATGAGTAAGACTCCACTTTGAGCCAATATGTTAATAATTCTGATACATTCTCTGTAAAGATGTGTTTGATTTCAGTAGAAATTGACTTACTTTTTCTTTCTTCAACGGGATACTTAAACAAAACAATACAACATCAGACCATTAACATTTTTTTAATCTTACTTACCGTTTAAGGTAGTCAACGCTGTCAACCACTGAGCTCTCTTCTGTGTTTTCCAATAATAACGTTAGGCATTCTTTATGACCATTCGCTACTGCTGCATGAACAGGTGTACGCTGTGTTACGTTATCATGAACACAGACAAGAGCACCGCATCTCAGTAACAACTGCACACACTGTCGATGCCCTACAAAAGACAATTTCACCAACACAATAGTAAGTAAGGAACTTTATTTCAAAATGTATTCAATATACTTTCCTCAAAATATAATTTTATGTGATATTCTGCTCAGATTTGATGGCCCATTTACTACCATCTGGCAACTATTACATGTACAAAATTCTAGCTTAAATGTCAGGTAGCAACACATCAACACCAGATGTGTGCACTTCTGAAATCTTCCATCTCTTCTCCCCTGTCAATTAATAGCAAAGGACCAGAATTTGCTGTCTAGCACATTTTAATGGATATCATTGTCTAAATTAATGAATCTGCAACTCAATTGCAGAATGATACTGTTAACTTATTGAGCATGAAATCTGCACTAAGTATAACACTTGGAGAGCACAGCACTGGACTCACTACACTTCTGAAATTCTGGACTTTCCTTTTATTACTGGATCAGCTACAAACCACTTCTTTTGCTATCATTGATTATTCATTATGATATTTTGGCAACAACTTCTGAATGACATAACTGGAGAACTTGCTGTACATTCTGTTAGTGATCCTTTGTTATAACCTTAATTGCATAGATAATTTCAGTGAAATACTTTGTATGAGATCAAAATTTCACGTATATTCTTAGATAAATTCTAGATTCTGGACGCTAAGATCTTATGCAGACAGGCACAACTTAAAGTGCTAGTGAACTTGAGTTTCACTTATCCAGTGATTGAATTCACACTCTTAAAAGAGAATGCCAGATTACTGGTTGTTAAATACTTTAGAACTTCACAAATAGATAAACAGCCCATTGCTGTAAAGTGGGGTGTATTTCTTTATAGTTGTGTTTAATGGCCGCTGTTACTCCATATAGCACCACAGGTGCTATACTTGGGAAAGGGCTATTCCATGGAAACTTAAAACAAGATGGAAACATTTTTTTCTGTAAGTGAAGGTTGATATGTGGTAAATATGAAGTAAAATAGACCTAGCTCTGAGAAATTGTGTAAACAGGTGGCAACATTGTTACTACTTCATTATTGTTATATTACTGCAAGGTGACAAGGATTACTGAAAGAATTGTTTGAGCAGCTCCATTTTAGGAAGATTTCTTATAGGTTAGTTTTGAATAACTTTGAAAATTGATCTTTTTACTTCCTCTACTGGTAAGTAGAAGGAAGTATTGTATTCCACCCAAAAATCTGATGTTGAGATTTCACTGGAAATATATGTCTTGAGAACCCCTGAATTAAAAAAAAAAAGCATTTTAAGAAAAAGGTCCATGTATGTGTGTGTCTGTCTGTAAGTCTGTGTGTCTCTCAGTCTATGGGCAACATAATTAAAAAATGAAAAGCGATAGTTAAATCTTTTAAAGCTTTGAGATCCTGTACTCTTTGCATGCTTAACATATCAAAAAATGAACAACGATGTTCCATTTCATGAAAGTTTTAAGTTTTCCAAAACTGACACAAATAACAAGTAATATCTCTGTAATGCTTCACTCTATGAAAAAATGTATTCAGACATAAATCGTGTGTTTTAGCGAGATCTACACTTTTTGTGTAATAAGATTTGGTCTATCTCTGACAGTTTACGAGTTATCCAAAAGTCATCTAGAGCAAATAGGACTACATAGGCTATAGCCAGAAAATTTAAAATATACATTTCAAAATTTAAAATATACATTTCATTTGTCATACAAATATCTTAAACATATGGCATTTTAATCAAAATCATTAGAGCCATTTTCAAGAAAATCAACATTTTGTAAAAATTTTCCATGTAAAGGGTAGTTTAGGGTGGACCTATTTTCTTCAAAATCTTTGTGACGCATCCTTGAAAGACATTAAATTTAAATACTAACTTTGGTTTTTAACCAACTTTTCGTTTTTGAGTTATGCTACGCGTGCACGCGCACACGCACACACACACCCATCTCTTTCTAAAAATGCTTTTTCTGGATTCAGGGGGTCTCAAAATATATATTTCCGGTGAAATCTCGACATCAAATTTTTGGGTGGAATATAATACTTCCTCTACTTACCAGTCAATGATTGGTTGATGAATCCAGAAAAAAAAGAGGTATTATTCAAAGAATTTATCAAGTGTAAGGGATGTGAAAATGAATCAGTTAGGTAAGATTTAATTACATATAAGTGTAGATATAAATGTTTGTTAGAAACAAAGATAAAAGAATGGAAAGAAAATATAGAAAAGATAAAATAAGTTAGCAGCACCAGTTTATAAGGGAACATAAGAATTAATAAACCAGAGTACAGAGGAATAAGCCTATTATACATTAGGAAAAATGTACAGGGGAATATTGGCAAATAAATTAAGAGAGTTAGTAGTATCAATAAGCCATTAGAATTTCAAGCCGGTTTTAAGAAAGGAGAGCAGATAATAGACAATATATTTATAATAAAAGCTATATTAGACAAGTATCTGAACCAGAAAAGATGAAGGGTCTACATATCCTGTGTGGACTTTGAAAAAATGTTTGACACAGTAAAGAGAGAAGCTTTAGAGTATAAACTAAGAGAAAAAGGAGTAAGTGACAATTTTATAAAAGAAGTCAGGCAAATTTACAAAGCATAACATTCTGTATAAGATGTGGAAAAACAAATGGTATTACAGAGATGATACAACAAAAAATAGGATTAAGCCAGATGTAAACTGAGTCCCATATTATTTAATCTACATATTTATAGACAACACCTCCATAGCCTGCCTCTAGCGTGGAGGACCCGGGTTCGTTCCCTGGTACTGGCATGGGATTTTTCCCCCACTAGGAGGTCTGGTATGGTCTGCACTCAGCCTTGTTAGGTCCCTAAGGGACCAATAGAAGAGCTATTCTGATAGAAATGTAGCGTCCCTAAAAGGTCAAGCAGTTGCCTTACGGTCGGTGGAGTCAGTGCGCTGACCCCCGCCACCCCCAACCTGCACTCCTCATGATAGGCCATGAGGCCATGGTAGGCCATCTGCATATCCATAATAGGGCTACAGAGAGAAATAATCAAATACAAGAATTTTTTGAATAATGGCAAATTAAAGTAAATAAAAGCAATGCTGATTAAATGGTTGGATAAAAGTGTATGAGGTATTGGTAGAGTTAAGGAAGCTATGTCCACTAGAAATCTAGAGAGGGGTGGTTCTGAATTAAGTAAAAAAATTGATAAGTATGGTGTTTTGCACAGAATCATAGAACTAGATGAGTACCAGGGGAGATAGCTTCAACATAATTGGGGAAAAGAAGAAATGGAATAATCCTAGAAAGAATTTTAAAATTCTGGTTAAGACATCTGACAAAAGATGAGTGAAATTTTAAGGAGCAAAGGAGTATGACAAACAAAAGTAGTTTGTGGACAGGAGTGGGAAGAATTGTGGAAAAAATAGGTATGGAAGATACGTGAATGCTAGGGGAGGAAAATAGTAAAGGATTTTGGAAAGCAGTAAGAAGTAGAGAAGAAGGCGAAGGCAAGAAATATAGGAAAGCTTAGAAGATAAAAAATAATTAAAATTTTATAAAATAATAAAAAGAGAGTGGGGACCAGAACAGTGTATTGACCAGTTAATAGATAAAAAAAGCAAGATTAATATGAATAAGAAGAAGGCCAATTTACTTAAGAGAGTTAAGAGGCAGTGGAAAAATGCATATGTGAATTGTGTGATGGTAGGGAAAGCATAAAACATTGCATGACAGAATGTAATGAACTAATAATAGAGAGGGAAAAATTATGGAGAAAAAATACTGAGAAATAGTAATTATAAAAACGCTCACAGTAAAAGAAGAAAAGAAAATTAGAAATGACGGGTAGTTTTAAGAAAAATAAAAGAAAAGTGGATTAAAAAAGCAAAGAGACAAAGAAGGAAGAACAATAAAGGGCAGACCAGTGTTTTTCTTAATAAACTGGCTGCCCCCTGATTCAGGATGTACTTGCATTGATTCTTTTGTATAATATTGGTCATTTTATTTAAGTTTGAAATTTCTTTATATTAGAGCAATGAGTTCTCTTATGTTTCTGAATGTTTCTTGTGTAGTACAGGAAAGATAATTCTGAATGAATGCTTGATAACATATAACATTTTTAAGTTGACTATTAAGTTAGCAACAAGCACTACAACTGCTTCAAGAAGAATGAGTGCAGGGAGCCAAGATTGGCTACTCACAGAGCTACAGGCCAGGGGTCAAAGCAAACTGTGAGTAGCGCATAATACACTTATGCTGGGTTGCAAGAATGCATTTATAGGTTTCATTAGTGCTAAAGTGTTCATTTGCCTCTGAACTACAATGCTATTCTATTGAGTATCAATATAGATTGAATCTCAGACCTATACATAGTTACTGAATGGCTGCCATTATTACTTTCACCGTATGGTTTCCTCTGTATTTTTTCATATTATGACATCCTCAAATGCAAGTAAATAAAAACTATTGCTGTATACATTATTGTTGATTGATGTGTGTATAGAATTATAGTTTTATCCTGGAAAGGTTGTATTTCTATTATGTTTATTATAGAATTTTTGTCTGAGATAGAAGTTATATTGGATATAAGCGTATTTCGGTTAACATTGCATATGTGCTGAAAACCCTCTTTTGTCGCAAAATACTTTTTTATCAATATTTTTAGCACTAATGCATGCTTCCAATTTCGACAAGCTACCATATCTGAAGCTATAAGTTGTTGCTCGCTTCTTGATGTTTCACCGTTGATACTTAAATGTCGTTGGTGACGTGGTGTTGCGGCGGCGCCGTGGCCGAGCGGTTAGCGCGCTCGCCTACCACCTAGGCGGTCCGGGTTCGATCCCAGGGACCCGCATGTGGTATTCGTGGTGGACGAAGCGGCGTCAGGGCGGGTTTTCTCCGGGTGCTCCGGTTTCCCCCGCCATCTCATTCCACCGGTGCTCCATCTTCATGTATCATCATTGTCACCGCCTGCGGTGCCGTAGTAGTAAAAGCGGGCATTAAACACTACAAACAACAACAACGTGGTGTTGCCCTTTGATGTGTTTCGCTCCGGCTAGTCAGCTTGAGATCTCTTACTTTTATCTCGGGTTTGCGTAAGTGTAATGGACAACCCAAGAACAACTTTGCATATCATTTATTTCATTTTAAATATTTTCAGGAGCTATGCCGACTATATATATAGAGGAATCGCGCTCACGTCCGTACAGCACAACCTCCCGTACTGGTCTCTGGTTGCGTAGTGACCAGACGCTTTCTAGCTTACCCACGCTAAGAAAACCGTTCTTCAATTTGAATGTCATGACGTCATCCAAGAAAGCCTCGTATCCAAAATGCTATTTCCTTTTCCCGCAATTTAGAAATGTCCCTTTCTATTATAACATGTTCTTTTATGAATTTCGAATATATAATTACCTTTTTAGGATTAAACGATGTTTACTTTATATTTTATTAAATATATCGCGCGACTTTTAAGGTTAGTAGACTTGACTTTCGAACGTGTATTTAAACTATGTGGTATGACGTCATGACTCGCTAATTTCAAACCAATAATGTGTTTATCCTACAACTTTAACGACTATTATTTACTCATATCTTGCTCACCTTACAACACTTTCTGCTCTATTATCTATTTATGTTATTACTTAACACTTATCGCAAATCTCACATCCGGCAATTAAATTAAAACGTGTCTTTCTCAAAAGCCCATTCGATCGGAAATCTAAATTTCGGTATCAAATGCCCCCATTTATATTATTTTATTATTTCATAATAAAATAATGTAAATGTCTTGCCCGAAAGAAAAATTAAAAATTACTCCTGTATTTTGAATAATCGGCAACACTCCCATTATATACAATTTTCAATTACACTGTTTTGAAATTGGTGATTAACATATTTTCTCATTAATCTTTTTAACATGACAAACAATTATACATTTGACTTAACATTAATCCTTAAATACTAATTACAATATGTTATGGTTTCTTCTGTGAAGCTTTTATATAAAGGTTAAATTTCAAGAGTCTTTCTTTATACTTCCTTCTTTTAGTTCATGTTTGCTCACTTCGCTCTCACTATCACTTGCACTGTGATTTTTTTTTTTTTTTTTTTTTACTTTTGTTATTGTAACACATACCTTTACTAGATCCTTTAAGCACTAAAATGTACATATATTTATATAAATCCATTACACTCTTCAGACAAGTTCTTTCTTTGTCTTGCTGTGATAACTATCTATACATCTAAATATTTTAACAAATGTTTACAAAGTAAATATTCTGTTTTCTCTCTATGCAGAGATGAACATTTTAACAATCTTTCTGAAGCTGTTATTGTGAGCTCTATACAATATATTTTTAAGCTCTTTGTAGTATATAGCAATTCACATTCTGCATTTTTCATGAATATGTAAGTACCTGACCAATATATGATTTTCAAGTAAGCTAACATTTACATTTTATCTCAAAGCTGATTGGGCGCCAATAGACAAATGACACTTCCAATTTTTTTTTTTTTTTTTTTTTACATTAAATCAAGGTTCCAAGGCACCACACGGTTTCTTGTATGGTCGAAGGAGTTGTTTATGCCATCTTCCCAGACATTTTTCATTTTTAACATCTTTTAATTCATAGGTATGATAACCAAATTTTGATATAATTTCTGCAGGACCTTTATATAACAATTCCATCCTTTTGTTCCTACCTCGCAAGGCACTTGATAACTTATGGTCTTTAACTAGTACCCAATCGCCTATCTTAGGTTCCCATTTATGTTTTCTACTCTTTTTCTTTAATTTTCGCTTCTCTGCCTTTTTCTTGATTCGTTCAAAAGCAATTTTCGCTCTTTCTTCCTCACTTAACTGAATGTCATTAATTTTCAGTGTTTTTGGTTCCCCGATCAATATTGGTTCTGGTTCAATTCCTAACATTAATTTTATTGGTGCAAACCCAGTAGTTACATTAATGGTGTGATTGATAATCTTTTCTATCAATGGACAATATTTCACCCAATCCTTGTGATTATGATGTGTAAGTACACGTAAATAAATTCCTATATCTCGGAGGACATGTTCTGTTGGATTCCCTGATGGAAAGTATGATGAACAATAATTTAGTTTTCTCGAGTCTAATGTCACCCTAATCTTTCCATTGGCCTTATTTACAATACATAGGGGATTCACAAATTCTGAATTCGAAATCTCAATAACCTCATCTTCTAACATTGACTTTATAACTGCATCTACCTCTTCTCTTATTGTACTAGGGATAGCTCTCGCTTTATGTGTAAAAGGTTTGATGGGTATCATCTCAAACGAATGAGTATAAATATTACATTTACCAGGTTTCTCAGAGAATACTTCTTTATTTCGGATTAATATTTCAAACAATTTATCCCTCTGTTGTTCATTTAGTTGATCAGCCTGAGTTACTTTTTTTTCTCAACAATTCTTCTAAGTCTTCACTACTCTCCCTATCATAGTACCTAGTTGCATCAGAAACCCTCAAATTGTCTATGAAATCATTTTTATCCCATTCTACATTTTCTTTATTATCGACACTGTACTCTTTGACATTTACTTCAGTTAATTCCATAGCTCCTACTTTAACATATTCTACAAAGAATGTATCCCCTTGGATTTCTTCTTCCTCTTTTTCTCTTACAATAGTTTCTGAACTACTATCTTCCACAAAAGGCACTATAATGGTCTCATCTTCAACTTTCATTTCTAGAATCATGTTTTTAAAATTCACCACAGCTTCCCAGGCATAAAGACAATCACAACCTATTATAATATCTGTCACAAGTCTTCCTACAATCAGAAATAAAATTCCTAGTATTCTCCCATTTATTTCAATATTTATCATTGCTTGAAATTTTACTCTCTCTTTTCGTTTTCCCACAGCTAGCGAGCAATATATCCCATTAACTGGTAAAGACATTACTTTAAAACCACTACTTTGTAAATTATCATAAAAATTTTGTGAGCATACTGTACTATTTGATCCCGTATCTATAATTGCATTGTATTGTTTTCCATTTACTCCAATTTTGATTTTAGGTGGATCTCCTACTTTTTCGTTTTCGTCGTTTCTATTTTTCCATTCTCTTTTCTTTTGTATCATCATTTGCCTTCCAGGACTATTTATTTCCGAGTACTTATCACAATCATTACTAGGATACCCAGCTCTCACTGAAGGCGCGTTTGACCGGGTCTGGCGTTTCCCTGATTTTTATGTATTACTCCTGTACTATTTCCCAAATTGTTACTTCTGTTTTCCTGCATTAAATCGGGGTTACTTCCTACCATGTTTTTGACCGTGTTAATGGCCTCAACCATTTCCGCATTTTCGGGGGAATTTCGTCCATTAGAATACCTTTCTTCCTGTCTTGGTGACCTCGGTCTAAACTCATTATCTCCGTTTGTCCAATACCCATCATTTGAATTTCTACTATGTCCAAAATAACGTCCCCGTCTACCTCGATCAAATCTATTTGTATTCATATAATTCACCCTTATATTTCTTCCCCTTTGATTACCATTTCTATTTTGGTGACGCCCTTCCTGGTTATATCTACCTTGATTTTCCCACCGGAATGATTCCATCCTTGGTACTGGTCCTTTATATCTTTCCCTAATCTCACTTCTATTCTGATAATACTGTGCCCCTTGCCCGAAAGAATTGACAGTTTCTTTTCCTTCATATTTATTTCCAAATGCGTGTTTTGGCTTATTG
Source organism: Tenodera sinensis (assembly GCA_030765045.1). Taxonomy (NCBI): domain Eukaryota; kingdom Metazoa; phylum Arthropoda; class Insecta; order Mantodea; family Mantidae; genus Tenodera; species Tenodera sinensis. The sequence continues at coordinate 129,058,082 of CM060966.1, read as the reverse complement.
ACTTCTAAGGCTGATAATAATTCGATCATAGCTGCAATGCTATCGGGTCGGGCTATGATTAGGTAGTGTTGAAGCGTTTCCGGAAAATGTGGAGTAACTATATTTATTAGATCTTTTTCATCCAAGGGAGGATCCAACATCTTCGATTTTCTCGCTATTCTCATAAAATAGTTGACCATCGATTCCTCCGATCTAGGATTAAATTTTCCATTGCTTAATTCAACTCTAATATTAGCCTGCCTACTAGCTCCCCAATATCTGGTTAAAAAGATGTTCCTAAAGGTCCTGTAATCATTATTGTTACCCATAGAAAGGCCTAGCCAATTAGCAGCATTACCCTTTAGGCATTTTCTTACTATCACCATCTTGTACTCTTCTGGTATACGTTTCACCGTGAAGTACTCTTGTAACCCTTCTAAAAAGGCTTTAGGATCATCTGAGTCTTCATTTTCAAAAACTGGAGGTGTCATTTCATTTAATACATGGTTAGGCCAATGTAAATTTGAATTGTCACCTATCCCTGAGCTATTTCCGAGATCAGAATGAGAATTACTGTTACCCCTATTTTGCATCGAAATGTCAGCTGATACACCTGGTATTGCCTCGTTTCTTGCAACTTCATTACTAAGATTGTTGTGATTACATGCATTTTCATTTAATTTCAAATTTTCTAAGGCCTCTTTTACCTGAGTAATTTCTGTTACTACTCCTTTTATTTGGTCTGTAACATCCTCCAAATTTCTAGCCTGCCTTTCACTTTCTACATCAGATCTTTCTATTCTAACTTTACACCCCTGTAACTCTTCTCTAATTTCTTCCCTTTGTTTGTCTAATCTATATGTTACTTTTTCCCTTTCTTTATCTAATTTTTCACTCACTTGTTGACCTAATTTCTTTTCAGAATTCTTTACTTCTTGCCTTATTGTCTCTAATTCTCCCTTAACCTGTTCTACCTGTTCTCTATTTTCTTTTACTTCACTACTAACTTTATTAATTTCCTCCCTAACTTCTTCCCTAAAGGTTTCTAAAGCTCTCTTCTGATTCTCCAATTGCATTCCCAATTCCTGTTGTCCCTTCTCTAATTTCTGTCCTAACTCTATACTAGTTTCATCTATCTTTTGACTTAACTCTGTACTCATCTTTTGACTTAACTCTGTACTCATCTTTTTCACTGTTCTTAATTCTTTACTATTTTCATCTATCTTTTGACTTAACTCTGTACTCATCTTTTCCACTGTTCTTAATTCTTTACTAGTTTCATCTATTTTTCGACTTAACTCTGTACTCATCTTTTCCATTATCTTTTGAAACATATTCTCTATTTCTGACATAAATGCTGGCCTTTCTGAATTACTACTAAACATTTCTGAACTACCTCTAGGTGTTTCTCTAACGTTCTGATCTTCTAATTCTTGGGATATTCTGCTACCAATTACATTCTGACTATATTCTTCCATCCTACTTACACTTTTCTCAATTTCCGGACTCTCAAAACCTATAAAATCGCTATCACTGTCTTCCATTTCTAAGCTATTTACATGTGTTTTTCTACTCACCAAAATTTTCAATATTTTCACTATTTCACTTTAACTGCACTTAAACTTGTTCACTACACGTTTCACAGATGTTGACACGCTGGGCACCTTCTTGTCTGCTGGCTCGATGCTGGCTCGGTCGTCTTGGGGTTGGTCCATTCTTTCGACGCCACACGCTGGGATGCCATTTGAAGCTATAAGTTGTTGCTCGCTTCTTGATGTTTCACCGTTGATACTTAAATGTCGTTGGTGACGTGGTGTTGCCCTTTGATGTGTTTCGCTCCGGCTAGTCAGCTTGAGATCTCTTACTTTTATCTCGGGTTTGCGTAAGTGTAATGGACAACCCAAGAACAACTTTGCATATCATTTATTTCATTTTAAATATTTTCAGGAGCTATGCCGACTATATATATAGAGGAATCGCGCTCACGTCCGTACAGCACAACCTCCCGTACTGGTCTCTGGTTGCGTAGTGACCAGACGCTTTCTAGCTTACCCACGCTAAGAAAACCGTTCTTCAATTTGAATGTCATGACGTCATCCAAGAAAGCCTCGTATCCAAAATGCTATTTCCTTTTCCCGCAATTTAGAAATGTCCCTTTCTATTATAACATGTTCTTTTATGAATTTCGAATATATAATTACCTTTTTAGGATTAAACGATGTTTACTTTATATTTTATTAAATATATCGCGCGACTTTTAAGGTTAGTAGACTTGACTTTCGAACGTGTATTTAAACTATGTGGTATGACGTCATGACTCGCTAATTTCAAACCAATAATGTGTTTATCCTACAACTTTAACGACTATTATTTACTCATATCTTGCTCACCTTACAACACTTTCTGCTCTATTATCTATTTATGTTATTACTTAACACTTATCGCAAATCTCACATCCGGCAATTAAATTAAAACGTGTCTTTCTCAAAAGCCCATTCGATCGGAAATCTAAATTTCGGTATCATATCCAATGTGAGAAAATGAAGATATTTCTCCATCCACTATCTCCTTGTTTATGTGACTTGCTAATCATGTTGTTTACATCACTCCACCATCAGAGCTGCCAGCGTATTTTAGTGAATCCTGAATAGCTGAAAGTAATCTCGAGTTAATAAGTAGTGGTTTAAGAATATAATGTTGCCTCAATAAAGTTGTTGGAGCCATCCATGTACCTTTTAAGCAACTTCACTTTTTCGAGCATATATGTACATATAACTGTAACTATCACATCCTGATGAATTATTGTCAATTACACTTGTGTTACTACAAATTCTGCAATAAAGGAATGCACCAATATTATTCTACATATTTGCAATAAGTGATGTTGAGTGTTGACCATGATACTCAATTAAGCAGCATTACTGCTCTATTTTAAGTTCAGTAGGGCCTTGGTTATCCATGGTAAGAAAGACTGACAGCACCTTAGATAAGCAAAAACTCAGATAACATGGACTTTGTCCAAAATCAAGAGGGAATCTTATGGTAAACTGGTGAAATGAATGAAAATGTGGTCAACAATGTGAAAAGAAGACACAATAATAATAACAACAACAATAATAATAATAATAATAATAATAATAATAATAATAATAATAATAATAATAATAATAATAATAATAATAATAATAATAATAATAATAATAATAATAATAATAATAATAATAATAATAATAATAATAATAATAATAATAATAATAATAATAATAATAATAATAATAATAATAATAATAATAATAATAATAATAATAACAACAACAACCTCTGTACTTCATCACTCTGATACCTGGAAGCTAAACCAGAGCATATATGTGCTTTTTTATTAATTTGTTACAAAATACATTAACTTATCTTTCAACAATTTTAAAGAGAAAGCTTAACAACTAAAAACATAGGTTTAAAACATGTCACTGTAAAATGATACAAGCAAAGATTTATCAATTATGATCCTGGAATTACTTTATCCGGGCTCTTGTAGTTGATCATGTATGGTCTTTAATTCTCTTCCTGTAATTCCATCCAGGATTCATTTGGGCTCTTAGGTGGTCTGAATCTCCTTTGTTTGGCCCATTTGTCTTCCTTTTGATGTCCAAAATTGCTGTTGTCTGCTCGGGTTAGTGGTCAAATGTGCATTGCTTCATCTTGTTAGGTCAAGGTGTGGCTCTATTGGTGTTCTTGAGAGTCTTGCCGATCTTCGGCTAGGTAGTTGATCTTCTATTGCATTGCATCTTGGTATTCAAGGTATTTTTTGGACCATTGAGATGGCAGTTTTGCTTACAGAGTCTGTCATTTTGCATAGAATTTTAAGCTCTGGTGGATTCCTCAAAATATCCGAAATTGCTTTTCCTTCCAGCTTAGAGTGCCCTTTTACTAACGGGTGTTTATATTTAATGCATTTGAATATGGCATGCTCAGGGGTATCCACAGTATTATAATCTTCGCATATATCTGTAGACTTTCTGTTTATTTTCTGCAGATATGTGTTGAATGGTCCATGGCCCATTGATGCAGTATTATTAGTTATGGTAGGTGTTGTGTTGGAGTGTTTTGTTTCCCATTGTTTGATTGTTTGCATTATATCGTTTGCAGTTGGCCTAGTGCGATTATCTTTTGTCTTCATTGTAAATGTTATAGATATTAACGAATAAAATTGTGATAATAAATACACTAATATTATTTCAATTGTGGCCTCCAGAGCAAAGAAGACTATCTCATTAGAAAGACTAAAAGTTAATACATCGACGTAACATATAATTTTCACGGGGGTCGCGTCTCAAGGAAAATTATCAGCTGTAAATTGTGAACATACTTCATACCCGTACCACGACCGAGATAGGAGAGAAAGAGTCATCGCAGTTCATCGAAAGAGTTAGCCGGATCTTTTATACGAGAAAAGAATTCATCATACCGACCCTTCAAAGTGACGACGAGCAGAAGATTCCCTTCATACTGGTGACGGGAGATACCAGCCGGAAGAGACTCCTTCATACTGGCGCCCAGACGCGCGACGGCTCGAATAAGGCGTATAGAGTAAAAATATGTACCTGGACAAAGAGTGAAAAGAAGACATTTTGACGGAGTATCCTTTTTCTTGTGCTCCAGAATTCAAGTAAGACTAGTACTAATTTATGATACTACGCAATAAGAAAATTGTACAGAAGATGGAAAAAGTTGAGAAAGATAATGATAGTGTAGAGAGGGAAGTGAGTGATAAGTTATCAGTAGAAGGTAGAAAGAATGTAGTATGTAAGGAATCTGAAATAGGATTGAAAGAAATATTGGAAGCGATGAACAAAAATACAGCAGATATAAAAGCAGATTTTGTTAGAAATGTAACAGAACTAAAAGCAGATGTAGCAAAACTAAGAGAGGATAGTGTTAGAAATGTAGCAGATTTGAAGGAGGATAATGCCAGAAATATAAATAAATTGTCACAAGAAATTGAATTATGTAAGAAGGAATGTACAGAAAGAATTGAATCAAGTAACAATGATATAGCTAAATTAGGTGAGTTAGTAAGCGTGATAAAATTAGGACAGGAATCAAACACAGTAGAAATAGCTAGGCTAGGAGAATTGATAAATGAAGTTAAGTTAGGACAGGAGAAGACAGTGGTAGAAATGAAAGCTGAATTAAGTAAAGAATTTGATGAAAAACTAGCAGAACAGAATGCAAAAATTGCAAAGGTAGGAGATGAATTGAGAACAGAGATAGTCGTGGTAGAACAGAGTTGTAAAATGTATCAAGATGGAATTAGGTCAAAACAAAATGACATTGATGTAAAAATTGATAGTTTAGAAAATGTTGTAAAGGGTATAAGCGCTGAGATGCAGTCACAGCGAGAAGAATTGAATAAAGTAAAGGAGGAAGCCAATGTAAATGTAAATAGAATAAATGAAACGGTTACAAAGGAAAAAGAATTTACAGGAAGGCTTTCCCAAGTTGTGATTGCTCTACAGGCTGATAGAGTTAATGACAATCATGATCAATTTGTGAGTGAATGCAAAAATATGACCAATACTGATGCACTTGACAATAACAGTAATATGGCGGACTTTCAGGAGAATGATTTAGCTATGCCAATGCACTCCCCTATCAAAACCATAATTGTCACGCTAGTCACTTGTTCCATGACCTAACCCCTCCGTCATTTGACGAAGAAGCCGGTGACAATCCAAAAATTTTCATAAAACAAATTTTAGTGGGGAGGGGCATAGAACCCCTGAAAGTTGCAAAAAAAAAAAAATAAAAAAATAAAAAAAAAATAAAAATAAATCGAAACATTGTCAAGAGAAAATATTTTTGTATTCAACGATGACATGTTTTTCAACACAGTTGTTATATTGTTGTACAATTACATTGTTGTGGGGAGATCATCACAGTACATGCAACATTGTATGGCTGAAAACAATTTTCCCAAAATAGAATTAGTTGCATATACTGTGATGAGGGGCATTTGATGCAGTATTATTAGTTATGGTAGGTGTTGTGTTGGAGTGTTTTGTTTCCCATTGTTTGATTGTTTGCATTATATCGTTTGCAGTTGGCCTAGTGCGATTATCTTTTGTCTTCATTGTAAATGTTATAGATATTAACGAATAAAATTGTGATAATAAATACACTAATATTATTTCAATTGTGGCCTCCAGAGCAAAGAAGACTATCTCATTAGAAAGACTAAAAGTTAATACATCGACGTAACATATAATTTTCACGGGGGTCGCGTCTCAAGGAAAATTATCAGCTGTAAATTGTGAACATACTTCATACCCGTACCACGACCGAGATAGGAGAGAAAGAGTCATCGCAGTTCATCGAAAGAGTTAGCCGGATCTTTTATACGAGAAAAGAATTCATCATACCGACCCTTCAAAGTGACGACGAGCAGAAGATTCCCTTCATACTGGTGACGGGAGATACCAGCCGGAAGAGACTCCTTCACCATGATGATATGCAACAGGTCCTGTGTGGGATGCAAGTTCTTGAGTTTTAGTCTATCTTTCACATTAGGGAGTATATTATGTTCTCCTGCCAAACAGTTTCTTTATCCCATGATGATTACCATCTGCTAGCAGAGCTTCCCTTATCTCCCTTTTATTATAACATTGTCGACCTATAATTGATTCTACCTTTGTTATATTCTGTTTTCTTAACCAGTATACTGCTGCTCTCTTCCTGACAGTTAAATCAAGTGGGCAGATTCCCAATGCCACCACAAGGCCAACGTTATTGTAGTGCCTGCTGATTGTATTATCAAATGAAAAGATGATGTACATATCAATAAAAGTAAAATAAAAATACAAAATGAAATAAATAACCCACAGTATATACATACAGTATGTACCTCTGAGGACAAAAAGAATGAGTCATGTCTGGAATGCATACATACTTTCATATGTCTTCCATACATTCAGACAGACATACACACAGACATGACAGATAGACAGAGACAGACAGATATACCTATTTGTTGAAAACTGCAAGCTATTTGGTACCTGTGGAGTTGTTCTCTACCGCTAAAGTAGCCTGGCATTCCAGATATGAGTCTTTTTTTTTCCCCCACAGGTGTACATGTTCCGGTTAAAGTTATTTCTTAAAGAAATCCATACGTGTTTTCTGTTTAAGGGACTTGCTCATTTCTTTGCTGTGTTTCATGTAATCATTGTAGCACTAAAAGGTCTCTTGAAGTTGTTTCTGACTGTTGTTCTAGGTGCTTGATGGTCTTTTCTATTGCTTTGCATCCTTCACTGTGGCTGATTTTCTCTTTCCATTTGTGTCTTCATTTCCACTTTCCTTTGCGCCCATTTCTATTTTTACATATACTTTGCATGCAAACTTTGTAAAACAGCAACTCAGTTAATCAGGGCTTGCCTAACTACAGCTCTACTGTATACATATACCTCGATTTTCAAACTGCATATGATTCTATATGCAGAACAAAACTACTAAAGAAAGTAAAAAAAATAGGGATACAAGGTCCAATGTTTCATGGCTATGTCATTTCCTAACACAACGCTTTATTGCAACCAGATATGGAAGAAATATATCTAAATATAAACAAATACACCGTGGCTTACCACAAGGTGCAGTGCTCAGCACTACACTTTTTAATATATTTATTAATGATCTACCACAACAAATACAAGAATCAGGCGTGAGGTGTGCACTATTTGCTGATGACTTAGTAATGTGGACTTCAAAACCAAAAAGCAAAAGTACAGAACTGGAAAAAACCATGCAACAATCCTTAACCAACTTACAGAGGTGGACCAAAGAAAATTTAATGACTGTTAATACAACAAAATCAAACTACCAAATCTTTTCACTAAGAAAAAAACCACTAAAAATAAAACTAAATTTTGAGGGTCAACAATTACCAGAAACAAAGGAAGCAAAGTATTTAGGAGTTACATTTGATACCAAACTTACATGGACCAAACAAATAGAAAATGTAATACAAAGAGCAGAGAGGCGCCTTTCACTGTTAAAACGTCTAACAGGTATGAAGTGGGGATGTTCCAGAGCAACGCTTAACACAACATACAATGTATATATAAAACCATTATTTACTTACTGCAGCGAAGTTCTTGTAACAGCAAACACAAAAAAAATTCAAATCTTTCAAAACCAAAGTCTGAGATTAATTACAGGGGCTATCAAAACCACACCAATAGCAGCTATGGATATACTAACCAACCAATACCCCATTGAATATGAAATATAAAAAGCGGCTCTTATTCAACACGAAAAGTTGATCAGACTCCCATTCAATCCATGGCACAAGAGAAATTTTACACATACACTAAAGACTCAGGAGAGCTTTCTTTCCAAAATTCAAGCCATCAAGAAGGATGTACAAATTCCTAATTCAAAGGAAAACTTCATATCTAAAGTCAATCCAACACATACATTAGACATCACATATTATTTACACCTGACAGAAGAAGTTAAAAAAGTGATACTCCAACTAGTGTTCTAAAATTATTGGCATTAGAGACAATCCATACTACATTTCCAGAACATGAGTGGCTCCATATTTATACTGATGGATCATTGATATCCAACCATGATGGAGCAGGTGCTGGAGTCACATGTCACCTCTTTTCCTATTACAAATCTTTAAGTTATGGAACTACTAACTTTGATGGAGAAATTGAAGCAATTCGAATGGCCCTACAAAATCTTTTGTACAGAATTTCACATTTTCAGCAAGCAGTTATTCTCTCAGATTCCAGGGCAGCAATTATAGCAATTACTTCCAAGTTGTCACCAAAAAACCAAACTATTATAGAATGTTGGAAGATGCTTAGCCATCTAACAGCACTTCAAAAACACCTAGTCTTCCAATGGATACCGGCTCACTGTGGACTGAGTGGTAATGAGAAAGCTGATTTTCTTGCAAAAAAGGGTACCAGCAGTGTACAAAAATCTATTGTTAATTTACCATTTTATGCAGCTAAAAGATTAGTCAACTCTGAATTCAAAAAAATTATTGCAAAATATTACTATGAAAAATCAAAGAATAAAAGATGGGAACTACCAAACATTCAAACAGTGATTCCTGAATATCCTCAAAAAACAGCAGTTGCAACCTTCAGGTTGATTACAGGACATGATTGTCTGGCAAAACATTTAAACAGAATTGGGATATATTCTTCACCACTCTGTCCTCTATGTGATCTGCAAGAGGAAATGGAGCAAGACCACCTTCAAATATGCCCGGCCACTTCTAGTGCCCCATCCATCAGTGAAAAATATTGGAGAGCAAGAGGATTAATGACTTCATTGTCAGAAATCCAGCATTAGCTAACAACAACATATATATACCTCTAACTACATACATATGTAAGTGTAACTACCATGTCCTGAGGGTGAACCATTGTCAATTACATGCATTATTACAAGTTGTGAAATGTTACATGTATGCGAAATGCAATGTGAAGTGTTTTAGCAAAATACAAAATCTTATCTTCCTTTCATAGAAGTTTGAAAACAGTGTTGTTGTAATTAATTTAATTTAAAAGGTGAGATAATTAATAACACTGAACAACACTTACAACATATTTTTCCGGGATGCGTTTCGAAGGTAACTTTCCTCCATTATCAACCGGACAATAACTGGGTTTCCATGGTGCTTGATGGTGCAGATGGTGATGCTTCTTCTGGTGTTTCTTCTGGTGGCGGTTCGATGAACTTACCTGTCATCAACACCACTTTGACAAAATATGTGAAGGCTCATACCCAAAAATCTTGTTTTACCATGCTGTTCAAAGAATTGTGTGACACGTATGCCAATTTTGAGCCAATTTATACCGATGGTTCCCGGTGTGACAACAATAATGGCTGTGCGGTGGTTGCTCCTAACCAAACCATGATGTATAGTCTACCAAACACTCTCACCATTTTCTCTAATGAACTGTTTGCTATACGTTTCGCCATGGACTATATATCAAAGAATGGAGACTTCAAATCATTCATTATATACACAGATTCCCTTAGTGCATTAATGGCTATACAACAACGATCTCCTTGCCACACCTTGGTAAGGGAGATACGTGAATTATACAGTGAGCTTATTTCATCAGGTAAACAACTAATCTTGGCATGGATACCATCTCACTGTAACATACCAGGAAATGATCTTGCTGACACTGCCGCAAAAGAAGCTACCAAGCATCCTCCAAGCTTACCAGATCTTAAGCTACCTCATGAGGACTATTTACGGCATCTTAAAAGAACTATCCTACACCGATGGAAGACAGATTGGACAACTACATCCAACAGCAAACTGCATGATATCTGTCCAATACCTAACCTCTCCACAACAATTACAACACTAACCCGGCGAGACCAGGTGCTAATAACCCGATTATGCATTGGCCACACTGCGCTTACTCACTCCTACATTCTGTCCCGTGAACTTCCTCCTAAATGTACTCTGTGTGATTCTACTCTTACCGTTCAGCATCTGCTCACCGTTTGCCCAAGATACACTCACCAGCGACTTCAGTATGGAATTCCTGAGAACCTTCAGCTAGCTTTGGGTGATCAACAGTATCATAAGAAAATAATCAAGTTCATCAAAGCATGCAAACTTAATATTTAAACTCATTGTAAACTTCATGATATGTTTCCTCCTTTTTTTTTCCTCAATGTTTAGTCGCGATATGACTTTTATGTTCAAGCGACTTCAAATAATAAATAAATTAAAAAAAAAAAAAAAACTTACTGAAAATGTCTCTCTGAGGAATGTCGAAATTAAATACTCGGTTTCTATTTTTTAAAATAAAGATTTGTTCCCATGTGGACAGTTCTTGTTTTCCGGTTATGTGTTTAAGAAGTTTCGGTTCTAGCTTTATGTCATGATTTTTTGTCCAAAAGTGAAATGCAACCACTGATTTTTCTAATTGTTTACTCTTAATGTTTCTAACGTGTTCCTTGGATCTAATTTCTAAATTTCTTTTGGTTTTTCCTATGTATATTTCATTACAATCACTGCATTCAATTTGGTATATGCCAGATTTTTTGTTAGGTGGAATAGCATCTTTGATGTTTGAAAGTAGTAGGTTTTTTATGGAGTAATGGTTTACTGCTGCTAGCTCAATGTTGTGTTCCTTGAACACCTTTTTAAATTTATCAAAGGCCCATGGATGATATGTGAATTTTTTGAATATCATTGTTGTTTTTGCTGCTGTGAGAGTTGTAGTTTCTTTTAATATTTTTTTCTTTTCTGCTTGTTTTACCTTTTTATCTACTAATTCTTTGGGAAAGCCGTTTTTTTGTGCTATTTCAATTATTTTGTAATATTCTGTTTTATATTCTCCTACTGAAAGAGGGATGTTCACCAATCTATGTGTTAAACTATTGAAAATTGCTTGTTTGTGGCTTCTTGGATTGTAACTATTAGCTTTTATGTAGTTGTCTGTCTGCGTAGGTTTTCTGTGAATACCGAAATTTATTCTATCCTTGTTTTTGATTAATTTTAGATCTAAAAATGGTAATTTATTATCTTTTTCTACTTCCACTGTGAAATTTATACTTTTGTCCTGTATGTTCAGAAGTTTTAATGCATCACTGATGTGTCTTTTTGGAACTATTGCAAATATATCATCCACATATCACTGCCAGAGTTTGAACATCCACGGGAAACCTTTTGTGATCCTTATTTCCAATGAACTCATGTAAATATCTGCTAAGAATGGCGAGAGAGGGTTGCCCATTGCTAAACCTGAAGTTTGACGGAAATACTTTGTTTGGAACTGGAAGAAATTTTGTTCTGTGCATAATTTGGTGAGTTCTATGTATTCTGCAATTTCTGACGATGACATTCCAAGTAATTTGAGCCAATTTTTGATCAGTGATGGGAGCTTTTCTATTGGTATACTGGGAAATAGTGACTCTACGTCAAAGGAGACAAGGGTGTCCTCTTCTGTTAATTTGAAGTCTTTGATATGTTCTATTAGTTCATAAAACATAAAAACGTAGTATACACAAAGGCAGACAAAGGGAACAAAATAGTAATAATGAATAAATCAAATTACATAGAAAAAATGGAAATTATGCTAAATAATAGTAACTACGAAAAAATCAGCAAAAACCCGCTAACCACTTGTGTTCAAACCTTTGAAAACACTATACAAAATTCAAGCAAAATACCAAACAAATATGCAATTAAACCAAATAATCCAACCGTACCCAGAATCTATGGTTTACCCAAAATACACAAGCCAGACATTACCATGAGACCCATAATAAGCAGCATAGATTCACCAACTTACAAACTGGCAAAATGGCTATCTAATAAATTTAATTCATTTCCTAAATTTGAAAGTTTAAGCATAAGAAACAGTTATGAACTAATAGAACATATCAAAGACTTCAAATTAACAGAAGAGGACACCCTTGTCTCCTTTGACGTAGAGTCACTATTTCCCAGTATACCAATAGAAAAGCTCCCATCACTGATCAAAAATTGGCTCAAATCACTTGGAATGTCATCATCAGAAATTGCAGAATACATAGAACTCACCAAATTATGCACAGAACAAAATTTCTTCCAGTTCCAAACAAAGTATTTCCGTCAAACTTCAGGTTTAGCAATGGGCAACCCTCTCTCGCCATTCTTAGCAGATATTTACATGAGTTCATTGGAAATAAGGATCACAAAAGGTTTCCCGTGGATGTTCAAACTCTGGCAGCGATATGTGGATGATATATTTGCAATAGTTCCAAAAAGACACATCAGTGATGCATTAAAACTTCTGAACATACAGGACAAAAGTATAAATTTCACAGTGGAAGTAGAAAAAGATAATAAATTACCATTTTTAGATCTAAAATTAATCAAAAACAAGGATAGAATAAATTTCGGTATTCACAGAAAACCAACGCAGACAGACAACTACATAAAAGCTAATAGTTACAATCCAAGAAGCCACAAACAAGCAATTTTCAATAGTTTAACACATAGATTGGTGAACATCCCTCTTTCAGCAGGAGAATATAAAACAGAATATTACAAAATAATTGAAATAGCACAAAAAAACGGCTTTCCCAAAGAATTAGTAGATAAAAAGGTAAAACAAGCAGAAAAGAAAAAATTATTAAAAGAAACTACAACTCTCACAGCAGCAAAAACAACAATGATATTCAAAAAATTCACATATCATCCATGGGCCTTTGATAAATTTAAAAAGGTGTTCAAGGAATACAACATTGAGCTAGCAGCAGTAAACCATTACTCCATAAAAAACCTACTACTTTCAAACATCAAAGATGCTATTCCACCTAACAAAAAATCTGGCATATACCAAATTGAATGCAGTGATTGTAATGAAATATACATAGGAAAAACCAAAAGAAATTTAGAAATTAGATCCAAGGAACACGTTAGAAACATTAAGAGTAAACAATTAGAAAAATCAGCGGTTGCATTTCACTTTTGGACAAAAAATCATGACATAAAGCTAGAACCGAAACTTCTTAAACACATAACCGGAAAACAAGAACTCTCCACATGGGAACAAATCTTTATTTTAAAAAATAGAAACCGAGTATTTAATTTCGACATTCCTCAGAGAGACATTTTCAGTAAGTTCATCGAACCGCCACCAGAAGAAACACCAGAAGAAGCATCACCATCTGCACCATCAAGCACCATGGAAACCCAGTTATTGTCCGGTTGATAATGGAGGAAAGTTACCTTCGAAACGCGTCCCGGAAAAATATGTTGTAAGTGTTGTTCAGTGTTATTAATTAACTCACCTTTTAAAAAAAATAAATTACAAAATCTTAACCTGCATTTCTACCAAGACCAAGGAATTATAGATATAGGTCTAATCCTTTTCAGGAATATGACAACACAAAATTTAAAGTTAGATTTAGGTTCTCCAAACATTTATGGATACCTAGCATGTGTTAAAATTGCAGATTGGAAAACTGACAGCACAAAGTAGGTACATTTGCCCTTGTGGCACCAAGTCAGCTGTTGGTTTTACACAGAACACCAAACTTTTGTTGATTACCCTTTGTTATTACTCAACATGAGCCTTTCAGAATTTGATACGTCATATTCATGTTTACAAATGTACAGTATCAAATAACAAGACAAATAAGCCCCAGCACTGCCGAATGAGGTTACAATACATAAATATGCCTCAAGGTAAGGCAATTATTTAGCAACTGTGAAGTACGGTTTCTGTAATTGGTAATTTCTCCAATGTTACCATTGCTATACACTACAGTTACACGAAAATTCAAAGGCCTGGTGAAATGTTCAGAAAAAGGAAAGGTTACTTTTCTACTAATTAATTCATTTTCTATTGAAGTTCAAGCAGTCTGCATTTTGAGGACATAGCTCCATGTTGCTAACATTCTTAATGCAATTTGTAACTTATACTACTCTTATTTGCTGAAATTAATGCTGAGAATATGTTGTTCCTTTAAGAGAGTTTACTTCTATTCCTTTTATTCTACCTTTTGGCTTGCAGAAAATACAAAATGACTTTATAAACAAAATCAGAAGTACAATCCTGGATGTGTGGCAGTGACATCATACTTCTGACACGATAACTATGTATACTGATCACATAAGCTCAGTCATTCTGTTGCTTCTCTCATTACAGAGGGGAATAGTTCACAACCCTTATAATGTCACTCTTGCAACAACCTATAGTTTACAGACCTCAATGGTTTACAGATCCATTAACTAAATAAGTGAATAGCTATTTATGGGGAGTTTTTTTTTGCACCCCAGCATTAGACTACTAGACAATTTATACATAAGATAAATATGGGAAATGATGTAATAAACATTATAAAATTAATTGTACAAATAAATTTAATTCAATAACGAGGTGGCTGTTCCTCTTCCACATTTTCTCCATTCAGTGCTACAGAATTAATTGCACTGAGTCATAACCATTTATTTACATATAATACACTGTTTCACTAACAAATAAGCAATAATTGCTATCTAACCTCAGCCTCATGAGAATTAGTGTTCTCACAGGCACAATAACAAAGTTTTGATATCCTGAAAATTGTGAGTTGTGATTATGCAAATTGTTTGTTTTCCCATCTTTTTTTAAATTCCTTTATAGTTATCCCCATAGCCCCAAAAGGCATGCTTTAGCAAATGTTGTGCAGTAATGCAAATTTGTATAATATGAAAAAAGTGTATAATCCAATTTAATCTCAATTTTTTGCGCAATCTTAAGACAATTATATTTTAAGCAACATTTTCATAATAAGTATAATAAAATTTTTTACAAAGATTTTATTACTTTTCAAGACAACGGCAGAAGAATAGTGCACCTGCTTTTCCATTGTGTCATTTTGAGAATAAATGAAACAGTAAATGATATGTAAAATCTTAAAAGAGTATTGTAATCTTAATCTATATTTTTCTAATAATTATACTTTACTTTTTTGGTGGCATCATCACAAGCACAGAATTGTGTGCAGCCAACATTTTATTCTGCTATTCTGAAAACAAATGAAAGTTGCATAACAATACGCGAAAATATTGACCTGATGTGCATAAGGTGCCATCAAGAAGGAACAACCTTTGGATTAACCCACACTATAATGAGCAATAAAAATGCCAATATAGCAGTCTGTTCCACAGATTTTAAGCTCTATTCTAACATTTAAATCTACATATCATTCCTAATTATTTTACAATCCTTTTAACAAAGGCACTTTCCAGCAATTCTTATAAGTTAATGAAAAGTCTGAATTTAATAAAAACATATATCACTTACAGTAAATTCATTCTTAAGAATGCAAGGTATATGATGTTCAACCAAAGAGTATTTCTTCTTAAGTGAAAACAATGTTTATTCCTACTACGATAACAAAATGAGCATGTGTAATTAAATAGATCTTGTAAGATTTAAAGCTTTCACGGCGCATGTTATTTATTACAGTTTCACGGGTGATCAGCCGTGTGAGGTTTAAAAACATTGAGCTTTCGGCCATTGTAAACTATATGGCCTTCGTCAGAATGAAAAATGACCATTAGCTTTCCGCTCCCCATATATATACAATGTTAGGTGGGAGGGGGTTGCGTTGCCCTGGCCAATGAGCGGGTGACGATTTGTGATTGGGCCTGCTGTTTCGGGCTATGTTTGTCACCGGCCACAGTGTTTTTTTTTAGGGTCAGTACTTGGTCCAGAATCACTATAGTTGCTGTTGTGGATGTGTTTCATGGCTATTGTCCAGGCACGGCTAAGCTGAAGTCCGCTGTCTTCTTACAACAGGGACCGCAGACTGCAGCTAAGCCCTGCCTGGACAATAGCCATGAAACACATCCACAACAGCAACTATAGTGATTACAACAGGGACCGCAGACTTCAGCTAAGCCCGTGAAACTGTAATAAATAAATAGATCTTGTCGTTGCCATTTCTTTTCAAAACTGTTGTATCAATTCTGAAGGAAATTTAATGTGATGAATGCTGGCCATTAAAGCAATAATGGTTATGTTTCACTGTCAATCTTCAAAAATTAAAGTGCATAATGATGTGGGGTAACTTTTGGCCTACATTTGTGTGGAATAGAGCATGAAACAGTATTGCCTTCAAGTTCTCATGTATTAATATACTTATCAGCACATGTTACAATGATGTGATATTTCTTTCTAAAACTATAGCAAACTTCTGTATAACTTAACAGCATACATTTTCAGAAATGCACACTAATTTTACACTCCCACACTTAATACTTAATTCATCTGAAATATAAAATAATCAATTACCTTTGTAAGAAGCATGGTCCAAAGGAGTCTTGCCAGTCTCATCTTTTATATTTGCATTTGAGAATAGTGGTAACAGCAACCGAAGAATATCCCCATGACCATAATAGGCCTGCAGTACACAAGACAAACATATAAAGAAGTTTTACAATATGCTGTCAAATGCAAGCTTTAACAATAAAGTGACTGGAGTTTTGTGCTGTACACATAAAAGGAAAAACACCACAACGTATGTTTCTTCAAGGCTCTGTATGATACCTAAGAGTCATTAACATGCAAAAAACAAGTGATTGAAGACTTTCAAGAATGCTTTTCTTTACTTCTCTATCTAATGAGCCATTACA
The DNA here is from genome assembly GCA_030765045.1 of Tenodera sinensis. Classification (NCBI taxonomy): domain Eukaryota; kingdom Metazoa; phylum Arthropoda; class Insecta; order Mantodea; family Mantidae; genus Tenodera; species Tenodera sinensis. The sequence continues at coordinate 129,040,948 of CM060966.1, read as the reverse complement.
AATGCTCATATTTTCACATAAATGAACTACAGAAAGGAGGACAAACAATAATTCTGATTTTCTTTTAATATGATAATCTTTAACAAAAATGCTGCAAAGGGAAAAAAAGCAATATAGAATAAAAATTCTATTCTTGGCAAGGATATATGCAATGAATAAATATGATACCTTTGTGATAGGCACTTAAGTAAAAGTAAGTGCATATCTGTTTAATTGTGAGAAAATGAACTCTGGTTTATCTAGAGTAAAATCACTACTTTTATATATACGTAAAGACCCTCTATATCTGTTTTCCAGAAGATTAGCAGTTGTGAAACAAAATTAAAACTAAAAGCAGTAAAAATTATATTATTTTGATAAAACTTGATAATATTAAAAAATAAACTGTTAATTCAGGGAAATTTATGAAAATTTTAACAAGAGCTTATACGAATAAAGCTAATATTTTGAAAATATTTTTCTCAACTATTCATGCGTAGCATAGAGCTAGCAAGATGAATCAGACTCTAAAATACAGTGCCATGGTTGGGGCTCAAACGCAGATATTCAGTTTGAGGTCATTTTGAGACACTTTTTTATATTCACCTTCACTTAAATTGTTTTAAAAACAGGGAACGTTTTCAAGACCTTTTGGTCCCATCATCAGCCGTTGGGTGACTGATGCTATCTTCTTGTTCCTCCTCACTGCTATCATCCTGCTGCCATCTGGTGTTAGGGACGCAGAGCTTTAGCACTTCATTTAAAGCTGGGATTTCAAAGTTAATCACTTTATTGTTGTTTTTTATTACGTAAATGTTTTCCCAAATGTGCAGTTCTATTGGTGAATTTAGAGATTTTAACAATTTTATATTAAGGCCAATGTTATGGTTTTCATTCCAAAAGTGGTGTGCCATAGCAGACTTTTCCATTTGTTTTAGTTTTATGTTCCTCTGATGTTCCTTTAGTCTGATATCCAAATTTCTTTTTGTTTTCCCTATATAGCTTTTTTCGCAACTATTGCAGTTGATTTGGTAAATTCCAGATTTTAGATTGTAAGGGATGGTATTGATAAGGGGCTTGTTCAGCAGGTTTTTTTTAACTGTATTTGTTTTGTAGTGCCAGTTTTATGTTTAGCTTTTTGAAGATTCTTCCAACTTTCCTCAAGGCCCAGGGATGGTAGGTGAATTTTCTAAATTTCCAGTTATTTGTGAGTGGTGATAACGTAGTGGTTTGCAAAATTATCTTGAGCTTTTTCAATTTTTGAGATGTTCCTAATGGTGGCAGGGTTGAATCATTTAGTGCTGCTGTTTCTTGTATATGATGTTGCTCTTTCAGATATTCCTCTTTACTTAAAGGGACATTATACAATTGGTGAATTAAGTTTCTAAATACTGCTAGTTGGTGTGAAACTGAGTTGCAACTATTTTCCTTCATATAATTATCCACATGTGTGGACTTTCTATATATTCCAAATTTGATACCATCTATATCTCTAGTAATTTTGAGGTCCAGGAAAGGTAATGTGTTGTCTTCTATTTCAATTGTAATCTTTATATGATTGTCCTGTAGGTTTATTAATTTCACAGTCTTCTTTTTGTTTCTGGGAGATTATGGGTACAAAATGGGGAGCCCAATGTCACTGTTTTTAGCACATATGTACATGAGCTTTTTTGAAACTCACATAGTAAATTCCTTTCCACATATGTTCAAATTTTGGAGAAGATACGTAGATGACATCTTTGCCATAATCCTCCAGAAACAAACAGAAGACTCTGAAATTACTAAACCTACAGGACAACCATATAAAGTTTACAATTGAAATAGAAGACAACACATTACCTTTCCTGGACCTCAAAATCACTAGAGATATAGATGGTATCAAATTAGGAATATATAGAAAGCTCACACATGTGAATAATTATATAAAGAAAAACAGTTGCAATCCAGTTTCACACCAACTAGCAGTATTTAGAAGCTTAATTCACTGATTATATAATATCTCTTTAAGTAAAGAGGAATTTCTGAAAGAGCAACATCATATACAAGAAACAGCAGTACTAAATGGATTCAACCCTGCCACCATTAGGAACATCTCAAAAATTGCAGAAAAGCTCAAGATAATTTCGCAAACCACTACGTTAACACCACTCACAAATAAAACTGGAAATTTAGAAAATTCACTTACCATCCCTGGGCCTTCAGGAAATTTGAAAGAATCTTCAAAAAGCTAAACATAAAACTGGCACCACAAAACAAATACAGTTTAAAAAACCTGCTGAACAAGCCACTTAACAATACCATCCTTTACAATCTAAACTCTGGAGTTTACCAAATCAACTGCAATAGTTGCGAAAAAAGCTATATAGGGAAAACAAAAAGAAATTTGGATATCAGACTAAAGGAACATCAGAGGAACATAAAATTAAAACAAATGGAAAAGTCTGCTGTGGCACACCACTTTTGGAATGAAAACCACAACATTGGCCTCAATAAAAGTTGTTAAAATTTCTAAATTCACCAATAGAACTGCACATTTGGGAAAAAATTTATATACTCAAAAACAACAATAAAGTGATTAACTTCGAAATCCCAGTTTTAAATGAAGTGTTAAAGCTCTGCACCCCTAACACCAGATGGCAGCAGGATGATAGTAGTAGAGAGGGGGAACAAGAAGATAGCGTCAGTCACCCAATGGCTGATGGGACCGAACAATCTTGAAAACATTTCCTGTTTTTAAAGCAATTTAACTGAAGGAGAGTGTAAAAAAGTGATTCAAAATGACCTCAAACATGAAGAATACTTCACTGTTAATAGTGCTTCTATTTGCAATATTAACAGATATTCAGCTTTCTGAATTGATCCTTTGCTCTATTGTTTGAATCCCAGTTGTGATACTTAGTTTTTAAACTTAATTCAACTTGCCAAAGTTAAAGTTCTTCATTCTCATAAGCATGATGAGCACGGTATTTATCATTTGAAAAAACTGAAATTTGATATAAATAAAAATATCATACTTATATGAGTAGTGGCTGCAATTTGAGGAACAAGTGCTATGTACAGTGTGTTCGTAGATAGGCTGGACTGCCTCGTGGTGGCGCCAGACCAGGCGAGGACTGCCGTGCCCTCTGCCAGAGTTATACGTGGGAAATCATAAGTACAGAACACTAACTAGTGTAATAACTTACACTAGGCTTACCTGCATCACAACAAATGTTGAAATTGATGATCTTCAACGTGAACACATTCCCTATATCTCTGAAAACGATTCTGGTTTACTCGCAAAAGTTCATGTTCACTGTTTGCCTGTATTTCTCTCCTGATGTCCTTCAGTTCTTATAATGTCTGAATTTCATGCTTACACTTCATTCTTTAAGTTTCCCATTATTAAAACTCCCATGAAGAGAGGTCAGCGGAACAAGTTGGCCACAATCCTTGACTAATTATTCTGTCACCATATACACTTCCCAATTCATCCATAGAATTTGCAGCACTGCACGCTATAGCTGCATCTTGCTGAAACCAGCCACACAATCTTTTATTTCTTGTTAGTTGTAGATAAAATTATTTAAAATAGAATTTACATAAATAGAGTCTACTGTTGTGTTGTAAAATTGGGGCTGGTAATTCTATGTGCATTCGTTGTAGAACAAACCCCAACTTTTGCAGCAAGGTGAAGAACTTCATGAATAATATGGAGATTTTCAGTTAGTCAAAATTGTTTTCGGAGATATAGGGAATGCGTTCACATTGAAGGTCATCAATTTCAACCTATGTTATGATGCAGGTAAGCCTGATGTAAGTTAGTACAGTAATTACTGTGCTTTTCAAATGGGAAGAGTTCTGATCTGCAGCCAATGAGATACGTTTACATGCACAGCGTTGCAAGCTCATTACCCACATTCTTCATATTTCTTGGCATGCGTCAATCTGCACTTAAGGGGAAAGCAATATGACAACACAGCAGGACTCCGATTGGTTACCGGCCTGGAGATGCTCAAGGACAAACTCCTTCCCATTTGAAAAGCACAATAGTGTTCCATACCCATGGTTTACTGATCATTTTCATGTAACTCTAGTAGAGGACATGCCAATCCTCGCCTGGTCCATGCCGCGCGAGTCAGCCTGGCCGATTTATGAATGTACTGTATGTTTCATTACATTTAAATTAAGAAATTTTATAATATACATAATTTTTTTTAGCACAGAAGTTTCTAAGTTTGAAAAAAAAAGTTACTTCACTTAAGTTACTTTATAGTGGAAGTTCCTTAAAAAAGGATCAAAATAAAGTTAGATTTAAATACTTTCATTTTAAGGTTTCACAGCTATGATAGCTTGAAGTTGGGAATTTTACAAAATAGATCAGAATGTAGGGTTCAACCTCTAAACATATTTCTCTCACATTACACAGTAATTCTCCCAGCTCTTTCTTGTACACTGAGCTGTTTGACCTTTCTGAATGTTAACCATAGAAATGCAAAATCTCGAGAATATCTTGAATTCTGACATTATCCTCCAGTAAAGGTGGAGTTTTATAATTTCCTCAATTTTCTTACTGGTAATTGCGCATGTTTCTTCAATTTATGTTGATCTAGGTGGTTAGTTGGTAGGTGCTGACCTACTCATCCCAGGGTTGTAGGCTCAAACCTAATCCAAACCAATGGTTTTTAAGTGTGCTTAAAAGTGACAGCCCCATGTCAGTATATTTACTGGCATGTAAAAGAACTCCTGTGGGGTGAAATTCCAGCACAACAGCAGTGCTGATAAGTTTCAGAAATTGACAGCATCATTAATAAGCAAGAATTTCTTGTTTTTTTTTTCTTTCTTAGTTCATGGAACCAAAGAAGTACTAGTTGGATAGGCTCTCTCCTTGAAATGAGTGTGGCCTCTTCAAGTCAAGTTTTTTTAGTTAACTTTCCATTGAACATATGAGACATCACTAATATGATTTAGAAATATATGAGTTGACTGTAGACACTTACAGTTTCACTTACACTATTTTTATCCGGACAGGTTTTGAAGAATTCTTCATTCTCAACAGTTTCTTGAAATTGAGCTGAGAAACCGTCCAGAAAAAAATAAGTGTACGTGAAACTATAAGTGTCTACAGGCTAACCCATATACTTCTAAAACATTTGAAAAGTCTCACTGTCTGTATCACTTCATATATATTAAGTGGAATCACTTTAATTGTTTCTTAGCAACAATTATTTCCTGCATTACCTTTCATAGTTCTACGTTTTTGCCAATACCTGAAATTTGAGTACTTAGAAAACAAAAGAGCTCTTACGTTCAACTGTGCTTTACCATCAGGCAGTTTAATTTCAAAAAAGTATTATTTTGCTTCTCTATGCAAAATCTTATTAACAAAAGAAAGGTAAGTATAATCTAATATCTAGGGCTAGGAAGTTCATGCATTTGCATGTTTTTTCATAGGGGTTAAAAATGTATGCTTTTACATTATGTGCACGAATTATGGACTTTTCAGGTATTTGGACATGATTTTATGGTGCATATAACTGCATATTTTCTTGATTTTTGATAAATGCATATTATTTCAATATTATAGCCCCTATATTGCATATTTTAATGATTTCTATGGTTTTTTATTATTGTTTTCCATCTGGATAGTATTTTTCATATTGGTAACGTTGGACATGATGATACAACTCATGAAGATTTCAATATTATAGTCCCTATATTGCATATTTTAATTATTTTTATGTTTTTTTATTATTTTTTCCATCTGTATAATATTTTTCACATTGGTAGCACATGATGATGCAACTCGTGAAGTGGCGAGAACTAATGCTGAGTCATGTTATGCAGTGAATCCCCAGTTTCTGTCCTTTCATTATATGTATGTTCATATAAAATAATCAGTGCGTTATTTGAGAGGTTTATATTAACAAAGATAAAGTGCAGGTCAACGTTTTGAGCAGCACAATTATAGCAACGCTTGCCTGCTCACCAGTAGTTGTGTCGTGGTCTTCAAACATTAAGTGTTGTGAACTGGTTCCCACCAAATTAAATTAGGCATATAAAATGTTAAAAAGCTCTTCAAATGTCGAAAATAAAACCAACTTCGAGTGCTAGATTAATTAATTTACAGAACGAGTTTTCAGGTGATTTAATATCTACAGATAATAGGGCACTGCTTTGTGGAACGTGTGAGAAAAATGTAGTGAGTGGGAAAAGATTTCAAATAGTTCAGCACATAAACATAGCAAAACATAAGGAGAATTTAATCAGAAAACTCACAAACAAAGAACCTGTTCAAAAACAGATAGTAGAGTGTTCAGGAAGTAGGGTTACTGAATTTTCCTATGACTTGTGTCCAGCATTTTTAGCTGCTGATATACCCTTGTTCAAAATTAATAATCCGACATTTAAAAACTTTCTTGCCAAGTACACTCGACAACATGTGCCTGAAGAAAGTACACTGCACTTGATGAAACCCATGATTCTGAGCGCTGTTAAATTGCCAATATAATCGTGGGTGCTTTAAATAATGAACAAAAGACTACTCCTTATCTTCTTAATGTGTGCAAATTGTCAGCCAACTAACTAACGATGTAACTGTGACCCAGTTTGTGATGGACACTTTGAAATTACTATGGCCATGTGGAATCAAATACGACCGGTTACTTTTCTTTGTTACTGATGCAGGTCATTATATGGTAAAATCAGGACAAACTCTGACAGGTATTTTTCCTAACTTAATTCATATAACTTGTTCGGCATACGCTCTTCATCGCATTTCTGAGACAATAGGTGATTCCTTCCTGTTGGTAGATAGATTTGTGTCCAGTACAAAGAGAATTTTTGTTAAATTTCATAAAAGAGTTAAGTGTTTAGATCAACAGGCACCTAATATCCAACTTCCTCCTGCACCAGTGTTAACTCGATGGGGAACATGGGTCGATGCAGTTTTATATAATACTGAGCACAAATAGTCAAAGAGGTTGTTAATTTATTGGACTCGAAAGATGCTTCATCAATAGAAACTGTGCAAAATATTCTGTCAAGCACTGGGTTAAAAGAGAATCTTAGTTTCATATCTGCCCATTTTTCTTTCTTACCAGCAGCCATAACGGCATTGGAAGCTGTAGGATCTCCTTTGCATGAATCACTTACTGTCTTTGAAAAAACAATATGTGATCTAAGTTTGGTTCCTGGTAGCATAGGACAAAAAGTGAAAAAGAAAGTGAATTATGTAATTTCAAAAAATTTGATTATAAACAGATGTGCAACATTCGAGACATCCTCGAAAGAAAACCATCTGTCACACCAAAAGACTTGACTCTCTGTGAAGCAGTTAACATCATTGAAATATGTCCCTATAACATCTTGTTACGTGGAGAGGATTTTTTACGTTACAAAAGTGTTTTGTGAGACAACATACCTTGTTTTACAGTTGAACATTTTTGCAAAGTGTTGGTTGTGAAATGCAATTTAGCAGTTAATACTAACAGTGGGACCACTTCTGCTTCAACCTCTAAGGTATAAGGTAACTTTATTTATTATTTATACTAACTCACCTTGTCTACTGCAAAGGGACATCAATCATTTTAATTAAATAGTGCATATTTCTTGGCATATTTTCAAGTTTTTAAGAGCATATTTGTATGCATATTTCAGTGTTTTTTAGGGCATGAACTTCTGAGCCCTACTAATATCCTTAAACGAGCAATTCTTGTATACAAATATATTTCGCATATCTCGAAAGCGGCTCTACCTATTTGGATCAAATTTTGTATTCAAATAAGTTTTTGCTTGTTAAGTTTATCCATACAGGTGTTTTTCCTGAAAAAATGCAATTTTACACGAACAACAAAAAAGCATTGTTTTATTCCCTCTTCCACAGTGCAATTCTTGTATACATATTTTGCATATCTCGGAAATGCCTATAAAAATTTGGATAAAATTTTGTATTCATATAAGGTTTTGCTTTTTAAGTTTATCTAGGTGTCTTTCCTGGAAAAAAAAGTGATTTTATACAAAAATAAAAACATTGGATATTGTTTAGTTTAGGTGACGCGAGCACTTGGTCAGAATTTTGGCTAAGTCCAACTCGGCAGTGTGTACGAATGGTCACGAAAGTTGCCGAAGTTGCTGTGTTAATTCAGCACTGCCAACAGAACAATTTCCCCAGGAGTTTGTTGCCAATAGTAAGTTTGAATGTTTTAGCGGGACCCGGCAGTATGCTGGTGACCTTAGAAGCAAGTTGTGAGAGTGCAATGGATCGCTTCATTAGCATAGTGGATTTAGCGCCTCTGTGCTATAATGAGGAGGAATGCATGCAATTTCTTTACGACGAGAGCCTGCTGAGAACTCGAATGCTATGCAGGGAATGTGATGCTGTGTTACACCCCGTGAGGAGGATATTATAATATAAATATAATAAATATAATATGTAATATTATATATAAATAATATATATAATATAAATGTAAGAATAATAAATAATAATATAATAAAATAATATAGTAATATAAAATAAAAAATAAAATAAATAAAAAAAGAACGAGCCAGCATTTCGTGGACCCAGTAACAAGGCAATAACGATAAGGTACACAATAATTTCCAAAACAATAGTATGGAGTCGCACTAGCGATATTTCTGTGTGAGCAAAATAATGTACACAATATCTGGCTGGCAAGTGCTAAGTCACCTATTCAGCAAAATAATAATGTACACGGAGTAGCGCTAGCGGTATGTCTGTGGCGGCAACGATGCGAGTGCATTTGTGTTTAATGTGTTGGCAACGAAAATTAGTGTAGTGTAAAAAGCAATGTTGGCAGATGTGAAAATCGTCTGCTAGTGACAGCTAGCTCATGCAGCAAAACCTAGTGGCGATTCTGAAACTACTGTCGGCACATGCACAGTAAGTAACTTCGGACTTAGAATCTGGCCGGCAAGTGGCAAGTAACCTAATCTAAACTTGAGCCAAAACATTTTTATCCCCTTTTCTACACATAATTCACACAATTTTCTGTATGTTTGAAATAGAAATGCAACATATTACATTCACACTGTTTTCTCTACTCACTTTTAGGTAACACATTCACATTTCTTTCTCTACTCACTCTTCTGTAAACAATTTTCCTGAAAAAAAGTGATTTTACACAAAAAAAAAAACACCTGTTTTATTCCCTCCTCTACAAATGTCATACAATTCTGTGTATGTTTGAAATGGAAATGCTACTTATACATTCACACTGTTTTCTCTACTCACTTTTTAGGTAACACATACACATCTCTTTCTCTACTCACTCTTCTGTAAACAATTCATATCATCTATAGGTGGATATTTCTCTTATGTAACCGTTAATCTCGAAAAGTGCTTGACCGATCATCACGAAAATCAGCACGTATATATAGTTTTTCATGGAGAAGCTTTTTATGCTATCCATTTTACTATACAATATATTACTTTCACATGGTTTCCTCTAGTTGCTTTTCTTTTACGTAACAAATGTATCTTCTACTCACCCTTCAACATACAATTCATACAATTTTCTACGGTTGAAATATAAATACAACATATTACATCTATGTAAGTATCTTCTACGAAAAAACATGATTTTACAACAAAAAAAAAAGAAGAAGAAGAAGAAGAACAGCAATGCTGAGCAAAGCTCGGTTGCCCAATATGTTAAGTTGCATGTCTACACACAGTATTTATTATCCTTAAATATGCTTAGAGTAGCATAATTATTGGAGGGCACTTCTTAATCTCACACTCAAGTACTGCATATACAATGTGTGTTATTGGGATATGGAAATATACAGAAGAGTATTTACTGTGAGACACTCAGAACAGAACGGAGTGCAATTAGACTGGTTTTTCTTAGTTTACAATGGCCTTTTACACATGCATCCAGTTGGACTACTAGAGCTATTCAGCACATTAATTATGTGAAGTGCAGAAGCCATTTGTGATAAGAGAATGCACACCACATTTATAAATTATAAGAACTACTTCCCAAACATGCTTAAGGATTAACGGGAAAATGTAAATAAGGGGAAAACATTGTAACACATGAAACAATGAACAAGATATATTTCACACTGTCTACCAGTGAGAGCTAGCAAAGTGCTTCTAATTTAAATATTGTAAAATCAATTAAGATTGCCAAACCATGAAAACATAAATTATGTGATGTGCAGCATGCTGCAGCACAAAAGACACTGGATGTACATGAATATATGAAAGTAAACACTGACACCAATAAAGATGTGGGAAATTTGACACTTGAAGAAATAACCTGTCAGCCCTTACTGGCAATTAATTAGAACAAGTGTGATCTATTTACATACTTTATGATGTTATCTTGGTAGCTATTTCAGATGCTATAACACACAATTTTAACATCTTTATTTTTACTTAGCATACCATGCCAACATCTGAATTTTAAAGATGATAAAGTGAGGGGCCACTTGGAGAAACAAACAAGGACAGATTTTAATTTATCAGGCAAAGACAGAAAACAATGAAAAAAACCTCACCCATGCAACTTGGTCACCAATTGAATCTGGTCTGCTGCATTATGAAGCATGCTCCTGCTTTGCAGCACGAGAACAAGAAAAAATTATTTTAATGGAATTACGTAACTACTACCAATAAATGCTTGTTTTGTGGTGCACAAAAGTAATCCTTTTTCTTAGACAAACTATATATAACAAACTGGGGACAAAATTCAGGCAATAGTTGCTGGTTTTCCAAGGAACAAATATAATTTTATGAATTATGTATGGAAATCTACCATAAGGCAATGTATCTATGAAAATTTAAAAATCTACAGTTTTCTTCTGATTGATTTTAACTATATTTTCATACATTCAGAATATAAAATATATAGTATACACAAAATGTCAATGTCCTATGTCAAACCGTTTTTAAATTAATATATTTATTAGTAAAAAAAAATCACTTTTTGATATGTTAATAACCCTTGAACCCTACAGTTTACAGTATCTCTCCTAAATTCTTAATTTGAGCTTAGTATACAGATATAAAGAAATTGTCATACAGCCAATGCTTAAATTTAATTAGTTTAAGAGAAAAAAATGTTTTGTACACAATTTATTGACATTTTCAATTTTTTCCAGTTTCAGTTATGAAAAATACTTAAATTTTAGCTCAATTATTATTATTTTTTTTTTTTTTTTACGAGTGCATGACAAATCATAATCTCCGAAGCTCTCCTGAAAAATTCAAGCTAGTAAGTTATAAACTAAGGCCAAAGGAGCATTTTGAATAGTGAAAAATGCTGTAAAAAAAAAGCATTGAGAAAAATGGATTTTAAAGTTCAACAACATATTTTTGTACTTTACCTAAATCCAATCAACTTAAAATTCCGCATCACCATGTGGGACCCTCTGCTGCTTTCTTCTTGGCCTCAGTAGCAATTTTTGAGAGCTTTAAGTTTGTTTAATTGTTTCCTAATATGAAAACTTTCCTTTTGCCTTCCCATTTGTTCACAGAATTTAGAAATGTATTGCTCTTAGTTAACCTTTACACTATGCGCGTTTGCTAATTTGTACACCAAGCTCCTAAAATATCTGCTTACTACTGCTTTACTATCAACTAACAGATAACTTAAAACCTATAAAACAAAACTGATGAAAATGAAGTGTTTAAACAGTGGAGCATATTAATAAATTGAAAAATATATTTGTATTTCTGCTCCAACTTACTTGTAGTTATGTTAATCACAAGACTAGTTTCGGAGAGGGTCCTGTGATTAACATAATTATAAGCAAGTTGGAACAGAATGTGTTTACAAATATTAACATATTTTTCAATTCAACTTAAAATCTTACATTATAAACCTGTACGGGGAGGAAATCTATCATCAACTACGACGATTTGAACGGCTACAGACGAGGAGAGTTAGTGCTTTATGCACCTTTTTGCATACCTCACACGGCTGATCGCCCGTGAAACTGTAATAAATAACGTACGCCGTGAAAGCTTTAAATCTTACATTATAAACCTGTACGGGGAGGAAATCTATCATCAACTACGACGATTTGAACGGCTACAGACGAGGAGAGTTAGTGCTTTATGCACCTTTTTGCACACCTCACACGGCTGATCGCCCGTGAAACTGTAATAAATAACTTAAAATCTGTTAAATACCTAAATAATGCCTAATATATAACTGGAACTCTGAAATAACCTGGCGAGATTACAGAATACTGACTGCACTTCTCTGTTTACAAGCAAAACATGTGTCAGTTTGTGGTGTTTCAGCGCAATATATCAAATATATTTCAGCACAACCAACTCACAACCTCTCTGAAGCAAAATTCCCTGCAAGAGACTAAACTCAAAGCCAGTGAAAACAAAAATTGCATTTGAAACCTGTAATGACAAAGTTTAGTGAGGACGTCCACCCGCACTTGGACATTTAAATGCCTCCTGGAGCGGCTGATATTTAGGAAACGAGAGTGTGCCGTTACAGTACGAAGTATAAACATAATAAAAAATTGTAAAAGTAAACATCAAAATGCTTAAGAGGTAGAACTGGAACTTAAAAATTCAATGCCACAACTGGGATTTGAACCACAGACCTTCCGCTTGCCGGGCGGACGCTCTACCACTCTACCAGTTCTACCTCTTAAACTTTGCCCACACACGGCTTGTGTGTTTAAAAACACCAACAGTAAGTTTGTTGGCATAAATAAATAATAATCAAAATGCTTGTTAAGTTTTGTCAAATTTCATTGATACATTGCCTTAAGAACATTTAGCACTATTATCTTCTACCCCATGAGATGTTCAGTCATCACTATAATTGCCCACACAAACATTTTAGTGTCAAAGTGTGGAATGGCAAGACTTCTCAAAGATCAAGTTCTCTTTGAAGAGTATGAAAGTTGTGCATGTGCCAATTCAAAACCTGCACATCAGGAATTGGCTCAGCATATTACATCAAACTCTTCCTGTGTTTGCAGAAGTAAAAATTTGAAAGGATTCAGGTCTGATCTTATAGGCTATGGGCCTGCTTCAAGTGATCATCTTTCAGGGAACATATGATTCAGAACACATGGTAAGCATAAAGACTAAGAGACTGAATTTATATAGTGCAGATTTGATAATGCACTTTAATATAAAATAGCTGTCATCTATTATATAGCATTTTGAAATGAAACAAGATGCCAGCTATATCAAAAATAAAGTAAAGTAAAGTAGTTATATTCACTGGACCTTTCTTGATCATTGTCATTCTAGCAATCTTCTGAAGTTTGTCCCCATAGTTTATTAACACTCTTTGTCACTTATATGTTGCTTCATGAAATAACTAAAAAAGTGGTTTGTCAGGATCCCTCAAATTTTCCTTCACTCTTTCTTTCAAGGGAATGGGAATCACAGCACGAACGGACATGAGCATTGAGAGTTTTTGCTTCACAAATAAACAGAGAAAAGAAGTACATAACAATATGAAGAATTGATTTTACATATTGCCATGAAGTTTGTTCATAACTGACCAATTACAGTTTTCATCTGCTTGTGATTCAGCCAATTTCAAAATTCAATGCTGTAAACACTTTTTATTTGTAATGCTGTTATACCTAGAGAGCCAATAAACTAAGAGCTGGCTGCGCAATGTTTTTCCTGCTTAAGTTACTGTTGCTGTCTGTGGCAATCATAGAATGGCACAGACGCAACCATACATTTTTAAAACTAATTTCATCAACAATATTAGGTTTGTCTGAAGTCCAATAATGATTGTTTTGTGTACACACATATCCATGGAGGTGGGACCAAGCTTCATCTGATAAAAATTTTAAATATGGATCTATTTCACCATTTTATGCATGACTGAGATTCCGCTCACAAAATATGCATCTAATTACAGGATCACTGGTTGAAGAGCATGCACCACAGTTATTTTATATGGTTTTAACTTCAATTTAGTAGCTCTTTGCATACGGTTATAAGAAATGCCACCTGTTGTGAAGGACAACTACATGATCTTTAGGAGGTCTCCATCTTATGACCAACGTTGTCTAATGTTTCTTCAGCAAAAAGCCTACGCTGCAGTTTAGGTTTCTTACATTGAACACTTCCTGTGGCCTGAAATTTATAATAAAGTGTATGGATTGTTGTACGGCCTGGAATTTTTACAGCAGGAAATCTTCCTACAAGTCGTATTCTCACTTGACAAACAGTTAGAACACATGAATCATAAATGAATACACACTGCACAGTAGAAAACATATACTGAGACATAAGATAATTGTGATTAAATGCAGGACAAAATAATAAATAACCCAATACCGCAGAGCCAGAGCAGAGTAAAGCTGCATCAGTAATGTGACCTTGATTGCGGCAGTAGCACAGAATCATGTATTCACACGCCAGTGAAAAAACACCAGTTCTTAGTTCATTGGCTCTCTCTGTAATATTTTATTTTAAACTAAATCTGTAATTGCTAGCAGAAGTGATATATGGAAAGAAGCATGTGGATCTATGGGAGATTCCAAGCTTGCAACTAGTTAACACTGTTATTACAATTTTTACTATTTAGGCTATTTATGCTCATGCCAGTAATAAATTGCCATCAAGAGGAGTGCTACTACAAATATATTACTGCACAAATTTGGAGTTTCTTGTATGAGGTGTAACAAAATAAAAAGAGCTGTAGCAATAACATTTATCTCCAAGCATTAATATCATCAAAATGCTTGAAATCAAAGTTTTTTAAAACATAAAATTATTTTCCCATTGCCTCTCATAACATTTTAACCCCTAAAACTGTACATTTGTAGCAATTAAAACTTGCGCTTTGCAAATATTGTTTTAGAATGTTATGGGTAGCAAGCATTAGTATTTCTAGTACCCTAATTAGGAAGTCAGCACTTGCATGCACTGCTTACTACACATTTTGTAAACTGTACAGGATCCTTTACTATGGAGACCGCATTTTTGAGAGAATGGGGCTTTTTGATTCACTGGAGGGAATGAAAGTTTATTGATCACTGTCATCTTAACACAAGGCCACACAAATCAATTGGTTAATGGTTACTTCAGAATATGGAGGTATCTCAGCCTCACCGATATGTGTCCTGTGTAACGATCCAGCAGAAATGAATGAAGAACACTGGAAGACCTGTGAAGCATTAAGATCAGAAGAAACTACAGTTCAAAAGTATTGGAAAGCACGAATGCTAATGGCTTCATTGCCAGATGCAAGGCACTAGAAAACAACAACAACTTCAGAATATGGTCAGCTCAGGTCCCTCACTAGGGCACGGGGAGGGGAAATCTATTCAAGACTCGTGTTTTGTCCCAGGAGAACCAGTTTCTTGCCAGCTTCTGAGAACAAGTTTGAGTTTCATGTCAACTCTCCAATTAGAACATTTTTTTAATGAATAGTGAATGAGGTGCTCTACTCTTTATCACCATAAGCCGTGATCTCCTAACAATACCGGGGATTGGCCATTATGTGACATTCCATTTAGAATAAAGGTTTCTTTAAATGAATAACTAACTTTCTATTACCGTAAGCTCATCTATTTGCAAATTACTATCAGAATGGGTTTTAATTTAATGGTATCATAGCTGTCAAGCTTTCACGCTAGGTCATATTGGAGAGAGGTGGGGAATAAAGTTGCTTTATATGGATATTACATAACTTTGTTGATAGCACTATTCACTTCATGCAGCCTTTTATAAATACAACCCTTTGACAGTTACAAGAGTTTGTCTTCAAAAGATAACTGCAATTGCTTCAACAAATGGAAACTAGTCATAGTCATAAATTAAAAGAGTAAGAATGTACTTGGAAAGAAATACCAGGTACGTAATACATATATTTTTATTTTCTACCTATAATTTTGGTTAACTTAAGAAATTTCAAACATTATTCCCAATTGCATTACACCATTTGCAATTCCACAAGATAAATAAGGAAAATTGAAGCTATTAACAGTGAAGCAACAAGATTCTAAAGTAAGAACAAATTAGAAACTAAAAACTTCACTTATCTTAGTAATGCTGCACGTTCTTTTTGCACAAACTAACCCAGGATTTCAAGTTGTCTCCAACTCATTATTTGGAGACAACTTGAAACCCTGGGTTAGTTTGTGCAAAAAGAACATGCAACATTACTAAGATAAGTGAAGTTTTTAGTTTCTAATTTGTTCTTACTTTAGAATCCACAAGATAACTTAATTGAGATCACAGAATTCCCTACTAAAATTCACACTTGGTGAATACTAGTATAGGAGTACTAATAAGACTGGATCAAGTTTAAATAATTCATATTTGAAAAAAGAAAGAAAAAAAGAACATACAGTAACTGATCCACAAAGAGATGGATCAATTTTAATTAAAGGTCTTTGACACATAACTAAATTTCAGACTTTTAGTAATTAACAAGAATGATAAATTTCTGAATTGTTCCTGTTGAAAATGTTATAGTCAATACAGTTTCTGAGTTCTGGGACTGGAGATTAACTTGATGACTTTCACTGTATCTTAATTTACAAACTCTAAATAGCATTGATACTGACTGTACATTTGCATACAACACATTGCTTGTAAAATGTTTAAGGGCCCTATTTCACTATATTTACAATTTGCATATTAACAATTTACAAATAATAAGGAAAAGAATACAAAGATTTCTTAAACTCTGAATCACAATAAAAGTTTGCTAACTTGTAAAGTTTAAGGACCTTTACAAATCTGGATAAACAATTGACCAACCTAAGTGTCCTGTGCATTCAATTGTAAAGGTGTTTTGCAGTATCACTGACCACACATTATAAAATACCAGTAAATATCTATTGTTAAGTCTCCATACTTATATGAAGAGCGGTTAGCTTTCCATGGTAATAAGCTTAGAGAAGTAAAAGAACTTCCAATAAACTGGGTAACTTTCTCTAGCATATCTCATCGCGAGATGATCTTGATTCAGTTACACATTGGCCACTGCAATTTTACACCTTTTTACCTTTTCAAACAAGGACCTTAATCCTCTTTATTTGCTGTGCAAAAACCTTTGTCGGTCTGTCACGTGCTGCTGTACTGGTTTCAGCGAAAGAATTGGTCGTGATGTAAACAATGCCTAAAAATGTATCCTTCGGCTTTCTCGCTCTGATTGGAGCAGTAATGGCGCTACTTAAGTAACCACATGTTGCTAAGAGAGAAAACCACCTGGAACCTGGAAATAGCACCGCCTGCCTTTGACCCACCTTCACGTGGTAGTATAAAATAAGCTGCTGATTAGATAACAATTGCGTGTAGCATTCTGAACTAAAAACATAATAACAAATATAAATTTAAAATCACTATAGAAAAGAAAGCTTTAACATACCTAATCTGAATCTGAAAGAGGTTGTATTCCATCTAGATCGGAGTTCTGCTCCTTCCCTCTCCCTTTACCTTTGGTATACCCAGTGGTTGCTAATTAACCTAAAATTATAAATAAAACAAACGCTAACTTAACCTCCCGTGAATCAGAGATGTAAGCTTATATAAATAACGGATTATAAATATAATGAATGCTCACACGCTCACATGATTTGGTGTGACCAGTGGTAAACCAAAATCTTACTGGCTATAGGCATGGTTCACTTTCCTGCTTTTAACCCTTCACTGCACGTGCAATTTATGCTTAATGGAGATACACCTGTAAACTCTGCTGTAAGGTTAACATCTTTGATAGCTAAAGTGGGATATTTCTCGCATAGTTTGTGGAACACTGAGAATTGTAACTTGTTCACCACTTGTTAGAAGGTTCCCCCTACAATGTTTTATAAACTGCACTTGTTCCACCAAGATGGTTTACTACACTCTCACCTTCCCGCTTCCAAAGCTGACCAGCAGAAGGAAATCTGCGTATGTTCTTCGCTCATTTTCTGATTAAGTGCAATAAATTACTTTGCATTAATTTTGTTGCAGTTCTACACGGTACAATAACATGTTAAACATACCATTATTACATAATACAGAGAAGATCCAGTAGTTTTTGTTACTATTGAGTGAACTACTTTGTAGCCGATGTACCTTGTAATATGTGGCATCAGCCAATGAACGTAAACTTTAATTCTATTTGTACACGTGCTTCTGTTTACATCACAACCAATTCTTTCGACCAGTATATTGCATTTTATGTAGTTTTCAGTGATATTTTGCTGTCTGCTTACTGAAAAAGTATATATCTTTTTATCTGTTTTACTTCTGGCAAATGTATTATTAAATAGAGCTTCCTATACAAACCTTATTGTAAATAAACTGCTTCACAAATGTGTGAAATTACTGTTTGATTATGAAACAAAACACTTGTTGTTGTTGTTGTTGTTGTTGTTTTCTAGTGCCTTGTATCTGGCAATGAAGCCATTAGCATTCATGCTTTCCAATACTTTTGAACTGTAGTTTCTTCTGATCTTAATGCTTCACAGGTCTTCAATACACTTGTAAAGTCTATAAAATTTCATTTGCAAATATTTAAATGTGTTTTTGAATTTCAACTTTCAAACTTCTATTGTAAAACAGGTTTTTACAAATTACAAATGAACTGCAAATTACAAGGATTGTAAACACTGTGAAATAGGCCTTTGGATTGTAAATTTGGGGATTACAATGTAATTTGGGGTTTACTAGAACTACAGTAGAACCCCGCTAATCCGAACCTCGCAAATCCGAAATTCCAGATAATCCAAACACAAAATCCATAATTTAAAAGAACAATAAAAAGCTTATTTGTACTGTAGAGAAAGCATTTTTTTATTGCAGAACTAAAAACTCATTATTGAACCACATAAATCATAACAAAACGTTCATTACACAAAAGTGTTTTGCTAAATTTTGCTACAGGCAATGTGTCTGCATATAATGCTTTAGTCACTGTTAATCACTTTAGCATTTACTTGGATACCATGCCGGTAACTATTACATGTTTATGAAGTAGTAATTTTCACTTAACTTGCAAAATCAGTAATATACTTCTGTCATTAATAACTAAACCTGCTTGAAGATGTGATGTTATGCCAGCACTGCATGAACATCACATCGTTTGGTGTGGCAGTAGCCTGCTGCTCTTTGTAGCATAAAGCCAATAACAATAGCAAAACAAACTGCTACCTACATACAGCCACTATCGCATGTGATCAGCTATGTGCACAGGTCAGAAGAATACATTGTCGTTATGTTGAATACACTGTCATTATGTTGTGCAACATTGTCACTTCATCACATCACTACACTATGTTACCTTGTAGCTGCTAATCCTATAGCTGAATTTATATACTTTTTGTTTCATTTTTTGGATAATCCAAACATTTCCAAATCCAAGCAGACCACATCACCAATTAATTTGGATTAGTAGGGTTCTACTATACACACCAAATCATGACTTTTGTTGGTATTGTTATGGCCACTAGGTGACAGATTCTTTTCTATTGTGTTTTCAACTACTGGAAGCAAAACAAACCATCAAATCCACAGGTTCATTTAATTGATTTGATGGTTTGGGAAAATATATTTTGAAGAATAAGGATTGCATAATGAATTTTAAAATACCACTGACTGAATTTATTAATAGATTTGTTTTGCTTCCAGTAGCTGGTAATACAATAGGAAAGCACCTGTTACCAAGTGGCTATGATGATGACAAAACAGTCATAACACAGGAAGATGCGAAGAATTGTTTTGCAAAACATGTTTGGAATATAATACATAATTGCAAAAGATAAGTGACGTTCTAGTTGTCAGTATTTATTAATATTTCTTGGAATGGGAAAAATGGGACAATGGTATGAATCTAATTGCAATGGATTCTACAAAGAGATAGAAAGGATTTTTATTTAGGGACGCTCTTCAACTACTATGATTTTCAGCGACCCATTCTACATTGGGATTAAAGATGGCTCAAAGCCCTATTTGGCTTGAGGTTCTTTTATGTGCCATGAATCTACGATACAGGACAAGCAGCTTTACTTCTCTTTTGAATGAAGCCACACTAAGGATTTTTACACCCCAAAAAAATCCTCATCCTCCACCGGTTTGAACCCTGTGCTTCGCAAACTATCCCTGGAAGGAGGTGGACAGTTAGTTGAAGTTATAGAGAAATAGGAGATATTGGCTAGTTTTGAGAATAAATACTCATTCGAATTATATAGAAACATTAAAAGGGATTGGGGCAGCAAGATATACACGGATAATTCTGACAAAGTGGGAAGGATGGATGGCACTTGGAAGCAAACTGGTATACTATTTTTTAAAGGATTAAGGTAGAACTTGCAGAAGGATGCAATGTGTGTGAGAAATCAGAGGACATTTACCACTGCCATCTGAAATGGTAAGAAGGTGCAGGGATAGTATTTAAAATGAAAAATGAAATAATTACTAAAAGATATAATAACAATTAAAATATTGTATAGAAGAAATTAGCTGGATGGGGGAATTCCTAAGAGCGAGGGATAAATGGGCAAGAAGCAAAAAGAAGGAGCAAGAGCGATCAGAGAACTATAATAATGATGGTAATTAGTTGTAAGGGTTCTATACCATACATACAAATTGGGGATTGAAGTAGGAGGAGCCTAATGCATAATGCTGCTAAAGAGTGTAGCTCGTCCAAAACATCATGACACTCCAAATGCGCAAATGAGGAGAAATGCAGAGAGTTGGCGAGAGTGGTGGGGGAGCAAGTGACTAGACGGTTATCAGAGCTTGGAGGCAGTCACATGTACAACGCATGAACTTTTCACTCTCACGGCAGCTAGAACACTGACCCCCACTTCTCTTTTATGCAAACGGACTGCTCTATGCTATTAGGCAACTTTGATTCGGGAGTGGGGGAATGTCAGGACGTTTTAGACAAGCTGTACCTCTGCTCAAAATCATTTTATTCTGTACAAGATTATCTGAATGACAAATTATCCTGCTAATGCTCATGTAGCTTTGTAAGTAGTTCCTAGCTGTTTTAGTGACAAATCATTGATGCCTGCTTGAAAGCTACTTAAATTTATGTGTATTGAACAGCCTAGTGAAAGTTTAAAATAAAGTTTAATTTGTATCTGTAAATATACATTATGTTAATCTTATATAGTAGGCACAGCTTATTGAGATGCCCCAAAAAACAACCTTGATATTTTTCCCCCATTAATGGTGCAGTCTGGTTATATTTGGTGTTAATCCATCCGTTAGGTTGCGTTAGTGCTGCCAACTGTTCATAACATATAGCCACGGCTATAGCTGGAGTTATTGCGTCTGTTATATTGCCACAGAAGTCGTCGTTTATGAACACATTCCTGAAAGGCCAACCAATAGATTTTAAAAACAAGATTCTGTTTAGACGCCATATTAAATAATTAATCAACCTGTGAACGTACTGCTCGTGTTTGCGTGGTTTTGTCTTGAATTCTTTTCGAGCAATATATGCCGTTATAATTACTGTTGTTATTCTTGTGTTCGCTACACAGTACACAGATACAATATTTAGCGCTCGGAAGTGATTTTATCCAGAAGTGTTCTTGCAAAACAAGATTTGCAGATGATGAGTAGGTTCATCATGTGCTGTGTGGTAACGATGTTCAAGCATTATTATCATTTGAAAGTATATTACTTTAACCCTGTGATATTTGAGGTTAGAAATGCCTTTATTATGTACGTTGGCAGAACTGCTTTTTGCAATTCTTTTGTCAGCTGTTTACTGTAATGTCAGTCATTTTGAACTCTTGGGAACTGCCTATAAACTATGTCCACTATAACTGCAGGGAAGATTTGATTGTGTTTCTCAATTATCTCTGCTTTGTCTTTTGTGCCTGTATATAATGTGTTTTTATGCTGTATTATACTTTTCCATTAGCATGTTCAATGCTCACAGGCCACTATGGCTACTTGTGAACTTGCTGAACACAATCTAATCTAATATTAGGCTCTTAAATGCGCATTATTTATCAAGAATGTAATTTATGTAAAGAAGAGAAATAAATAATTACATATATCAAATGTATGTGTACCATTCCAACAGCATAGATTAGCTACTTATTTACACCACTAACACAGATATCAAAAACTCACAAACACCATGACTAACAGCTTTACAACTGGACGATTTGGAGGATCTGCTTTAATTACATATTGCTTTTTAGGTAAATTTTAATGTTTGGAAGCCTCTTATGTTGAGTTTGTCAATCACACAACAGTTTATTTTGATTTTCATTGCCCGCTTTTACTACATACGGCGCCGCAGGTGGTGACACTAATGATACATGGAATAAAGATGGAGCACTGATGAAATGAGATGGCAGGGTAAACTGGAGAACCTGGAGGAAACCCGGCCCAGTGCCACTTCGTCCACCACAAATCCCACATGCAGTTGCCTGGAATCAAACCTGGGCTGCTATGGTGAGAAAAGAATGGTCTAACCACCCGGCTACAGTGCAACCATTTTGTGTCCTGTTGGATGTAATTGGCTGTCTTGCATACCTCGTCCCCAGAATACATGCGCATCTTAATTTCCACTTGCTTTAATAATAAGTAACTAAGTGTGCAAATAATGCTCAAATGTCCACAAATGAAGAGCACACATACAAGAAGAAGCAAAACAAACTGCAAATTACTTTTTATTCGTGACTATAAATTCAATAATGCAAGCACGATTCTCAAGGCGAGATGTGGCCTGAGTCATAGTATAACTTGGGTGAGGTGCACAACACCAATTTCCTGCAGCCAATGACAGATGCTGTTGGCTCAAACTTTGTTTCGAAACATACTGCTGCAGAGTGGCACGAATTCAAATCATAATATTTACAAAAACTTGATTTTAATGACATTAACACCATTATGTACCACAAAATTATGATCAACTTACCAATTTGGCAATCAGTTTGAGAAAAATTACAGAGTATGTAACACATCTCTCACATCCATTGATGCTATGCCCCTGATTCAAACCCATGCATAGAAAGTCCAAAAACAAATGAATGCCTGATATCACTGCTGCTAAAAGAGAGATATATGTTGTTATGCCTAATATGCTGCAATTTGTTCAAATTCTTATATCAAAGGAAGGTATTTATCTTTAGTTATTAGAATATACTTTATTTTTCTTCCCTATTAGTTTAATCAGTTTAATGTATTTTGAGTAACAGGAGAGCAAAGAACTTCTGAATGGGCTGCATGGTGTTTTGCCTAACAGCATCCTTGGCGCTCGTTGCCATCTGCCATTATCATAGAAAGGTGCAGGTAAAAACATATAACAGTTTTAAAACTACTTTCACTGGCTTTACTTACCAACTTTATGAAAGGAGATGCTGAAACTGGCCACTGGTCCATACATTTTTGGCACCTCTTTAGGAAACTATCCATTACTCACCATAGTTCACATTGAGTTAATGCTGGCAATTTTCTGCTAGATATTTTGTTTTAATTCTTCCAGGGTGTGTGGGTTTGTCTTGTACACTTTGTGTTATAAGGGGTACTTCATGAAGAACATTAGGTTCTGGGCCAAATTTTCTTTTTCTATAGTCAACAGTTGATGCTCAACACATATGAACACAATTTTGCCCCTTTGTTTTAAAGAATTAACAGACAGGGAGCATGATTTTCCCTTTTTTCAGCATGACTCTGAAGCAGCTCATATGGCCAATTTTTCAATAAAAACAACTGAAAGTATCTAAAGTAAGAACAAATTAGAAACTAAAAGCTTCACTTATCTTAGTAGTATTGCAAGTTCTTTTTCTGCTGACACATTTCAAGTTGACTCCAACTCATTCTCAAAGCTATACAAACAAATTAGTTACCATAGCTACTGATGCTCATTTTAATCACCAAAAACCTATAAATACAATCTATTGGAGGTATTTCAAAATTCATAACACAGTTCCTGTTTTTTAAAATAAATATCTTTTCCCAAATCATTAAATCTATAGGTCCACTTAATTGTTTTAATAATTTAACCTCTGGATTAATTTCATGATTAAATGACCAAAAATGATCTGCCACAGCTGATTTATCAGTTTGTTTATATTTAATATTTCTAAAATGCTCTTTTATTCTGGTTTCTAAATGACATTTAGTTTTACCAATATAAACCTTATCACAATCCAAACAGTTAAATTGATAAATGTCAGATTTTTTATAATTTGGAATTTTATCTTTTTTTAGAAAAATTTTGTTAATTTTGTATATTAAATTTATTTTGAAGGACCAAATTTATTCCATATTCTTTAAAAACTTTTGTAAATTTTTTATTGGCCCACGTATGGTAAGTAAACTTTTTAAAAATACAACTATCTTTTATTTTTTTGAGGGTAGAAACCTAACAGCCTTTTGATACTTAAATTTTTCTATCTTTTTATGTATAAAATCTGTATCTTAACTGTGGATAGCTTCATTATTTCCTTATTTAACTGAAAGTATATTTCAGGACAGAATTATTAGTAGAGATTTGTGGCCTCCTTGGTCCCACGACCTAATCCCCTGCAATTTCTATCTCTTAGGTAATTTAAAACAAGACAAATCCACACACTCTGGAAGAATTAAAACAAAATATCAACCAAGAAATTGCCAGCATTTCTCAATGTGAACTATGTCAAGTAATGGATAGTTTCCTAAAAAGGGGCCAAAAATGTACGGACAATGACACTGGCCAGTTTCAGCATCTTCTTTCATAAAGTTGGTAAATAAATCCTTTAAAAGAATGCTGTATGGTTTCATACACACCTTTCTATGATAGCGGCAGATGACAATGAGCGCCAAGGATTCCGACAGGCAAGACAGCACACAGTCCATTCAGAACATTTTTGCTCTTTCAGTACTTTATTGTTCAGGGCAGCTTACAATTATTGAACTGCATTTGATTCTGACACGTTGTTTAATAAATGGAACCTGTTATTACATTCTGTTTTGTTTTATTAAAAGGATGGAAACAAAATGAAGGATAAGAGAAAGGAACAAAAATAGTATAAGCTCATGGCAACTGCTTGAAGATGTTATAGTGCTCTAAATGCATGTTAAACAAATGCATCTACAGCTGTCAATTATACACTCTAAAGGTTTCACTTATCAGTTTCAATGCAGAAAATGTTATCTAGGCTCTTGTCTACAATGCATTGTCAACTTAAGCATTTAGATATCTCGTGGCTGGATGAAGTTCCTCTGGCAGTACACTCTTCATCCAACCACAACGGATTTGGGTGTTCAAGAATGAGTTGACATCATTGATGTAGGCAATACCTTATGAAGCATACTCTGCATTAAAATGTGATAACATCTTCAGAGCGTGCAATAGACTGGTTTTGTTGCTGAATAACAATTAAGTTCTTTGAAAGGTCCCTGTTGTTGTGATAAGATATCAATACCTTAAAGCTTTTTTACATCATTTCATTAAACTGAAACCTGCATAAAATGCACTAATTGTAAGATTACTTCAATGATTCTCTGCAAATTGTTCATACAACATTAGTAAAATCTAAGAATATGTATGAAACAACTTACAGCTAGATGCAGGGGAGTCATTTTTGGCATGTCTTCTCCACTGAGATTGAAGTATGAGCCAACTGCTGCAAGAAGATACTCAAGGCCAGTTTGGTTTCCTCCTGCAACAGCATAATGGATTGCTGTGTAACCCTGTTCATCTCGTATTCGTGGATCAGCCTTATGTTGTAATAGGTACTCCACACACCTAAACAGAAAATATTGTTTGTGCAGTTAAGTCAAACAATAAAAAGATAATGATCCTTATTATCCTTCCTGCACTGCTATTAAAGGAGCTGCATAAAATATGAACTTCTAATTTTAATGTAAGATTTTAATTAAAGTACTCCTTAGATTATTTAGGTTTGTTGCACATCTTTAGAACTTTTAGTTCCCAATATGTACCATATACCAGAGGCAGCTGTGTTCATAGTACAGTAGAGCTGCAGTTATCTGAGCCCCAACTAACCATGTTCTGGGTTAACCAAGGTCCTGTTTTATGAAGCATGCCACACAAAGTTATTAAACGTCACAGAAAATCAAGAAACTTTGTCCATAGAGCATGATGACCTCAACCTTGCATAGCTAGCTCAAAGATTGGTAGATGAAACAATCACTAACAACAATGTAGCCGAGAGGATCAACGCAGATTAATTGGAAGTGACTGATGAGATGATAGCAGAGGCAGTGAATGCAGGTGAAGGAAATGAAAGTGAAAGTGACAATGAAGACATTGGAACAGAGAATGAGAAAATTAGCTACAGTGAAGGATGAGAAGTGATAGAAAAACACATAGAAAAACAACTTCTACAGACCTATTGCTATGAAGATTGCGTGAAATGGCAGCAAAGAAGTAAGTGAATTCTGGTAAACAGAAAACACTTATGGACTTCTTTAAGAAATAACTTTTTTTAAATGGAGTATGTACATTGTATTTATGTACTGTAAGTCTTTTCATTTTTTTTTTTTTTTTTTATTTGTATTGAACTGAATTTGTATTGTATGCTTTTTCATTTGATAATTGCTTTTTTCACGTCTTTGATCACGTTTTCATTAATTTCACAAGTTTACCATGAATGTTTCCCCTCTCGATTTTTGACAAGGATCTGAGTTACGCATTTTCGATTACCTGGTACCTGGGAGTTGAAACTGGATCTCCCATTTGGTAAGCAGTTGCACTGCTACTACCACGCTAAGGAGGCGTCATATAAAGGAAAATTTACAGGGAAGAAGTTACTACTCATTGCTCTTGCTCATCTTTGCTCCTTAGTATTCTGGAAAGACAGTCTTTCAGCAGATATATAGTATCAAAATTTCAAAATCATTTAATTAAGATGGCATGTTTATTAAATTACTTATGATAAATGTTACGTTATACTTATAGAAATAAACTTTCATTAAATATAAGAACAGAACTGAAACTGAATTTATTCCACAACTGCGTTACTGTCACCATGCCCTAGGAAAATACCAGAGATCTTATAGCTCCAATACAAACCATCATCTGAATCAGTGGCAGTGTACTACAGTAACGGCATCAGAACTTAAACTTGGGACACACTTAGCTTCATTAAAAACCTTCACAATTGACTCCTATACATGCTATCGTTCATTAGAAACTGCTAGAAATGTCTAATGCAGGTCCCTGAATAATATGCATAAGTGATCAGGCACAGTAGCCTGTATATTTCAATCTATGATGTTACATCTGACCATTTCTGGATCCTGATTTGCCTTGTGAAGTCAGATCTTTATGCACTTTATGCTTATATACATTTGTTTCAGTAATCACAAAAGATACTAAATTTGCAGTAAAATAAACTGGTTGGCTACCACCTATAAGCTGGGTATGAGGCTGTACACCACAGGTTGTACTGTGGAATATAAGTTGTTTGTGCCTCAATTGTTCCTGGAACTCCATGACCCTGTCTCTGCACTGATTAGTGCATCTTTCCTACTGCCAACATAATAAAATACCAACTTCAAAACCAAAAACCATCCTGTCAATATCCAAATTACTGTCACACCAAAAGTTCAACATTCTCTGCAGTTATTTCAGAAGCTCCAATACCTTCTACATGAAATAATTTATAAGATATACACAGGTTGAAACTAGGATTTGAACTGGAACTAATAAGTTTGTAATTTTTACCCAAGAAAATCTTACTTCATTAGTATTTAGCTGAAATGTAAATATTAACAAATACACAAAAACAATAGCTACAAGATGCACAGAGCAGATTCTAGTATCAAGTTGTATACTTATCAACCTCAACAGCTAAAAATTGTATAGCTGATCTGAGAATAAAACAATAGGTAATTATGAAAAACAGATGCAATCATACTTAAGTTTCAACTTTGTCTAAAGCCATAAACATGTGTATTTAAAACCTATTCTTTTGTTGTTGTAGTGTTTAACGCCCGCTTTTACTACTACGGCACCGCAGGCGGTGACACTGATGATACATGAAGATGGAGCACCGGTGGAATGAGATGGCGGGGGAAACCGGAGTACCCGGAGAAAACCCGCCCTGACGCCGCTTCGTCCACCACGAATACCACATGCGGGTCCCTGGGATCGAACCCGGGCCGCCTAGGTGGTAGGCGAGCGCGCTAACCGCTCGGCCACGGCGCCGCCCTCCTATTCTTTTCACATGGGAAGAATGATAATGTGACTTTTTGGGTTGGTGTGTAAAGTAGACAGATGTAGTCGAGATAAAGAAACACTTTTATTTCCGTAAACAGTAACTTTGTACACTCGTTGCAACAGCAAGAAAGTCTTTTCCGATTCTCCAACAGCACGGCTCCGAACTCGTAACACAAAGAACTGTCCCTTCTTCCTCGGCACGACTCTCAACGCTTCACATACGTCTGTCCGTCTCCGTCGGCACGACTCTCAACGCTTCACATACGTCTGTCCGTCTCCGTCGGCACGACTACTCAACCTTCACATACTGACTGACTCACTCTTCTCACACTTTACCGCTATTTATATCTCCCAGGCACTGTTCTGGAAAGTTCATTTATTGCGCTGGAGTACAAAGTAGAAGATTCCAGTAGCCTCTATCCTTTTCTCTCTTTCGGCAAGCGCCCCAACAATGCGGCCATTCTCTGTCTCTTTCCTTCTGCTCCTTTGCGGTAGTGCCGACAATAATGCGATGGGTGACACTGCTGCTGTCGGCAATTAGATGCGGCGGGCGCGGTGACACTGCTCCCTCCTCAGAGCTGGTCGTCCCGACCAGCACTATCACTGCGGCATCTCCTTTGCGCCCCGGTGGACTAACCCATCGAACCTCTTCTCCAGGAGGCACGATCCTAGGTATCGCTGTTGGATAGTGTCCCTTGGTCCGGGTAGGACGATATATGCCATCCTGCTTCGAAATTCTGCAACAGTACCGCCGGTCTTGGCGGTCCCTCATCCAGTTGCCCTTCTTCCTGGTGTGTTGACGGGCCATCCTGCGCACTTGGAAACGGCGCACTGGGTACCATGTCCGCCGACCTCTCTGGCGCACCTTCGCAGCCACCTTGCTTCCGATGGGTCCGGCAACAAACCCCACCACATCCGCGCGAGTCGCGTCCACCGCTGCACTCGTGTTCACTCGTGCTCGGCACGGCCTCTCCTGTATCCTGCCGTCCAAGATGATGTCCACCATTCTTCCGTTCACGGCACTATGCGTCAGGTGATTGGATGGCTCCGACGGTCCCCCCATGTCACACGCCAAGTCGGTTCTCGCGTGTTGCTCGTTTGCTTGTGCGCTTCCCTGCTGATGGTCCTCCACGTCATATCCTGGTTGGTTACGTACCCGACACACTCCTCCAGAGGATCCTCGACGACGTCCCTGAACTGCCCCTTTGTCTTCCCCGAGACGTACACTTTCGTTATCGGAAACGGGTGCAACTGTCGCCTCGGCCACTAGGTGCTTCCTCCCCGGGTCCGCGCTATTCCGTCTGCCCCTGGCATCCAGTACTTTGACGCTCTCGTCAACTCTTACTACCAGGGCGCCAAGACGTTCCCCGTCGTCCTCCACGACGTCCACATGCTGGCAGAGGTCTTCCACCTTTTCGCCGAGTTGTTCCACGTCTTCCGTCACGCCAATCAGTTCGCCGAGTTGTTCCACGCCTTCCGTCACGCCAATCAGTTCGCCGAGTTGTTCCACGTCTTCCGTCATGCCAATCAGTTCGCCGAGTTGTTCCACGGCTTCCGTCACGCCAATCAGTTCGCCGAGTTGTTCCACGTCTTCCGTCAAGCCAATCAGTTCGCCGAGTTGTTCCACGTCTTCCCTCACGCCAATCAGTTCGCCGAGTTGTTCCACGTCTTCCCTCATATCATCTGAAACGGGCGCAACTGTCGCCTCAGCCACTAGGTGCTCCCTCCCCGGCTCCGCGCTATTCCGTCTGCCCCTGGCATCCAGTACTTTGACGCTCTCGTCAACTCTTACTACCAGGGCGCCAAGACGTTCCCCGTCGTCCTCTACGACGTCCACGTGCTGGCAGAGGTCTTCCACCTTTTCGCCGAGTTCTTCCACGTCTTCCGTCACGCCAATCAGTTCGCCGTCAATTTTCGCCGATAGCTCCGTCTTCATCCCTTTCAGCTCGGCAGCGAGGTTGTCGTATGACGTTTCCATTTTGGCAGCGAGGTTGTCGTATGACGTTTCCATTTTGGCAGCGAGGTTGTCGTATGACGTTTCCATTTTGGCAGCGAGGTTGTCGTTTGCCGTCTTCATTTTGGCGAATAATTCTTTCATCATTGCCATCATCCTGGTTTCCGAATCTCCCTCCATCTTGGTTCTAACGTTGCAACTTTTAACGACGATGTAACGATACTAGAAGCAATTCGACGGATCCCACTTCTGACACCAGTGTGACTTTTTGGGTTGGTGTGTAGAGTAGACAGATGTAGTCGAGATAAAGAAACACTTTTATTTCCGTAAACAGTAACTTTGTACACTCGTTGCAACAGCAAGAAAGTCTTTTCCGATTCTCCAACAGCACGGCTCCGAACTCGTAACACAAAGAACTGTCCCTTCTTCCTCGGCACGACTCTCAACGCTTCACATACGTCTGTCCGTCTCCGTCGGCACGACTCTCAACGCTTCACATACGTCTGTCCGTCTCCGTCGGCACGACTACTCAACCTTCACATACTTACTGACTCACTCTTCTCACACTTTACCGCTATTTATATCTCCCAGGCACTGTTCTGGAAAGTTCATTTATTGCGCTGGAGTACAAAGTAGAAGATTCCAGTAGCCTCTATCCTTTTCTCTCTTTCGGCAAGCGCCCCAACAATGCGGCCATTCTCTGTCTCTTTCCTTCTGCTCCTTTGCGGTAGTGCCGACAATAATGCGATGGGTGACACTGCTGCTGTCGGCAATTAGATGCGGCGGGCGCGGTGACAATAAGCATGCGCATATTTGGCCCATGTTCTGTTTCAGCTAGCACTAGTGAACCACTACTCCATAAAAAATCTATTGGACTCAAACATCAAAGATGCCATCCCACACAATAAAAAGTCTGGCACATACCAAATTGAATGCAGTGACTAATGAAATGTACATAAGAAAAACCAAAAGAAATTTAGAAATAAGATCCAAGGAACACTTAGAAACGTAAAAAACAAACAGTTGGAAAAATCAGCAGTTGCCACTCACTTTTGGACAGAAAACCACAGCATAAAGCCAGAACCGAAGCTCCTCAAACACGTAACGGGAAAACAAGAGCTGTCCATGTGGTAACAAATCTTCATTTTGAAAAACAGAAACAGAATATTAATTTCGACATCCCTGAGAAAGATATCTTCAGCAAATTCCTTGAACCACCACCAGAGGAGACCTCAGAGAAAACATCGCCACTCACATCAGGGAGAACCAGTTGATGTTCGGTTGATAATGGAGAAAAGTCAACCTCCAAAACATGTTCCAGTAAATTATAAGTGTTGTGTAGTGTTATTAATCAACTCACCTTTTGGGTTTAAAATAAAACTGTGTCCAACTGCCATGGTTAGATGCTTCTTGGGCCCATAAATTCACCCTAATAGTTGTTTTTAATATTTAAAGCAGTGATACTTAATGCATATGAAATTGTGGGGCAATGTTATTGATTTTGTATGCATGCAATGTATGACTTACAATTTTAGTAAGCTATTAATAAAATGTTTGAGTTGCTTTAACATTGGCTTTAAAAGTGGTTTTAGAGCCTATTTTACAACCTATCGAGCCTAAACTAGGTGTTGTAAGTACTTAATTTAGGCACCTATAACTTAAGATCTGCAGTCTAGCAATGAGTTAAACATGATTTATTTTATTTATTTATTTATTTATTAGTCCTTTAAAATCAGATACTGTACAGGGTACACTGATATAGGATACGTCAAAAGTAATTATATTACATAAACTTATTTACAATAAATACTTGTACAATTATACATAAGGGTATTTGTTAAATTTCAAATATTCTTCTACTGTGTAAAAACGGTGTTCCTTCAAAAAAACCTTCACACCGCATTTAAATTTATTAACATTTTCTATATCTTTAAGGTTATTAGGCAGTGAATTATATATTTTTATACAGGAATGTAAAACTCCATTTTTGCATAGTGTAGTTCTAGTGGAGGTTAAGTGAATATTTTGATTGTTTCTTGTAAAATGTGCATGAACATGTCCATTGTTTTGAAAACTGCATCTGTTTTTCTTTACAAACAAAGCTGTTTCCAGTATGTAAGCACATGCCAACGTAAGTACACCAAGCTTTCTAAATAGTGGTTTACATGGAGATAATTTCTTTTCATTACATATTAGGCATATGGCTTGCTTTTGTTTAATAAATACTTCTTTTGCTTCAGGAGAATTTCCCCAAAATATTATTCCATATTTAATTATGGAATGTATATGTGCATAATATGCTGTTAAAACTATGTTAAGGCTAACATTTTCTCTTAAAATTCTTAGGGCATATATGTTCTTGCTTAGCTTGTTTACTAGATATTTAATATGAGTTTTCCATTTTAGATTATCTTGTATCCACAGGCCTAAAAAGTTTGTTTCTGTTTTACATGAAATTATTTTATCATCTAATTTTACTTCAGGGATGTAATCTTTTTTGCTATCTGTAATATAAAAATTAAGATGAACTGTTTTTTCAGTGTTTAGAACCAAGTTGTTTATTTTTTACCCATTTCACCAATTCCTTACTAGTATGATATAGAGATTTATCTAACTTTGTGTTTTCACTTTCTGATATTAGTAAGCTAGTATCATCTGCAAATAATATTATATTGTTAGTTTGGATATTATCAGTTATGTCATTTATATATGAAAGAAACAGAAATGGGCCTAGGATAGACCCTTGTGGCACTCCATATTTTATATTAAGCACATTAGAACAAGCTGTTGAAACGGTATTAGGATTTGTACATGATATCATTGTTACTTGTTTCCGTTGTAACTCTCCCTGTTGATCCCATGGTAGACACAAAATTTAATGGTGTCTGATACCTGACCACTGCTATTTTATTTCCTGTTGTGCAAATAATATACAGTATGATTCACAGTGTGTTTAACTATACAACTTAGCATGACCTGGCAAGACTGATTGGATTTTGTGTTGATCTGCTCCACCTCCTGACACCCACCGTTAAATTTTGTATCAGCCATAAGTCTATTACTGTATTACATTACAGAAGATTTATGAGAGAGGAAGAGAGAGAGCAGAAAAGAGAGAGAAGGGGTAGAAGAGAGGTAGAGGGAGTGGAGAAGGGAGAGGGGATTCCTTTCAGAATTTTACACAATAAAGATGCACATAATGGGTTAAGATTAAACTAAGATTAAAACTATATGAGTCAGATGTGAGAATTTACCTGCCCTCAACATCTCTTGCTGCAGCGTGGTGTAGTGGCGTGCACCCATTAATGTCCTGCTTGTTCACCTGACTACCAATGCCTACAAGAGTGAACACACAGGGATATTGTCCTTGTACTGCAGCATAATGTAAAGGTATGCGACTTTTGGTGTCCTGCAACTGGAAGTTGGCACCACTGCTAACCAGCAAATCTAGACACTCTACTGATCTGAAAAAAATAATACTTTCACATCTATTACAAATGACAACTGAAATTACTACAAGTCATATACAATTATAAATATTGAAGGCAACTTAGGATATTACAAGCCTTTTAGTATTCTGTGATACATATCGGATTTCATGAACCACTGAAAAATTTACTACATGGCGAATAAAGTTTGATTCTAATTTAATGTTGATAATAGATACAGATAATTTAAAAGTATAATTACAATATTAGTGCATTCCAAAAGATAGTGGTTAACATTCACACCATGCTTTTATATTTCTCATAGGAGGCTTTTAAATGGTGTTTATTGTAGAGGTGTAACAAATTATCTATTACAAAGGAAAGAACACGGACTGTAATCTTTGAAATCTAATGCCAAAATATTGGGAATCTAGAAGGAGAATGGTTTAATTATTAACTCCTAAGCATTAAATACACACACACTAATCTTTGTGTTCCACAAACATAATTACTGTTTAAATTATGCTATACTTAATTATATCAAAAGAGAGATTTAGACTTCTACTAGAGGTGCATAATCAGGAACTGCAGAGGTGGAAGAGAAGCACAAGTAGATGTTCTACCACAGTCCATGCGGAGACTGTGATGTCTTTATTGTCTTCAGCAAATAAGGAATTAAAAAATATCTGAATGACCCACCCCTCATTAAAGGGAACGGATATAACCAATTCTGTAGCAGTGGATACAATTATATTAAAATTTTGCATGAAAGTTTAACAACTAGGTGATGTTTACAATGAATATATCAGCATATCAATCTTTTATATTTATTACTTAGCACTGAAATTTATATTTGAATACATCAAATGCTATGTGCTGAGAACCTTTTTTACATAAATATGTACATATTTCGCACCCTGATATTACCATGGCTTACCACAAGGCACAGTTTTAAAAATGTTGTAGGGTTTCATCCACATCTATGATAGCGGCAGATTGCAATGAGTGCAGCGGATACAGAAAGCAAAACACTGCACAGCCCATTTGGAGATTGTTTACTCTCCCTGTATTATTATTAGAGCCCGGATTTTTATGTAATAGTTACTGTGCCCTTAAACGAGCCGCTATCATAGAAAGGTTGTAAAAAAAACATCAAAATATGTATTGAGATATGTAATATCAACAAAACATGTAAAATTGTGTAATAATCTAAATGCTAAGATTACCACCTCAAATCTAAATGCAGACGCAAATTACCCAGAATTTTGTAATTTGATGGGTCTCTAAGTACGTAAATTAATTACAATGAGTTAAAATGTACTAAATATAGAATTAATTATAGGGAAAATGTTTTGTTTTATGCAGAATTTACCTAAAATTTATTTTCAAGTAGATAACTACAAAATAAAAAAAATGTGTTTTGGATTACGTTCATTAAAATTACTCATTTCACATAAGCAATTTTGAAATACTGAACCAGTTTATCGATGAGTGAAACAACCAATTCAAAATTATTAAATTTTATAATGAGGATGCATTTTCAGTTTTCAATCTCTTGACATAGAATGAACAACCAGGCATTTTCATTTTGAGTATTTTGCTTCTTTCTACGTACAATGAATAACCACATACTTTTCCATATTTTCAGGGGTCATTGTTTGTCTCCTATCGGATAAAATGTTCTTGTAAGCAGAGAAGTTTCTCTCCATGTCACACTAAGTAACAGGAGCATATTTTAGCATAGGAATCTGATTTGCAGAGAAATGCTTTGGAGATGGACACTGTCAACATTTAGCACTTTAAACAGAATTGGGATATATTCTTCACCACTCTGTCCTCTATGTGATCTGCAAGAGGAAATGGATCGAGACCATCTTCAAATATGCCCGGCCACTTCTAGTGCCCCATCCATCAGTGAAAAATATTGGAGAGCAAGAGGATTAATGACTTCATTGTCAGAAATCCAGCATTAGCTAACAACAACAACAACAACATTTAGCACTTTAGACACAGACACCTAGAAAACCTTAAGGGCAGTAGCAGCTTTAATCATGTACGCTACGGCATCTGAATACATAATTAAAACCTTTTTCTCACACACACCCTCTGGCCACAGAATCTTCATCCCATCATTTACGAATCTTGCAATTGTAGAATGATTTGTTTGTTCTAACACCTTGCAACAGATTATAAATGGTTTTGCTGGTCTTTCGGAATCTAGTTTTCCTACTAATAAATTTGCTATGTCATCTGAAGTTTCATCGATGGCAAACCAAATACAGGAGTCTCCAATTTCATTTCGTATATGAACAACTGCTTCTCCGTAACACACATGAAGATACTTTTTCCTCAGAGTAGATTCATCAGGAATAACTTTCATGCAATATTTTTCTAGAAAGGAGCGAAATTGAATTTGAAGTTTATGCCACAGAATATTAGCTGCAGCCATTGCACTGCACAGGTCTTTAAAAAAATCATTTCCGGACAGTTCCTGTCGCAATTGTGTCAACAGAACTTACTTTCTAGAAGACTATAGGCGTTTGTTGCGTATGTGAAGAGCTCTTTTGATATGTTGTTCCAATTGAGATTTCATGGAACAGCCAATTCTTTTACCGCATGCTTGGCTTGTCGGTTGTAAAGGCACTATCTAATTTCACCCAAGAGTTCAACTTGCAGGATAGCAAGGACGCAACTGGTGCCATTTTACTAAGACTTGCAAGGAACGAATTGTAGTATTATCGCCTAGCTATATTGATGGTTGTCCAGTAGCTCACTTTGTTTCCTCGCAGCTACTATATTACAAGATGCCGACTACCGTGACAATGGTAACAATCAATTTCTCCAGTCCTTGTAAATGCCCAAAGCGCTACGAGAAATGTGACACTGGAGGTCAACACTGTCGAGCGGCACCTCCTTTGATATAAACGGACAACAATCAGAACGAGGTGAGGTGCATTCTTAATTTAACTTGCATCCTATTTCACAGATTGATTTTTGTTGCTTTCAGCAAAACTTGTGAAAACAGTAGTCTATAATGTGACTACAATATGTTTTAAAAAATAATAAAATTGTGTTGAAACCCAGAAAATATGTACGATTTATGTAACATCATTAAAATATGTAGAAATGTGCAAAATATGTAAAAAATGTGAAATAAAAATTTGTAAGTGAGTCCCAAATAACGTAATTTGCCAAAATTTTTACTTCTCATTGAAATATTATGCAGGATATAAAAATATGTAATTACATAAAAATCCGGGCTCTAATTATTATTTACTAACTACAGCATCAGTGATGACTAGTAAGACCAACATTGTTTTTTACAAGTAGCTCATGTGCTAATGATATAACAAAGCTTATTAGAAGTTCCATTCAGTACTTTGAGTATTCCTTGGATTATAAATTTATTAACATTCAAATGGGCATGGCAGATAGAGGATGTAGCAAAATATAACATCACTGTTTCTGAAGCAGTAGTTTGATGGTTACAATTAATATAAAAGGCAAAAGTTAAGAGATTTTTAAATCAATCCTAAATATGTATCTGTACTTGTTATTTGCAGTACTTTCAAGTTTTCGGTAATTCAGCAAAGACTGAAAATATTGCATTAACGAAAACTGCAAGGAGTCTAAATTAAGAGCCAGAATGAGAGTTAAACCGATTGCCCTTTTAGAATGAATGAACATTTTGATTATGACCTTAATTATTCCATATATTTGGTTATTAGGGCACATTTTCCTTGCCAGCCCAAATCAGATGGAATCAGAACATCGTTTTTATAGAGGCTTAACAATTTTGTGGGTTAACAGAAAATCAGAATGGGATTGAGTGTGAATGCATTCATTTAAATACATTTATTATGTCATTATTTCTTGGCCAAGCTTAATGGCATGTATGCTATAAAGGGCCAATACTGTAAAGCTTTGATCACAATAACAATAACCAGTTTATTATACTAAGATTGTATAAAATAATCAGAAACTCGCAATTAACATATGGATTTGAATCTGCTCAAAATTTCCAAGTTTTTAAAATGGAATTAAGTACTGTGTAGCCTAAGACTTAACTCTCACAGTGAATGTTACTAATTATGGTTTCCTGAATAAGGCCATGCAGTTTAAAATGGCTCAATATTTATAAATTTTACATGGCTGATCACTCCTGAAGTCATTAGTACTGTAAGGTCTGTCTTGTTGACATAAATACAATCTGCCATGTTTCTCTGATGGTCCCTCATAATGGTCTTAAAATGTAACACAGTCCCTCCCCTACCTCTGTAACCTCTTCACATTACTGTGTAATTCTATGCTGACTCTCTGCAAACAATACATGAAGTAGGAGGAAATAACCCATATCTTTGACAAAAGATTCAATTTTCCTTTGGTTTCCATAAAACAATCTTTTGCCAAAAAGTATACCAATTTAACACTGAATTTTGGCTATAGACTACTAGTGGAATCAACATGCAATTGTTAGTTCTTTGAAATTTGGGTTGTGATTAACCTCTTAAGATAAACGCCTGAGTATACGCGTGTTTTTAATTTTGACAAAATAATAAAATGCTGTGTATACTCGGGCTTAACATTTCCAACCAACATAAGTTTATAAAAAACTGAATTTGCTCATTCTGTCTCGTGTTTTAGTAGTTCCTTGATTCTTTCTCTGGATTTCTCTGTGATCTGATATTTTGAATGTATATTTCTGCCAACAGGTGTCTGAATCAGCCAGTTCATTGATATTTTTCCACACATTTTATTCATACTAGTAGTTTCTATTACAGACGTTCTTACAGTTTATGTGTTGCTTTTTCACACTTTATGAAAATGGAGAGTGAAGAAGAGTTAAATATTGAATTTAATGGGTCTGAAAGTTCTGAAGATACCTATGAGGAGACTTCAGGAGAAGAAAGCACTGACTCAGTTTCATTTGAGAATGATATTGCAAGTGCCACAATGTGGTGCTAAACTGATCCTTCTAGGCCACTGCCACCTGCTCCACCACGTTTTTGATCTTTGCTTAAGGGTATTTAACACAGACACAAATATATAAACAATGGTTCTAACATTTATTACTTGTCACTGTTAATTTCTTAATGTTTCAATATCCAAGAATTGGTTGGTAAATGTAGTTACAGCAAGAAAAAAAAAAGGATTAAACATATCACAAGTACACTCATGATTTTAATCTAGGGCAGGGATGACAAACGTTACTCAGCAAGTGTGAACACATTCCCCTATTTCTCCTCTCTTCATGACCACAAAGGTGGAAAAGCTGGAAAAACAAAGCAAAAACCAGTTCTAGCTAAAGTGTGCTACTGTAGTTCTGGGGGACTCCGCTCTTTACACCTGCAGAGTAATGTTCGTCAGACCTGGAGACAATATTTGGAGATTAAAATCTCCATTGTTAAGCTCATAAAAATTAATTTCATTGTTACTATTATTATTGTACTTATAGAATATTTCACTTCAGCAATAAAAAATAGGTGACAAAAGAGCCATTTCATTGTAAAATAATAAGTACGTTAAGAGGATAATCTTCAAGGTAAAAAATGGCATTTTTTCTACTCTGTGATGAGTAGTCTGATTTGTGATTGCCATTATACTAATGGTAATTGGCTGCTTTTCCTTTTTGAAGCAACTGCAGTTATACTTACCCAGACAGACTTTGAAATATGTAGCTTTGGATACTGTATACAGCCAGAGCTTTGCATACTTCAAATTTAGAAAAAAGGAGATGGAAAGGTAACTATTATAACTACATTAAAAATAAACTACATAATCACTAAACTACCCTGTGTAAGAGTTTCCTACCCTTTGAATGCTGCTAAATGTAGAGCAGTTTTCCCAGTATCATCCTGAGTATCCAAATCTACTCCTACTTGCAGGAATTTGCGACAACACTCGACATAACCTCCTAAACAACACATGTGTAAAGGTGTTCGTCCTGCAACAATTGATTGAACATTAAAATCTATTCACATTTTTTTGTTTTTCACTGGAAGTTTAATAAGCATACTGAAAATGAATGACATAATAAATACATCTGCCAGTGCACCACTATTCTCATTGGGAACATGGAACTAGTTCTCTATATTCATAAATTATGCAAAGCTAAAAACTGTAAAAAGTTTGAATTTTGTTGCCCTGTAAATGGGTAGTGTTACCAGATTGTTTTATAGATATGTAGGACACAATGCTAAAAAACGTAGGACATTTGAAAAAAAAATTAAATTATTTTGTAACTTCACGATGCTGTCAACTGCCAGGATCACATCAGCATCATTGGTGTGCCAGAATTTTGTCCTGCAGTTCTTTTACATGCCAGTAAATCTACTGACACGGAGCTGTCATTTTTAAGCACACTTAAAAACCATCAGTCTGGGCCAGAGGACATGTGACATAAATGTAGGGCATTATCAGTCAATGCAAAAATTATCTAAAGTTATAAAGTTTGTTGTGTTAAAATAATGATAATCTACCAAAATTGGCAATTATACATTAAAACTCTTTAAATAATTGCCATAGAAACATGTTGGTTCCAATCAAACACACAGAAGATTGGAAATAAAAACAGAACTATTTTATAACCTTACCTTTGTATGCAACAGAAACAAATATTGCTAAAGGGCAAAGAAGGCATTGTGCTTCCAGTGTGCTTCTTTGTTTCTTACTCATATACTCATACTATAACCACAATGCACCATTGAATTGGCATTTGGCATTTTGGCTTGTAACAAAAACACTGAATTAGATGTTTACTTTCCACTTCCTTATTCTTCGAAACTCAAATGCAAATGGAAGAATGAGAGTAAATTTCATTTCTTTGCCTCTACAGGCACTAATCTTTTGCCTCGGAGTGCGAACACTGCGTTCTCAATTTCTCGTTCAATGTTACTAATGAATGAGCTCCTCTTTAACTGATGCCGGTGTAGCCATGTTGCCATAGCGAGTTGCAGTTGCAGCTAATAACCAATTATTCATTTCTATTATCTCAGTTTCTAATGATCATTGCTTGTTTATGAAATGTAGGACATTACAGACTTTTCAAAAATTTAATCTAGATGCCAGACAAACAGTTAAAATGTAGGGCATGTCCAGGAATTTATGGATGTCTGGCAACCCCATATATGGGTCCTGCTGAGCCTTTAACTTATATCATTATCATCATTACCTTCTTCCATCAATTCAAACTGTTCAAATGTTTCAGTCTGTTTTTCTTTCTTACTTTCTTTTCCATCTTTAGGGAATACTGAAAAACAATGTAAAGGTAACCCTAATGTACCAAAGAAGCTCAAAGTAAATACTCAGAATTAGGCTCACTGTAAATCAGAAATCATAATTCCTGGAATGTGTGTCTAAGAAAATATACAGCAGGAATGATGCAGTTCCAGATTCTACTGATTATTAAAAGAATCTAAATTTTAAATTAGTGAAAAAGAAGTACAGTGTGGGCCAAAAGTTGTAATTGGGTAATGTTTATA
The DNA here is from genome assembly GCA_030765045.1 of Tenodera sinensis. Classification (NCBI taxonomy): domain Eukaryota; kingdom Metazoa; phylum Arthropoda; class Insecta; order Mantodea; family Mantidae; genus Tenodera; species Tenodera sinensis. The sequence continues at coordinate 129,000,018 of CM060966.1, read as the reverse complement.
TAGAAATAACTCACTTCCCAAAACCGAAAACTAATTACAAACTATTCATAGGTTGAGAGGGATAGTTTTCCCCTTCATATGCCTTTTGTTACATTAGTTTGTCAATTTTCCAATAGAGTGAGGGCATTGTTGTTATAGCAGCAAGTCAGATTTCTTGCGGGTTATTAGTTGATGCTGTCAATGTGAAACACTGTTTGTGTTGTTAGTGATGACTGATACAAGTAAATGTATGATTGAGGAACGTTTCATCGTTAGTGTGTGGGTTCATGAAAAACAACAAACTAGCAAAACATACGAAGGAATCATAGAAAACTTCTTTCTTCGTTTCAATAAAGCAGCTCCCAGTGAAGCCAATCTCCAAAAACTGGAAAAGAAGACTTTCTCAACAGACTCTGTATTGGATGCAAAATGCAACGGAAGACCTAAAAAATACTATGGTGATGATGTTAGCAATCTTCTGTCTCAATCATTGGAGTGTTTGCCAAAGAAATTAACAAGGAATCAACATAGGCAGAAATGCAGATCCCAAGAACGTCATTGTGCCATTGGATGAAAAATGAGGGTTATCATCCATACAGACCCACCACTGTAAATGACTTAAATGACAGAGATATGGAAACAACATGATGCTTCTCAAATGTTACTTTCTGCTTTTCCCACTGAGACAGAATATTAGAAGACCCCAAAAGAAAATCGTTTATGTGAATATTTGTTAAAAGTGTAATTTGTTTTTTGATGTTGGTATGTATTGGTCGAATGATGAAAACGTGTAAATAATGTTCATTGTTACGAACAACTAAGTTTACCCAAAGATGTTATAAATCTTTCCATATTTGATTTTAATATATATGTATTAATATTAGAATTATATGTGTTCCATAATAAAAGTAAGGGAGGATGGTTAGGGATCGCTTCCCTAACAAGAAAGAACTATTTGATGGACGCATATGCGGATGTATACGAAAAAGGCGGTGTCACATGAGGACGCCATAATCTACCCACTCGCGTGTGTGTAATCGAAGTGAAAGGACATATTTAGGTAGTGTGAACATAGAACTTTCACCAGACTTTCATCAAGCATTGGTACCACTAAATGAGAAGGTGAAAGCGTTTTAAATCATTTAGAATGGTGCTGAGAGGAATTATTTAATGTAAAGTATCGATGAAGTGTTAATAAAATAATACATTGTGGTGAAGAAACATCGTGTGATTTTTCATTCCATCCGTTACCAAGCCCTGAGATCACAAAGATCTCAATAGCTCAAAGACACAACGTTATTAATAATTACAAATACCGCACCACCACCTAAGAGGTTCATCGTAACATCTTGATGACTGATGAATGCACCATGTATCTCAGCTCTTTTTCGCATGTTTATGTGTGGGCCAAACACAGCCTCAGTTCTTTGAAGAAATTCAACATCTCCCTCATGCCATGATGTGGACCGGTGTTACCAGTGAAATTATTATTGGACCATATTGCTTTGAAACCTCTGTGAATGGCGAAGCGTACCTCAAAATCTTGTCTCAATGGCTGGTTCTGTAACTTGATAGAGTTTATATTCTTAACACTCTTGTTCTTCAACAAGATGGAGCCCCGGGGCATTTCTGGGCTCCAGTTTGAGAATGGTTAAGTACCAGCTTTCCTGTATGGATTGGATGAGGTGGACCTCTCATTTAGACCCCAAGAAGCCCTGACCTGACAATGTACAACTGGCTGTGGTTCCACCTAAAAGAAAATCTTGGAAAGATTTGGATGGCATCTGTTGAACAACTGAAGAGAGAGATCATCCGCATCTTCAGAACGATCATTCCTGAAATGCTCAGGTGGGCAAGCAGATGGGCATGGCAGAGCATTCAACTAGGCGCTGAAAATGATGGTGAACACACCAAAATATTAGATGTTTAATAATGATGTTGAGTGGCCCAGTTATGTTTATATTTTCATATTTCCATTCCTTATTAGTACAGCTATCAATAAATAACATTCTTATCACTTGTGATGTGTTATGTGTTGTAAAAGTTATTTTCATCTTTATGCTTATCTTTTCATATTTCCATTCCTTATCAGTGCAGCAATCAATAAATAAATAACATTTTTGCGTCACTTGTAAAAGTTTATTATTGCTACACAAACTTACACAAACTTAGAAAATATCCGATCGTGACTTTTGGCCCCTCTGTACAATGACTTTTGAAAAAGAACATGCTGGAAGCAACAGGACACCAACCACCTACCTACCTGAGTGAGTCGCACCTTACAAATTTGCACAATGTGTATTCTTTAATTACACTTTTAATTACTCTTTCTCAACAAATGCATAATTTTAATGTAATATTAACACTAAGCTGCAACAAAAGTTTCCTAGAATCTGATCACTCCACCAATTACCGGAAATTCTAAAATGTGATCACAGAGAAATAAATATATATTAAATTAGTAGGTTAAGCTGACTGCTATAGAATGCAGGTATATACATAATTAAAATTCATGAAAAATCATAAAACACTCACTTCTATACTGCACTTCACAAATTTGGACAATGTATATTTTTAAATTATACTTTAAAATCTTACTTCAACAAATAATACTAATACTAATAGTACTAATAATAGTAATAATAGTAATAATAGTAATAATAGTAATAATAGTAATAATAGTAATAATAATAATAATAATAATAATAATAATAATAATAATAATAATAATAATAATAATAATACTAATAATACTAATAATACTAATAATACTAATAATAATAATAATAATAATAATAATAATAATAATAATAATAATAATAATAATAATAATAATAATAATAATAATAATAATAATAATAATAATAATAATAATAATAATAATAATAATAATAATAATAATAATAATAATAATAATAATAATAATAATAATAATAATAATAATAAATTTGTTGGTTACGCTGGTTGTTATCAAATGCATGTGCATACATCATTAAAACTCATGAAAAATCATGTAAAATACTCCTTCAATAGTGCACCTCACAAATTTGCACAATGTATCTTTTTAACTACACTTTTAATTACTCTTTCTCAACAAGCGTGCAATTTTAATGTAATATTAACACTAAGCTGCAACAAAAATTTCCTAGAATCAGACTGCAGCATCAACTACCAGAAATTCTAAAACGCGATCGCAGTGCTGCTTGTCAGATCCAATTGTGAACCTAAACCACCCAAAGATCCACAACACATAAATTAATTAATAGTTAATTGAAAAGAGCATGTTCTATCAGATCAAATTGTGAATCTAATCCATTCTCAAATCCCTTTACTTACACACGCACAGTTTCATAATAATCAGTCCAGCCGTTTAGGAAGAGTTCAGTTACTACACACAGACAGAAGAAATATATACAGGGTGGAAGTGAAATGATCTGTCAGACTTTAACAGCAAATTTCTCATATTGTGCATAACAAGAAAGTCAAATACCAAAATGTTGAACAGTTTATAGTTTTCTAGAAAAAAAATATTTTTATCAGAAAAATGTATTATCACCTGGCTGAATTATTATTGATTCAAAGTGTTTGATTTATGGCTATATTCATAGAAAATTGAATAAACAATAACTTTTTCCTTTGGTGTATTTCAATAGATTCAATGGTTTTTGTGTAAATTAAATTTATAAACCCCACAATTTGTTGCCTTTTTGTTACAAGAAATTGTGGGATTAAAACTTCATTTATCTTTTACAATTACTTATTTTTCAACAACACTAGTTTTGAAAATCAATCATTTGATCATGACAACCATGGCAAAGTCTACAAAATGGTCTAGAAACAAAATATATGTTTATGTTCTCGATCGTATTAGCTAAAAGAGAAAGAGGTAAAGTGAAAGTTTTCAGTATGTCATACAGGCGTCTTATCATGATTGATAGTCATGCATTATCGCCTTGTGCAGGATATATCTTTGAAGGAGTTAAGATCTAAGGGGAAAACTTGATGAGCAGTCAGATTAGCAGTCACGCCTCAAAAGACCCCAAAAAACTATACAAAATCTGCCAAAGGTTTTCCTTGGTACTCTTTGTACATTTCATGTTAACAGTGCTATAGATTCATATTTGCATGTCCATTTACATCTTTTGCATATGGATAGCCTGTTTTCTTATCGTCTTCATGTACATTCATATGCTGTATCCCACCATATATAAATAATGATGATAATGACAATGACATAGATACTCCATAATACAGTTATTTCACTAATAGGTGCAACATGATTGCTTTGAGTACACCTAAACCTAGTGCTCTCTTTGTGGGCTGGCAATGTCGCTTGTCCCATAAAACATCAATCCCTATCATGTCTGTAAAACATCAATCCATTTTATGAATTCTATGGATTATAATTCTGAATTTTCTTCTTAAATAAGATATTTCAGGTAGCATAGATATAGCCTAAGTTGCACAAAAAGGTATAAGCTATATATAACATTGAAAACAATGGTTAAAACTTAATGAGAAGCTTCTGATATAGTTTTGAAGAAAGCTATTTTTGTCCATATATTAATGTACATTACAGGTAAATGAAAAGCTACAAGGTGCATCCAGAAAGTAAGTCCTGATGACTGATAAAGAAAACAAAAACATCACTTAAGTAAAAAATCTAATGTGTTGCACACACGCCTTCCTCTACTCTTCTACTAACCATTATTACATACTTTTATTCCAATATCTTCTTCGTGTTAGTGGAGATAAGCATTTGTACAAATTATCTTATTGCTGATTTCCTTGTAGGTGAAAGGGGAATATTAGAATACAGTTGGCTGTGAGCGATAGTCAAATCTTTTAAAGCTTTGAGATCCCATTCTCTTTGCATGCTTAACATATAAACAAATCTGATGTGTTGCACTCACATGACTTTCTCTACTCTTGTACTAGCCATTCTTATAAACTCTTACTCCTATATCTTCTTCGGGTTAGTTGAGATAAACATTTGTACAAATTATCTTATTGCTTATTTCCTTGTAGGTACAAGGGGAATATGGGAATACAGTAGCCTTTGTGCAATAGTCAAATCTTTTAAAGCTTTGAGATTCGTTCTCTTTGAACATTTAACATATGAAAAAATTAACAACGATGTTCCATTTCACGAAAGTTTTAAGTTTTCCAAAACTCACACTCATAACAAGGAATATCTCCGAAATGGTTCACCCTACAAGAAAATTTATTAGGACATAAATTGTGTATTTTAGCGAGTTCTACATTTTCTGTATAGTATTATTTGGTCTATCTCTAATGGTTTCCAGTTATGCAAAAGTCGTCCAGTGAAAATATGACTACAGGGGCTATAGCCAGAAAATTCAAGATATACATTTCATTTGTTATAAAAATATCTCAAACATAAGACATTTTAATCAAAATTGTTAGAGCCATTTTCAAGAAAATAAACATTTTCGCAAAATTTTCCACGTAAAGGTTAGTTTAGGGTGGAGCTATTTTCTTCAAAATTTTCATATCACATCCTTGAAAGACATTAAACTTAAATACCAACTTTGGTTTTTAACCTACTTTTCGTTTTTGAGTTATGCTGTCCATAGACTGACAGACACACATACACACGGACCTTTTTCTAAAAATGCTTTTTTTTTTTTGGATTCACGGGGTCTCAAAATATATATTTCTGGTGAAATCTCGACATAAAATTTTTGGGTGGAATACAATACTTCCCCTACCCCTTTCCTTACCAGTAGAGAAAGTAAAAATGAACAATGTTGCATTTCATGAAAGTTTGAAGTTTTCTGAAACTGACATAAATAACAAGGAATATCTCCGAATTGGTTCACTCTACAAAAAGATTTATTCAAATATAAATTGTGTGTTTTATTGAGATCTACATTTTTTTTTATATTAAGAATTTGTCTATCTCTTACGGTTTACGAGGTATTCAAAAGTCATCCAGAGTAAACAGGACTACATAGGCTATAGATGGAAAATTCAAAATATACATTTTATTTGTCATGCAAATATCTTAAACATATGACATTTTAATCAAAATCATTAGAGCCATTTTCAAGAAAATCAAAATTTTCGAAAAGTTTTCCATGTAAAGACTAGTTTAGATTGTGTTCTTCAAAATCTTCATGTCACATCCTTGAAAGATATTAAATTTAAATACCAATTTTGGTTTTTAATCGACTTTTCGTTTTTGAGTTATGCTGACCACAGACACAGATGCACACGCACGCATGCACACCCCCATGCTTGCACGCACACACACACACACAGACCTTTTTCTAAAAATGCTTTTTTTGGATTCAGGGGTCTCAAAACATATTTCCGGTGAAATCTCAACATCGAATTGGGTGGAATACAATACTTCCTTCTACTTACCAGTAGAGTGAGTGAGTAGTGGGGTTTACGGGCCCGTCGACAACTAGGTCATTAGGGCCCAAAGTCCAAAAATAAAAATAAAGAAATAAAACCTCACCCCTTTAAAGCTAAAAAGTGAAAGTTAAAATACCTAAAAATGAACATTAAAATTACTAAAAAGAGAGCTAAAACAGCTAAAAAAGGAAAATTAAAAACCGATAAAAACTTACATTACGAAAAACATAAAACTGGTTACTGTTAAAAAAAGGTAAAAACACGAGTAAAACATCCTAAAAGTATATTTCCGCCAAGATAAAAGAAACCTTACACTTGCTTACCAAAATCGATATGCGCATCAAACCGCAGTACTGTATTTACAGCTACTGGATCGTTGCCTAACACGGTGCACAGTGTAAGACCCAGGCCAAATGACTGGCGCTCACGAGCATACCGCGGACACTTACCAGTAGAGAAAGTAAAAATATTTATTGGAATAATTACATAGATTTACTGGCTACTTTTCAACATGGTCACCACCATTGTTAAGGCATTTATCCTAATGGTGCACCATCAATTATCTGCTCAAGTCATATTAGTCTGCCTACAATGTATGGAGCTATGAAGTCATTTCATTCTGCACCTCAGCATCATTGTGGATACTTTTTTCTGCCAGAGACAACTTCATGCAAAAGCAAGCAAGTGATCTGGGGGAATTGACAAGAGAATTCTGAAATTGTGAAGCACCAGTTCTGCACAATCGCTTGCCGCACACTTTCCAACACTTCTGGCGTCACCAGGGATGGTTGCCATTATGGTCTTTGTTGTGAATATTGGTTCGGCCTGCACCATCATCTTACCATGCTGTTACACATAATGTTGTATCCATACGTATGACACAATTGGTGATGGATCTCTGCGGAGATTGCTTTTGAGCGTGCAAAAATCAGAATACTGCACAAACCTCACAGTTGGCAGGATACAATATCAGAGCAGCCATTTTCTCCTAGTATAGCGTGATAACCACTGCCATCACAAGACTAAAATTTTACTGCATTATTCCCACATACTTCCTCTCTACTCCTGTGCATGCACATTCCTATCCGACTAGTAATGCCATCTCTGGATGTGAGCGGGACTTACTTTCTGGATGCATGTAAATTAATCAAACTATGAATATGGCATTGAAGTAATATCGTATGCAGTTCTAAACATAATAGGGGGTACTTATATCAAAATTAAGAACCCACAACTAATATTGTGTGTATGTGAACAATGAAGACCAACATAACAATGACAACAGATATGAGAACCTACAAGGATGAGAGCCTGCTGCACAGCTGTTGCAGCCTTATACATAGTTTTGCTCCTATGAAAACTTTTAGAAGATTTTAAGAGGTAGAACTGGAACTTAAAAATTCAATGCCACAACTGGGATTTGAACCACAGACCTTCCGCTTGCCGGGCGGACGCTCACACACGGCTTGTGTGTTTAAAAACATGAACAGTAAGTTTGTTGGCATAAATAAATAATAATTACTTTTAGAAGAGTTATTTCAGAAAGACCCACGATGACATGTATTCAAACACTCCATCATCTCTCATCATTTTCTGTGAGATCAAGAGCAATTACTTCTCCTTTATGCAGTTAATTCAATCCCCAAGCACTTATAAAATTATATGCATTTGAAAAATCCTGCACAGATACAATGAATCCCACTGTTCCCAAAAAGCTATCATTTTTACTGAAGGAAAATGCTATTAATGCACTTATCTACGTATGAATTCAAATCTACACTGCAGTTTCTCCTAAGAGTTATTTAAATAAAATGGAATATGAACTCTCACAGAACTTTTAAGGTACAATCCATTGTGTCAAAAGATTTGGAAAGTACAAACCTTCAAAACCTCTTTTCCTGGGATCTGCCCCAAATGCTAGTAGCGTTCCACTCAGCAATTCATGTCCATATAAGGCAGCTATGTGTAATGCCGTACACCCGTTCATGTCTGTACTATCCACTATAGCACCTGTAAAACAATTCCTAGTATATATCTACATGGTATTTAACTGAATTAATAACACATATCTTATGGCTATGTCTTGAAAACTTGACATTTTGCATGTGCTATGGTATTTATTCAATAATATTTTTAAGCATTCAAAATGCTTACAAACTGTACAAAATTGTTGCAGTAAAACAAAATAAATTAAAAAGTACATCCGAGCTTCATAATTCTAACTGGGTGTTGCTTTATATGCAAGGAGAGAAACCCAATGCAGTGAGCTGCAACAAAAATGTCCAAGTAGACAATATGCTCACCAGCTCGTCATCCACTGAACAATTCCTTCTTCACTGTGCCATAGGTGGCTATTCTATCTGTAACCTCATAAGAAATTAAATTGTCAGCAGCATGATAGCATATGAAAGGCCATTACAGGTCATAATTATCCATTTGTACTGTAATATGACAGCACATAACTGTATTCCAAATCTGCAGGTAATAGGTATAATTGTGTTTTGATAATTTCTTCCACACAAGTGCCAGTTTGTTCGGGAGAATTAGAACTGAGACTCAAACAACGAATACTCTGAAGACCTTTGGCTCAAGTACCAACTGTGACACGGAACGTTTCAAGTGTGATTTATATTATATAATCACTATCATAATCATTATTATCATCATCAATGCTTTGTCCATAGTACAGCCAGGAAGGGTCAGTGACTGTCAGACACGTGAATTTAAATTTGTTGCACCCATATTAACCACAATTACAAATAGTTCTGTGAAATAGTTCATTTGATATGTAACTACAGGAAACAGTTTCTATAATTTTGTTAATTTATCATTCGTATTTTTGTGAAACAACCCCTGGACACATCAACTAAAGGATATATTATTTTAATAGTCTTCTTAATCTGAAATAAAGCCATTCTTAGTTTGTGATCAAACTCTTAGTACATTATAATGTTTAAAAGTGAACTGGTAGCAGCAGTTACATCCTTTGACAAAACAGAAAAGCTTATTTAATAAATGTAAACCAAGAGATGCACTTGCAGAATGAATATTACAATAATTGTGTTTCAAACTAGCTCCCAACCATGCATGCACATGTATGCAGTAAGACACTCTGTCACATATTTGTTCCATGATCAAGCTTATTATTATGTTGTTCCTGTTCATATGCTTTAGTATGTCTGGAAGAAATTTAATATTTCTGCAGCAGGTAAATATAGCTTTTCAATAAACATAAATTTGATATGCAAATTTCTAGGTATATTCAAACCTGCCACATACTTTAGAAGATAACTTGCATAGAGGAGACAATCACATCAAAGAAAGAATGCATTCAAATTCTCTTTTTTAAGCTCAGACTATTATAATCTTCTCTCTGCTGAATGTTGGTAGGTTGGTACCTAATGTTGAGCAGTTGGCAATGAAGTCATTTGCTCTCCTGCACTGCAGTATTTAGCTGTAATGTTGGTATGTTGACTAAAGTGGAGTATCTCAACTAAATGTATGAGTAGTTAACTTACTAATTTGACTTAATTCTTCTCATTCCCTTTGAACACAGGGTATCTGTGAAACATTTCCATTGTGGTCTTCTACATGTCAACACTTCAACTTCCTTCCAAGTTTTACCCATTTCAACTGCCTCTCCTTCTATAGTCCTACTCTATGTCTTCCTAAGCCAACATTTCTGTACACCTTGTGGATTCAATTCTATTGCTCTCCTTTCTATAGATCCTACTGGTTTCCTTAACATATGACCTATCCATTTCCATTTCTTCTTAATTTCTGCTGCAACTGGAACTTGGTTCATTGTTCTCCATAGTTCTTCATTGGATATAACTTGGGCCATCTGATATTTATAATATGTCGTAAACAATGATTTATAAATGTCTGCAAGAGATTAGTGATAGTTTATGTAACCTTCCATGTTCCACAAGCATATAGGGGAACTGATTGAATAATTGTATTAAACATTTTTATTTTCATCTTCTTAGTTATATTTTTATTTTTCCATACTGCACACAATAGCATAAAGCTAAAGCTTTTCTAATTCTAGCTTTCAAGCTTCTGCTCCTCCTTCTATGGTCAATATATGGGGTACTTAAATTATATTCAAACTCATTCACAGCCTCTCTCTCCTTCACTACTCCCGCGCCAGTTGCCGGTACTTCGGACTGGCAATTCCCACTCCAAAGTGTGTCAGCACATGTTTGTCTATAAAGTTTACTTCAAGCATGCACCTGCTCACTGTGTGCACAGGACATTTGTTGAAAAGTTTCCGAACTCTGTACCACCTACAAGAACAACCATACATGTAGTCATAAATAAATTTGAAGCTTCCGGTTCTGTGTTGAACAAGAAACATTAAAGGAAGAGGTCAGTGTTAACTGAAAATAAAACTGGATGACATTGGTGCCTCTTTGGAGCATTCGGCTTGAAAATTTCTGAAAACACTATTGCAGCAAACAGGTGTATCTCAATCTTCAGCGAGAAATGCTATAAATCTGTTGAAACTAAAACCTTATCGCTAAAAACAAGTGCAAGCGTTGAAGCCAAATGATCCCACTAAATGTGTTAATTATTGTAACTGCTTTTTCCAATCCATAGAAAGGGGTTTCACTGACCCACAGCTTTTGTTTTTCACTGATGAATCTTGGTTTCATCTAACTGGACATGTGAATACTCACAACAGTTGCAACTGGGCTTCAGAAAAACCTACGCTGCTGGATGAAACACATTATGATCAGAAAATTGGAGTGTGGTGTGCAACAAGTGCTAATAGAATAATAGATCCCATATTTTTGACGAAACAATAAATGCAGAGCAATATCATAAGTTAATTCTGAGGCCATTTTTCAATCGCTTGACAGAAGAAGAGAAATCATATGGCTGTTTCCTGCAAGATTCTGCAACAGCACATTCCGCTGTTGTACCATTAAATGCAGTAAGAGAGGTGTTTCATGACAGAATAATTAGTGTTGATTTGTGACCCCTCGTTCTTCTGATCTAACAAGTTGTGATTTTTATTAATGGGGCTCTTTAAAAGACAAAGTGTATTGTTCCAATCCTCGCATACTACAGGAACGTAGGGAAAACATTGTGCAAGAAATCACAAGAATTCCTGCTGTTGAGCTTCGGAGAGTAAGCAAGAATATTTACACAAGATATGCTGCCTATTTCAGAGTAGAAGGTCAACATTTCCAGCATCTATTATAAGGTAAGGATTTTAGTCCACCTATGCCGGTATAAATTCCTCGGCAACTGCCGGCTGTCTCACACAGTAGAGAGGCAGAGAAAGTAGGTTCGGATATAATTTAATTACCCTATACATCCCAGATAAATGTCTTCACCTCTTCAAGCTCTTCTGCTGCCACAAATAACCTTTCTTCAATTTTGGAGTTTATTCTCATCTTCTTGGTCTAGGCAACACTTAAGTCCTGCTGCCTCTGCTTCTTTTTGTCACTAATTCTTGAAGACAAAAGACAGAAAAATGACCTGACCAGAAAAAGCATAAGATTTAAGAGATATGTTTTATTTTTATTTTTCAATATAGTGAGCTTATAAATCAATAAATTAAGGTCAACAATTTTCAGTAACTAGCAAAATATATCCCTGTCTCAGCTTCAATCTCATCATTTATGTGAATCTTCATGCATGCAGCCATTTCTTCAGGTTTAGAAACTACAAGTATTCAGTGGGAGTGAAATCTGTAAATATGGTGGAAATGAAAGAGAACTTTTCTCCCATTTTTTTTGTTTAGCCTTAATATCCTTTGATTTACCCAGTAGTGAAGTATATTTCCTGGTGCTGATTCTGTCCAGCTAGTCTATGACCACCATACCATGACAACTCCAGAAAATCAAAGCCACGACTTTTCCTGCAGATTAAACTGCTTTTGGTTCTTTTGGTGCCACCCACTGTTGAGACTACTCTTTTGGCGCATAGTGATGAATCCTTGTTCATCTACTGTTATGAATTGGTTCCAAATTTTAATGACCTAAAGAATATTAAAACTGACCTTAAAATGTATTACAAATGGTCTAAAAAAAGGAATGACTCAAAAACTACCTTCATTTCTTGATCTTGCACATTTCACTTATACTTCATCACTGAATACTGAATTACAATATGTTACAAGCAGTTTTTGTATGTTTTCAAAATTGAAGGGCTGTCTACTGTGAACTAATATGCACATTGAAAAGCTTCTTTCAAGATCAACAGAAGATACCGGGGCATGTTTAAAGCAACAAATATTGTTGGTTTCCAGCTCTTCTACATCGAGGGAATACTTCTTACCTGACAGTACATCAGCAACCTTACAATTTGTATCACTGTATCAATATTGTATCAATTTCTGTCATCCACTGTTCTTGTTCAACACATTCTCCATTTTAGTTTGCCCACTTCACCAGCTATACAACTTAGATTTCTTGTAATTGATTTCACCATCGCTAATTAATTTTCAATTTTGCAGTACTTCTTTTTACTTTCAGGTAATGAAATACTAATTTCACCTCAAAATTACCTTCTGTTCAGTGGAGACTACACTGTAACAATAAGCATAATGCAAACCTCAAAAGTAGCAGGTAGATTCATCCCACATTTCTTTATAGGACAAGCCTGTGTTACAACTTGAACCGTTTAGTTGCACAACTCCAAATGTTTAGCAAATATAGCCACATTCCAATAGATTTCCAAGAACACTTAGATTTTGAGCTTCTGAAACTGTTGTTAGCTAATGCTGGATTTCTGACAATGAAGTCATTAATACTCTCGCTCTCCAATATTTTTCACTGATGGATGCGGCACTAGAAGTGGCCGAGCATATTTGAAGGTGGTCTCGGTCCATTTCTTCTTGCAGATCACATAGAGGACAGAGTGGTGAAGAATATATCCCAATTCTGTTTAAATGTTTTGCCAGACAATCATGTCCTATAATCAACTTGAAGGTTGCAACTGCCGTTTTTTTGAGGATACTCAGGAATTACTGTTTGAATGCTTGGTAGTTCCCATCTTTTGTTTTTTAATTTTTTGTAGTAATATTTTGCAACAATTTCCTTGAATTCGGAGTTGACTAAGTTTTTAGCTGCATAAAATGGTACAGATTTCTGTACACTGCTGGTACCCTTTTCTGCAAGAAAATCAGCTTTCTCATTACCACTCAGTCCACAGTGAGCTGGTATCCATTGGAAGACTAGGTGTTTTTGAAGTGCTGTTAGATGGGTAAGGATTTTCCAACATACTATAGTTGTTTGGTTTTTTGGTGACAAATTGGAAGCAATTGCTATAATTGCTGGCCTGGAATCTGAGAGAATAACTGCTTGCTGAAAATGTGAAATTCTGAAACTTGATTCTAGCAAATATAATAAATGCAACCAAATTTGCAAAAAATGATTCACAATTTGTAAAAAATGTTCTATCAGATAAAGAGTCTGAAAATGCAGGAAAAATTACCCTTAAAAGTAGTTTAATTTCATTCAAAATGTTATGAGGCATTTATATTTTCCACATAACATCCCCCTAGCAGTCATCAGAATAAAGATGCAAACTCATTGAAATCCAGGCTCTAGTTATGGAACATCTGAGAAACTCGTTGGAATTGCTCTAAAAAGGTCTAGATATTCTTTATAAATGTTCATTAAAATGCACTTTTGGTAAACAAATGAGAAGAGAAAATTGTTGTTGTTGTTTTCTAGTGCCTTGCATCTGGCAATGAAGCCATTAGCATTCGTGCTTTCCAATACTTTTGAACTATAGTTTCTTCTGATCTTAATGCTTCACAGGTCTTCAAGTGGTCTTCGTTCATTTCTGCTGGATCGTTACACAGGACACATATTGGTGAAGCTGAGATACCTATTCTGTAGAGATGACTTGCTAAGCAGTCGTGATTTGTCAATAGTCGGAAGGCTGACTTTCATGTAACTGTTTTCTTAACGGGCACCAGTTTTACAATGTGGCAGTTACATCACCTGACTTAAACCCCCATTTTGCAAGGGGGACCACACCTATCATTGGTCAACGGGTCCATCGGACCTAGCCGGGAGGACTAAATAGGTGGTATTTAGATCCACCGACCTTCCCCTCATGTGCCTCTGAGGGACGCTGTTGTGCTGTGACAGGCCAGCACATATGCAAACATAAATAACTTGTAACTGTAATTATTCAAGGTCTATGAAGAAGTGGCCAGGACCAGCTCCCACAGACTGCAGACATAATAAATTTAGTGTTAAATATACTTATCACTTAGCATACTTAGAAAAGTTACAAAGTAATATAATGGTAGTGCTATAAACCATGAGATTTACAGAACTATACAAGTTAAATGGTGTGAATGATAGGCATTTTCTGTACAATACTTTTAAAGCAAGTATAGCCTGGGCAAGGTGCTTTATTAGAAGATAAAACTTATCAGAAACCTCCATTAGATTATAAGCACATAAAAAAAGTGTCATCCCAAATAGCAATGCCAATTAGACACGGCTTAGTTCTACATGCTCAGGAACATGACAATAGAAGTGTGTGTCAAATGTTCCAATAATTCTGGAAGGAGCTGAAAAGCAGCGATATATTATAATGCTTGCCATTACTGCTGAGGAAAGGAAACTGCCACCTTACATGATATTTTGGAAAGAAATTCTTCCAAAGGATGTAAATTTCTTGTTGGCCTGCAATTGTAGTTTAAGAAAAAGAGTGGATGACATTGCAACTGATGTTAGAAAGGACAGAAAATGTACAAGGGTCATATTTAAAGTAAGAACCAAATGTACATCATCTTGGTGCATCCTGTCAAGTGACATCAGTTCAAGGTCAGCCACTCTTGGCCAGTCTCTCATTACCCCACCAGTATATTTCATGTCTCTGCCAATGTTGGTTGTATGGTTATACTGCTTCGTTTGTCACCATGTCTATCAGTAACCCCACTGATAGTCAAGTGTACTCGGTTATTTAGTTTTTAAATGCAAAACACATTCATCCTGCTGAAATTCACCGGTAGCTTGTTGAAGTTTATGGTGAAGCTCTAATGAATGATGGAAATATGCGTAAATGGTGTAGACTATTTAATGAAAGAAGGACAAATGTTCATGATGAAGAATCATTTGGACAGCCTACTGTCATGAATGAAGACTTGACACAAAAAGAACAAAGACGCAACTGGACAAGTTTCATTGGGAATTACTGGATCATCCACCATACAGCCCTGACTTAGCACCATCAGACTTTCATGTTTACAAGACAAAGAGTTTCTTGGTGGAATGAACTTGGAAAATGATGACATGTTGAAAGAAACTGTTACTAATTGGTTTAAAGGTCAGGCAGCTGAGTTCTTTGATGCTGGGGTCCAAAAACTGGTGCCATGACTTGACAAATGTTTAGATGCTAATGGTGACTATGTTGAAAAGGGAAAAAAAGTGCATATTATAGTTTACGATAAGTTTATGTTCATAAATAAAGTTTCTCTAATTCCACTACAAAACAGTTTTTACTTTAAAAAATGATAACTCATAACTCATTTTATTCATCCTTTAAGTACATGAATTAAAGGACACGTCAGAAAGTATACATACATCTTTATATTTACATATATATTTACAACTTGATTTTCTTTGCCTTAATTGATTTATATTCTTCTAGACTATAAAAAGCATTTTCTATTAACTATTTTTTTTATCATTTTTAATGTACATTTGTTATTTTCAATGATTTGTATTTCTTTAGGTAGCTTATTAAATAATTGTTTTCCCATACTTCTTACATCTTGATTATGATCCAATGATCCATAATTTATTTCCCTCTCATTCAGTCACACATGTCATATGGTATAGAAATATGGGGCAATACTTCAAAATTAAACCAAAATAGAATATTTACTTTACAGAAAAGAGCAATCAGATATATTTCGAACTTAAAAACGCAAGACTCATGTAGAGAAGCTTACCGTCAGCATAAAATAATGACGCTACCTAGCCTGTATATTTATAAAACTATACTATACATGATAAAATACAAATTTGCGATGCAAACAAATTCAGATATACACGACCACAACACAAGAAATAAGAATGATTTGAGTATTACAATGCACAGACTTAGCCAGTTTGAAAAGCTGCCTAGTTATGCTGGTGCAAAGTTCTACATTAGACTGCCAGCAGAAATTAAAAGGTGTGAAAACTACACTAAATTCAAATGTGCTTTACAAATTTATTTAGTTAATAATGTGTTCTATTCACTAGAGGAATTTTTAAAATAGGTTAAAAGTTCAGTAATCAAAAAGTCAATGTTGAGTATGTATTTTGTAATCAGTTCTTTGTATATTATTATTAATGTTTTGTTATTTTGTCTTTTGCTGCTTATATGTACTTGTTTACCATTGACTGGATTCAATCGTGTATTACACCATATTGAATTGCAATAAAATTAATAAATGGAAACTTGGGATACTGCTTAGGACAGACCCTGCTTGTGCTAAATAGTCAAGACATCACATTGTGACTTAAGAATGAAATAACCGATTTGGCTCTAATACCTGGAGGACTAATGTCACTGTTGCAATTAATTGACATATTCCTTAACAAACCATTCAAAGATACTATTTATTATTCTTACCTCTGGATGCAATGCCAAATGTAAGTACACTTGGTGGAAAAATAAAATATCCAGCAGTGAAATAAACGTATGAATAGATTCTAGGTGCTTGAAGATCCATTTTCTCCAATGCTGTGGAGTAAAGCGTCAAGAAAACAAGCATTTTGATTGCACTTGAAAACTTCAAGGAAATGCCTATTTTGCCAATACAATCATATGTAATGTCACTGATGATGAAACAGTCAAAACAAGAATGAAACCAGCAACTATGGCTTCTAAGGTAAGAAGAATTAAATAAAGTAGCAAACAGCTGCAATAACACCTATTATTAATCCGTTATTGTGTCAGGCAACTGCCATTTTACTGCCAAATTTATAGGATCTTTCTAAGAATTGTACTGTACAGAGTAGTGGTCTGGCCCAGATTGCATGCTGTTTATTATGCTATTCTAACTCTCACATTACATCCTTAGAGTGCACTTTAATTAGTACTGTAGCAGGAATTATGTGCCCAACTGAACTGATGAGAAAATTCACGCTAACATTTCACACGTCGAGTTATATCCATTGAATATGTATCAATTTCCTGTGTATAACTAGGAGTTTTTTTTCTGGGCTGTTATGCCGTGGTTTGCTGGAGTTGAAGAACCCAGACGTTTCGTCCACATCTGCGGCGGACATCTTCAGTGGCGCGGTCGTAATCTCCTCGGAGAAGTTAGCGTAGCGTCTGAGGTGTGGACTGTCGGAGCTGCAGTATTTATCCTTCTAGTGGCCTCCGCTGATTGGCTTGGGCAGCGCACGGCCGGTGGGAGGGGGCGGGCTTCGCTCAAGGTGTTGCCTCCTGATTGGATCGCTTCAGTTTCTGCTGTTTTATGTCGTTTCTTGCCTTCAATGACAGGATACCAGTTGCTGTTTAGTTTCAAAACTTCTTCTTTCTTGTTGAAATTGTTGGGATGTTTATATATTTCAATGGCTTCGCGCTGTAACCGGGCATGGTAGTGTGTTGTGGATGAAAGGATGTTTGTGTCCTGGAACTTAATTATGTGTTCTCCCTCCGCTTCAATGGCGTGTTGGGCAACTGCGGACTTATCTGTTTGGCCCAGGCGGCAGCTTCTTTTATGTTCGGTGAGTCTTGTGTTGATACTGCGTTGAGTAGTTCCGATGTAAACCGATCCGCAGGAACAGGGAATACGGTAAACACCGGCTGATGACAAGGGGTCCCGGGGGTCTTTAGCAGAGCGTAATAGGCTGTTCAGTTGCCTGGTGCGCTTGAAGACAGTCTTGATACTGTGCCGTTGTAGTGTGTGTTGAATACGGTCGGTGACATTCTGGAAATATGCAGGAAAACTATACCGTTGTGTTTGGGCTTATTTGTTTTTTGTGAGGCAGGTTTCGGCTTGGCAGGGCGGCAGGCTCTTTTGACCTCTTGAATAGAATATCCATTAGAAAGTAAGGCTTTCTCAAGGTGACAGAGTTCTTGTTGTAATAAGTGTGGCTCGCAAATGCGAGAAGCACGGTTTACGAGTGTCTTAATCATGCCTCGTTTTTGTCTGGGATGATGATTTGAGGCTTTATTTAAATACCGGTCCGTATGAGTGGGCTTACGGTAGACAGTATGTCCAAGTCTGCTGTCTGCTTTCCTGCTGACTAAGACGTCCAGAAAAGGTAGCTGTCCGCCTTTTTCTTCCTCCATGGTGAATTGTATGCGTGTGTTGATGTTGTTAAGATGTAGTAGGAAGTCTTGAAGAGTTTCTTTTCCATGGGGCCATACGACGAAAGTGTCGTCCACATAGCGGAGCCAGACAGTCGGTTTTAGAGGAGCCGTGGCCAAGGCTTTGGACTCAAAAGATTCCATGAAGAAATTGGCCACTACCGGGCTAAGAGGGCTTCCCATGGCAACTCCATCGATCTGCTCGTAGAACGAATGGTTCCACTGGAAATACGTCGTGGTGAGAACTTGGTGGAAGATGGCGATTATATCTTCTGAGAAAATGTGCTTTAACTGTGTGAGGGCCTCTTGTACTGGAACCATGGTGAAGAGTGAGACGACATCAAAACTGATCAGAAGGTCATGAGGTTGTAGTGTGAGGCTTTGTAGTTTCTGGATGAAATGAGTCGAGTCTTTAATGAAGGAGTCTGTCGAGCCGACGTGTGGCTGTAGTAGGCATGCTAGATGTTTGGCTATATAATAACAGCCAATGAGATTCGCCGCGAATCCTCTAGAATTCTCCAATACGCTAAGGCTCCACGTAATAATCTATCCTTCAAAGAGAGGACTGCACTGATGAACTTGAATAACAACAAAAATATCATCATCTGCTCAGCAGACAAGGGGAATGCCACTGTCATTCTAAACCAGCAAGACTACGATGACAAAATCTCAGATCTTCTTAAACCTGACTCATACCGGAAAATTCAACGAGATCCCACAGCTCGCATTCTACGAAAAACCAACGCCCTCATCAAGAATTCTTCCCTGCCAGCAGAAGACAAACGCCGCTTCATCAAATCAGAAGCCCAGCCTCCCAGACTTTATGGCCTTCCAAAAATACATAAGCCGGATGTGCCTCTAAGGCCCATTGTCAGCGGAATTGGATCTCCGACTTATTATATAGCCAAACATCTAGCATGCCTACTACAGCCACACGTCGGCTCGACAGACTCCTTCATTAAAGACTCGACTCATTTCATCCAGAAACTACAAAGCCTCACACTACAACCTCATGACCTTCTGATCAGTTTTGATGTCGTCTCACTCTTCACCATGGTTCCAGTACAAGAGGCCCTCACACAGTTAAAGCACATTTTCTCAGAAGATATAATCGCCATCTTCCACCAAGTTCTCACCACGACGTATTTCCAGTGGAACCATTCGTTCTACGAGCAGATCGATGGAGTTGCCATGGGAAGCCCTCTTAGCCCGGTAGTGGCCAATTTCTTCATGGAATCTTTTGAGTCCAAAGCCTTGGCCACGGCTCCTCTAAAACCGACTGTCTGGCTCCGCTATGTGGACGACACTTTCGTCGTATGGCCCCATGGAAAAGAAACTCTTCAAGACTTCCTACTACATCTTAACAGCATCAACACACGCATACAATTCACCATGGAGGAAGAAAAAGACGGACAGCTACCTTTTCTGGACGTCTTAGTCAGCAGGAAAGCAGACGGCAGACTTGGACATACTGTCTACCGTAAGCCCACTCATACGGACCGGTATTTAAATAAAGCCTCAAATCATCATCCCAGACAAAAACGAGGCATGATTAAGACACTCGTAAACCGTGCTTCTCGCATTTGCGAGCCACACTTATTACAACAAGAACTCTGTCACCTTGAGAAAGCCTTACTTTCTAATGGATATTCTATTCAAGAGGTCAAAAGAGCCTGCCGCCCTGCCAAGCCGAAACCTGCCTCACAAAAAACGAATAAGCCCAAACACAACGGTATAGTTTTCCTGCCATATTTCCAGAATGTCACCGACCGTATTCAACACATACTACAACGGCACAGTATCAAGACTGTCTTCAAGCCCACCAGGCAACTGAACAGCCTATTACGCTCTGCTAAAGACCCCCGGGACCCCTTGTCATCAGCCGGTGTTTACCGTATTCCCTGTTCCTGCGGATCGGTTTACATCGGAACTACTCAACGCAGTATCAACACAAGACTCACCGAACATAAAAGAAGCTGCCGCCTGGGCCAAACAGATAAGTCCGCAGTTGCCCAACACGCCATTGAAGCGGAGGGAGAACACATAATTAAGTTCCAGGACACAAACATCCTTTCATCCACAACACACTACCATGCCCGGTTACAGCGCGAAGCCATTGAAATATATAAACATCCCAACAATTTCAACAAGAAAGAAGAAGTTTTGAAACTAAACAGCAACTGGTATCCTGTCATTGAAGGCAAGAAACGACATAAAACAGCAGAAACTGAAGCGATCCAATCAGGAGGCAACACCTTGAGCGAAGCCCGCCCCCTCCCACCGGCCGTGCGCTGCCCGAGCCAATCAGCGGAGGCCACTAGAAGGATAAATACTGCAGCTCCGACAGTCCACACCTCAGACGCTACGCTAACTTCTCCGAGGAGATTACGACCGCGCCACTGAAGATGTCCGCCGCAGATGTGGACGAAACGTCTGGGTTCTTCAACTCCAGCAGACCACGGCATAACAGCCCGGAAAAAACTCCTAGTTATACTGACTCCGGCCGTGAAAGCCTTCGCTCTCTCAATTTCCTGTGTAATGCAAATATTGAAGTTATATTTATAAACGTTACTTCAGAATCTGAAGCTATTCAGCAATGGGAAACATGGCCAACATCAATCATAAGAAAGAGTTACGATCAATAATGGAACAGAAACAATGATTGTTGGCTATGTAACCAGGAAGAATAAAATACCAGACCCTGTATACTACTAATCAAAACATCGTGCAGTATAGATGTGTATTTGAGTGACTGAACATAACAGGCTACTTATCAGCAATCCATAATCAAAGATTGTATTACCAAAAGATATTCCGAGAAGCATTGCACAAGACAATTTACTGCACGTAATTGTACATTATAAAGTTGATTAATATTTTACAAGAAAAGCTTAGAAAGCTTAAGAACTCAAGACACTACACGAATGTGACATGCGCAAGAATTACAAAGTAAAATATTCAACAACGTTAAACCGAATAGCTTCGCAAATTTATCGCAATCATATTTGTGAAGAGTAAAACCATTTGTTGCAGCATTAATTATAAGCCCTTGTCATCTTTTATCTGCAAGCCCATCAACTACCCAAGATAAAGAGCTCACTGACAACCCACTTATAAAAAAACTGCCACAGTACTAAACTTGTTATAGGTGGTTTCTGCACTGAGACATTCCTGGCATTTCTGGTTATCACGAGAGTATAGTCCATGAACAACATTCACTCTATATGGTTTCAATTTTAAAAGTTTAGCAGCTCTATGAACAGAGGCTTTTGAAACAACCACTTGTTGTGCAACACCTCTTGGACTCTTCTTTGGAGAGCATTCAAATACTGCACTAATTTTATCAATGTTTTCCTCCATTAGACATGTCTTTGCTTCAGTTCTTCGGTTTAGCATTTAAAATTCTATTGTCCTAACTTTATTAACCAGGCATTTGACAGCATCTCCATTTGAAAGTAGAATACTAGGAAATGTCTCCTGAAATTGCCTACACACCTGCCCACTGTTTTGGTTTTAATGTATGTATCATATATAAAAATTCTTTTTCAAGCATGAATTTTTCAATATGCATTAGTGGATGAATAATATGATATGAACAGTAACAATAAAAATACTCTAAAGTAATTCACCACAAAAGAGAATAAAAAATAAAACTGGCAGAATAATTTTAGTAAGCATTTTAGTATTAATGGACAAGCAATGAACACTATACTGTATGCAGACAACTAAGTACTTATTGCACAGTCAGAGGATGGCCTGCAAAACAAAATACATATATTAAGTAAAATATTAGAATTGATATTTTTTATGCCAATCAACTTACTGCTGGTGTTTTTAAACACACAAGCCGCATATGGGCAATGTTTGAGAGGTAGATTGGAACTGAAAACTCCAATGCCACAGCCAAAATTTGAACCACAGATCTTCTGCTTCATGCACATTGAATTTTTCACTTCCAATTTTACCTCCCAAATATTATGTTTAAAAACACCATCAGTAAGTTGGTTGGCATAAAATATATCAATTACCATCTAAAGGTTATTTAAACCTGGGACATAAAGTATTTACGATTGTAAGTCACCTATGGGGTACTCAGATGTGAGATTCCCTAGTGGTCTATTGGGAAAATATGAATCAGTTGGAGAATTTAATGTCATACATGGCAAGTTGCTATGGTACCTCAATGGTTAGAGCAGTCATGCATGAAGTGGAAGATCTGTGATTCAAATCATGGCATTGAATTTTTCAGCTCCTATTTTACCTCTACAATCTTACAATTTAAAAAATCTACAACTAAAACCAGAAGTTTAGCATTTAAAGGAAAGGAGCATGTTAGAAGCCAGATTGTAACAAATAAGAAAACTATACAACATGTGGCAACATTTAACTACTTGGGATCAGAATAAACTGCTGTGCTAGAAGAGAAAGATGTTGGCAAGAAATTAAATAAATTCAGTCTTCTGTGTGACACAATAAAGAGAACCCTTAGAAGGAAAACTAGAACAGAAACGCAAATTAAATTTTATAAAAGAATAGCAGTCCCTGTACTACTGTATTCAAGTGACACACGGGCATTAAACAGAAAACAGAAAAGAAAAATTGAATCAACAAAAATGAGATTATAAAACGAATGAAGGAATAAGACAAGAATTGAATATATTTAACTTAATAGAAAGGATTAAACAGAATAAAGAAAACTGGAGATGACATGTGGCAGTGCCTTGGCAGAGTAGTTGGGCCATTCACCTATCACCTAGGCAGCCCGGGTTCAACCCTAGTAACCCACATGTGGTACTCATGGTGGATGAAGCAGCATTTGGGTAGGTTTTTTTCAGATTCTCCGGTTTCCCCCCACCACTCATCCCACTGACTGCTCCATCACCTTTCCACTCATCAATTTTGCCTGTATTTCACATCATCCTCTTCCTCACCATCATATCTGGTGCTGTGCTAACCACCCACTTCCAGGTCTTCACTCTGTTTGATCCATTGGTTCCTCTGCTCCCTGACAGGCGCCTGACCCTAGGCACTGACTTATAAGTCCTCCATAGGGGAGGGTAATCAATAAAGATAAAGACGAAGAAATGTATGGAGGATGAACAAAGACAGATTCCCAGAATAGTGACTATGTTGCAATCTGTAAAAGAGATATAGTAAGACCGAGAGATGATACTGATTGATGGGGATGGAATGGTTCCATGGTCTAAACCTTGAATAATGATGAATGAATGAATTCTAGTCTTTGCACACAAATAGAAAACAGCAACTGACATGTGACATTCACAGCTGATAAACCATAGCCCTAAGTGAGTCATTCTTTTATAGTGAGCTAGAAGAACATAATGAGGTCACTGCAGTGCAAGCAAAACACATATATATGCAACTGTACTCACCTACCTAAACAAATGCTTGATATTTATACATTATTTGATTTGGTATAGCATGTATTAATAAACTAAAATAAAATTGGTTACGTCAACAGAAGTCCAACAGATGTTTTCTTTTGTCTTCTTTAACTTTTTTAAATTTCTCAAATAATTTATGTACTCCATTTCTAAGCCTTTTTTATTAAAAAATGAGAAAAATATGCACAAATATGTGATAAATTCCATTACATAGTATTAAACTACTCCTTCAGACAGATTGGCAACACCATTCTATTATATTGAGAGGCAACGGTAACATCTCCTTGATGATTTTTTAACAATAAATTGAAATTAACACCAAGAATTAATTGTCGACTCAAAAGTGTATAATTTTTTATTATCACCCAAGTGCTTTGCTACTAAAATTATATAGTTATATGGCAACTTCTCTAATGTCAGGATCTATATTATATACTATGGTTTTTACATTAACCATGCCTTCTAGTAACAATGCTGCACAGCATAACTTTGCAATCAACATAAATGGAAACTCTGTTCAAGATTCAAATACTTCTAAATTTTGAGGTATACAAATCAACAAGCACCTAAATTGGAAGACCCACATAGATGAAATTATCCCTAAACTGCATACTATGCTTAAGAGGTAGAACACACAAGGCTTGTGTGTAAAAAAAAAAAAAAAACCACACCAACAGTAAGTTTGTTGGCATAAATAAATAATAATTGCATGCTATGCATTACGACTTCTGTCCTCCTTCAGTGATGCTCACACATTAAAATTAGACTACTTTGCATACTTCCACTCGATAATGAAATATGGTATACTTTTTTGGGAGGTTCAACAAATTCAAAGAGAATTTTCATCTTACAAAAGAAGGCACTCAGGATTATATCACACTCTCATGCAAGAACATCGTGTAGAAGCATTTTCAAAAATTTTGAAATATTAACCCTTACCGGAGAATACATATATTCACTGATTACCTTTTACATAAAAAATAAAAATTACTTCACTACTACTTCTGACACCCACAATATCAATACAAGATCTAGATCTGAACTCCATAAACCATCAACTAGCCTTAAATGTGTCCATAAAGGAGTGCATTACCAATGCATAAAAATATTTAATATGCCACCTGAGTTGAGGACCTGCAATTTTAAGGTACTCAAAATTAAGTTAAAGGAATATCTTCTTCAGGATTCGTGCTATAGCACTATTGAATTTAACAACATCCAATGTAATCACTAGATTATCTATGTGCTATGTAATTATATTGTAAATATTGTATAACATATTAACATATTGGCATGTTCCAGATCCTGTTGTGTAGGAACTACGGAATGCAAATAAAAAAAATGTAACATCACCTTGTGAAATACTAAATTATCATTACTAGATCTATTAAACATTTTACAAAAATGTCTGTCCTTGGTTTCTATAATGTTTTTATGCCATAGAAATATTAATGTAGTTCTATTTTAAAACCTCAAGCATGTGTTGTAAATGTTTAGAATTCCTTGTAGCTCAACTTCTGTCTTCCTTCCAAACACAGATAATAATTAATATAGTCATGAACTGAAAAACAGAATATAAACCTAAATAGTTAAAATAATATTATTTCACACATGCAGGTAATGAATTTAACATGTGATTTATACAGAAAGAAAATATATCTAAGTAATACAATGATAAATAATTATGAAAACATGTTGCTAGACTTTTTTAATTCAAATTATTTTGGTTATTAATATTTGATATCTGTACATAATTTATCTAACATGAGTAGATATTATTATTTGTGATCTAGATGATTATAACAAAAGCTGTAATCCAGTCCACTGCAGCATAATAAATACTCCCTTTAATAAAAGTCAGTAGCAGTTAACTACAAGCTAAGGTAGTTAAATTTTTATTTGTTACCATTAACACAAAGTGACAAAGCATACTGACACACAAAAACAATGGTTTATTTTAGGGGTTGGCAAATTGGTTATTGTGACTGCATGAACGATGATGCCAGGGAACACAACCCACCATGCACATGCCACATGGTTCAAAGGGGAGGGGTGACTTGAAGGTTGTAGTGGGGGCATAAAGGAATTTCTCTAACACAAGTATGATTATATACAGGTGGAAGTGAAATGATCCGTCAGACTTTAACAGCAAATTTCACATGTTGTGAATAACAAGAAAGTCTAATACCAAAATGTTGAAAAGTTCATAGTTTTCTAGAAAAAAATCTTTTTATCAAAAAAATTTATCACCACCTGGCTGAATTATTATTGATTGAAGGTTCTTGATTTACGGCTATATTCATAGAAAATTGAACAAATGACAACTTTTTCCTTTGGCGCATTTCAATAGATTCAACAGTTTTTGTGTAAATTAAATTTAAAGAACCCACAATTTATTGCCTTCTTGTTGCAATAAATTATGGGTTATATACATATGTATATCTTGGGCCACTAGTACTAATATATGCAGCAAATGTATGGAGAGACAGAAATCTTGCCAGATTAAGTTCTCTAAATAAATGTAAACCAGTTTTTGATCAATGCTTCACGGCTGATCAACCGTGAAGCTTTGATCAATAACATTCGCCGTGAAAGCTTCAAATCTTACATAAACCAGTTTTATTTTTTAATTGTGATTTTACACAATGACCTTTAAGGTTTTGGGTTTTTTAAAATTAGTGTACTTTCTAATCCAGTTCTTCACTAGACTACAAAGTTTCAATGAATATTTAAACGTTATGATTACATTTATGGACCAATGTTTGTTTAATATTATTCTTTTAAAATGTCTTACCATTTCCTATCTGTGACTTGTTTGTGATCTTTGTGACAACATGCATAATGATATTTAATGTTTTATTTTGTAAACACAAATTAAAACTTTCGAATACAACTGATATTTCACATTCTTGCCCATAGCACAGCAAAACTATTGTTCTTCCCACTCCTTTTGGCACCTTGCATTGTTGTGGTTTTGAAAGAACCATGTCATATTGATGAGGTGTACACCATTGCTTGTTTACGTTTGAATGTGTGTTGATTGAAGGAGGGAGGGCTATGTACTGCTTTGCCCCCAAAGGTGGTATTGCATCTTATCATCAGCCAGTACACTTTGGCCGACCCCTGGTTTATCTTATTCCTGCTGCGTATACCATGATTAACTTATCTGCTATTGAGTGCTGTAATCCTGGTATTAATATCTCCTATTTTCAGCTTAAAGTCAAATGCTTTCTGACGCCAAAGCAACAAGAATGTGAATGTAACTGAGCATGTAAAATTCATGAAATACTTGCTATAATTAGCACACATGAAGGCAGGTGAGAACAGATTGTGCAGTGGCACTACTGAGTCATATGACCTGTGAATAGTGGATAGCAAACAAGAATGAAAGAGAGAGACAGTGTACTTACTATCTCTCTCTCTCTCTCTCTCTCTCTCTGCCCAGTGACTTAGCCACATCCACCTTCAAGTAAGTTCCTGACTCCAGTAACAGTGATAACTTATTATATTGATGAACTCAATAAAATGTTCTTGCTCCTGAAATACAGTGGTGAAAGGGAATCCACACTCCTTATACATTTAAATATCCACTTGTATCTATGAAGTAATGAAAGAGCTACTGGTAAACAGAAATGTATAACTACATAGGCTAATAGAAGTAATTAGTATAACGCATACCATTGTCAACCAGAGTTTTTGAGCGGGTGAAGCGACCATGAATGGCTGTCATGTGAAGCGGTGTTCTTCCATCTTTACTCTGCATGTTAATATTAGCACCTTCTTTAATAAGAACATCTAGACATCCTGCACCATGTGTTGAGGCAGCAGCAATATGCAGTGCAGTCTGTACAGAGGAATGCAATACTCCATTACCCTTCGAGCAATTTTTCTGCACATAA
This sequence comes from Tenodera sinensis, assembly GCA_030765045.1. Classification (NCBI taxonomy): domain Eukaryota; kingdom Metazoa; phylum Arthropoda; class Insecta; order Mantodea; family Mantidae; genus Tenodera; species Tenodera sinensis. Next base: position 128,972,063 of record CM060966.1, on the reverse strand, counting down.
AGCCTAAGATTGTCTCCAATATGTGTCTAACTAAAATGTCTTAACTTGCCTGCGATATTAAATATGGTAACACCAAGCATTCAAAAGACAAACTTGGATTTCTCTATATAGTTTCAGAAATATGTCCATTAAGAGGTAGAACTGGAACTTAAAAATTCAATGCCACAACTGGGATTTGAACCACAGACCTTCCGCTTGCCGGGCGGATGCTCTAACCACTGAGCTATTGTGACAAACTGCCAGAATGGCATTAAATTCTCAAGCCAGTTTGTATTTTCTCCTGGTAAACCACAAAGGCAGTCTCAGAAACAATTACCCCAATGGTGACTTACTATTGTAAGTACTTTATATCCCAGGATTAAATAACCTTTGCCCACACACGGCTTGTGTGTTTAAAAACACCAACAGTAAGTTTGTTGGCACAAATAAATAATAATATGTCCATTATTTTAGATTATATTCTATTTAGCAATTTTATTCAGCTCTCCTGCTATTGTAACGTCATTTGAGGGGACTTAATGTAGTTGATGATGCTGGTGGTGGCGGTGGCGGTGGCGGCAGTGGTGGTAGTGACGATTTTGATGATGAAATAACAATAACGACAATGATAACAATGATGATAATGATAATGGCAATCGCGGTAACAATTTGCTATTTTTTTTGGCATTCATCACCTACTTTATCACTAAAAAATGGAAAGGTTTAACAATACATTAAAGCTGCAAGTAGATTTAGAAAAAGAATTGTTGTTTTGGACTTATAAGGACCAACTAAAGAGGTGCACTGTAGAGTGCAGTAAGTCGATTCTTTGCCAATGTTGTTTTTAGCTAATGCTGAATTTCTGACAATGAAGTCATTAATCCTCTTGCTCTCCAATATTTTTCACTGATGGATGGGGCACTAGAAGTGGCCGGGCATATTTGAAGGTAATCTTGGTCCACTTCCTCTTGCAGATCACATAGAGGACAGAGTGATGAAGAATATATCCCAATTCTGTATAAATGTTTTGCCAGACAATCATGTCCCGCAATCAACCTGAAGGTTGCAACTGCCGTTTTTCGAGGATATTCAGGAATTACTGTTTGAATGTTTGGTAGTTCCCATCTTTTGTTTTTTAATTTTTTGTAGTAATATTTTGCAACAATTTCCTTTAATTTGGAGTTGACTAAGCTTTTAGCTGCATAAAATGGTACAGATATCTGTACACTGCTGGTACCCTTTTTTGCAAGAAAATCAGCTTTCTCATTACCACTCAGTCCACAGTGAGCTGGTATCCATTGAAAGACTAGGTGTTTTTGAAGTGCTGTTAGATGGGTAAGGATTTTCCAACATACTATAGTTGTTTGGTATTTTGGTGACAACTTGGAAGCAATTGCTATAATTGCTGGCCTAGAATCTGAGAGAATAACTGCTTGCTGAAAATGTGAAATTTTGTAGGGCCATTTGAAATGCTTCAATTTCTCCATCAAAGTTTGTAGTTCCATAACTTAAAGATTTGTAATAGGAAAAGAGGTGACACGTGACTCCAGCCCCTGCTCTATCTCGGTTTGATATTAGTGATCCATCAGTATAAATATGGAGCCATTCATGTTCTGGAAATCGAGTATTGATTGTGCCTAATGCCAATAATTTTAGAATACTAGTTGGTGTATCACTTTTCGTAACTTCTTCCGTCAGGTGTAAATAATATGTGATGTCTAATGTTTGTGTCGGATTAATTTTATATATGAAGTTTTCCTTTGAATTAGGAAGGTCTACATTCTTCTTGATGTCTTGAATTTTGGAAAGAAAGCTCTCCTGAGTTTTAGTATACGAGGGTCCTTCAATAAATAACCGAAGTAATTTATTTGTATTTAAATAAACCACCCTGGAGCGCCATGGCTGCTAGTGGTGGAAAGGTGAATCCCTCCTCTAGCAGTGCTGTGAGTGCCAGTCATGCAGAGTGAATCAGTTGGGAGTTAGAGCCCGATACGTGAGGTCATGTTTAGTGCACCTACCATGGAAGTGAAATTGCAGCAATGCGCATCAATAAAGTTTTGTGTTCTGTTAGACGAAACTCCTACAGAAACCTTTGAAATGGTGCAGCAAGCATACAAGGACCAAGCTTTAGGCAAAACACAAGTCTTTGAGTGGTATAGACGAGTTGGTTCCACCATTACGGCCCGTTAACAAAGCAGGAGAGTTCGCAGTGGAAACATTCATCGAGCCCTAGGCCTAAGAAAGCTCTGGGTCTTCCCAAAATGGTAATTTTCTGAATAAAATATTCACTGGGCCGAGGAAGAACACTTTCTTTAAAATAATTCAAATCTTAGGTTGTAAACATACTTTATGGCATGTTAGTTTGTTACTTAATATTGTTGCTTAGGTATGACATACGATACACAACTGCTAATATCCTCCTGGGCCTTTACGATTTTTTACAGCCACATAGGCTTATAGAATTTATCAATACAATATAATGAAACCAAACTATTTTAATACCTCTTCATTAAGCCCTTTACACATAATTAACTATAATTAATTATAGTGGGGTAGAAATTATAACGATTAAAAGACCATGATAGTGATGTTGCCTGTAATAAATTCTGAATCATGTTCATTTACACAGACAGATGATCTCTATATAATTAACAAGAAGTCAATTTATTGGGAGTTCCATCTAAAATCCTGGAAATACCATTCTTTTGTGCCATACTGACTTATAAACATCTTCAGCAATAATCTAGCAAGTACCTCTAAGTATTTTCACATTCGTTCATCGAACAACATATGTCCAATAAACAGGAAAATAAGTAGAAATCACTAGATTCAAGAAAGAACTTAACAGAAGAAATAATCGAGACACATTATTTGAATACTATTTTGATTCAAAAGATGTTGCAATCTAGCAGTTAAATATGACCTACAAGACTTAAAGATTTAATGGGATCAGTAAGATTACATGAAGGATAAGATAAACAAAACGAAAAAACAATATGTAGCTACAGAACATACACTACAAAAGCCACATCCTCTTTATTTTCATGCACAATTAATATTTCAGTTATTTAGTGCAACTAGCAGTGTTTAAAGCAGCTTTGCCCATGAGCAGATTGCTTCATATAACAAAGATGAAGGAATTCCGAGAAAATACTATGTTAATTATGTTTATGTTGAACAATGAGGATAGAGAGAAAGAGAGCTGGGTATTAGTTCACAATACTCTTGCATTTGCTTAGGCCTGTAAAATTCAATTTGTCTCCATGATATTTCAAAAAAAGAGGTACTCAAAACGAGAATGCAAAGTAAAGAGAAAAAAAATGTTTTTCTGTGTTGTGAAAGCACACATTCAAAACTGGGATTTTGTTTGGGCTGCAAGGGATAGCAGAGCCAGTGTGTTTCTCGAAAATAGAATGGTTTTGGCCCAAAGTGATCTCTGAGTTTTAAGATTTTGATTAAGTTAGCTTTTTGTTTGGCCTGTTGATACACTCACTAAGCTATTTCTCTGATGTGACTGGCCTCCCCTATTCCTTCCATGTGTTAAACAAATGCAAACCACTCAAACCTCAAAAAATGATCCTAAATAAGTTGAACTAACATAGTGTCAATTTCTGAGAAATACACCACCTCAATTAGCTAACCTGGCAACCCAAAGAAAATTCCAGTTTTGAATGAATGGAGTATTGCATAAATGTATGCTGTTGGTGAAAAATATCATTTGCAAGCATCATCCAAGCACATGTAACAAGATCTTTCTTACACCACCATGAAAATTTCATAGTACATACCACAAAAATATGTGATATCTACTCTAGTTTCTATAAAAATTGCCTTTCCATTCCTCAATTAATGATTATTCTTGTTAATGAATAAGATACAAAGGATTTACCTGCCCTCTGTAATTTGTAGCATTAATAGCAGCACCATAATAAGCAAGCTCACTACACACATTGCTATGACCGTTCAGGCACGCAATATGTAAAGGTGTGTTGCCAAAGGAGTTTTGGGCATCCACTTCTGCACCACTATCTAGTAGGATCTGTGCTACATTTACATTGCCACTTGCTGCAGCAGCATGCAGAGGAGTATAGAGCTAGAAAAAGTAACATATAGCCTTAATTAATTTTGAGAAATTTTCATTAATATAACCTGAGACAGACACAATATTTTATATGTGATACACACATCATAACCCTCAGTTTAGAGTACATTATGATACAAGCAGATATGTACAATAGAACAGAGGTGTGCATTCTGTTTCTGAGATTATTGTACACACTTAAAACATTGGTTGATGTGGATTATGTGAGAGAGAGCTAATAATTTTCTTGAGAAGAGATGTCTTGCATTTTCTATAATGCAAAAACCGGGAGAGCAAAAATCTCCAAACCTCCAAGCGCAATGTTTTGCCTGTCAGCGTTCTTCGCACTACTTGTCATCTTTCGTTATCACAGGAAGGCGTGCATGAAACTATACATCTTTAAAACTACTTTTAAAGGCTTTACTTACAAACTTTATAAAAGAAGATGCTGAAACTGGTCACTGTTGTTGTCCATACATGTTTGGCACCTCTCTAAGAAACTATCCATCACTCGCCATAGTTCATGTTGAGAAATGCTGGCAAATTCCTTGCAGATGTTTTATTTTAATTCTTCCGGGGTAAGTGGGTTTGTCTGTTCTAAGTTACCCCAGAGATAGAAATTGCAGGGGTTAAGTCAGGGGACCGAGGGAACCACAAATCTCTACTAATAATTCTGTACGGCCACGCCATAGTCGAGTGCTCAGACCATTTGCTTCTCGCCAAAGCAGCCCAGGTTCAATCCCAGGCAACTGCATGTGGGATTTGTAGTGGATAAAGCAGCACTGGGGCGGGTTTCCTCTGGGTTCTCCAGTTTCCCCTGCCATCTCATTCCACTGATGCTCCATCTTCATTCCATGTATCATCAGTGTCACCACCTGCGGTGCCGTATGTAGTAAAAGCAGGCGTTAAACACTACTAAAAAAAAAATTGTCCTGAAACACGTTTTCAATTGTTCTTGTTAAAAGATTGGCTGTATGAGCTGTTGCAGGGTCTTGTTGAAAAATGACAAAATCACACCACCTGTCTGTTAATTCTCCAAAAAAGAAAGGGGGGCAGACAAAATGTTGGCTCTTCTTTAGAAAAGGTCCCGTAGCACTTGCTGGCCAAATTCTAAGCCCGAAACTACTTACTGCGCATGCGCCGACAGTGGTTACCAGAATCGCCACTAGGTTGCGCTCTGTCACTAGCAGACAATTTTCAAATCTGCCAACATTGCTTTTTCAACTACACTAATTTTCTTTTTTGCCAACACACTACACACAAATGCACTCGCGCGTCGTTGCCGCCACAGATATACCGCCAATATATATTTATGTGCATTATTGTGTACATTACCCTTATTGCCTTGTTGCTGGGTGCACGAAATGCTGGCTCCTTTTATTTTTTTTTTTTATTTTCGAGTGGAGAAAAAATCCATCCTATGCGCTGGGATGGCACAGAGGGGGGACTGTAGGCTTCGCCCTTGGGCACTACCCAATAAAAAAACTCCACCGGAAGTGCTGAATTAACACTAATTAATTTTTGCTATGGGGTGTAGCACGGCACCACATTCTCTGCATAGCATTCAGGTTCTCAGCAGGCCCTCGTCGTAGAGGAATTGTATACATTCTTCCTCATTATAACACAAAGGTGCTAAATCTACTATGCTAATGAAGCGATTCATTGCACCCTCACAACTTGCTTCTAACAAGTTCACTAGTATACTGCAGGGTCCCTCTAAAACATTCAAATTTAAGATTAGCAACAAATTACTGGAGAAATAGTGCTGTTGGCAGTGCTGAATTAACACTGCAACTTTGGCGACTTTCGTAAGAACTCGTCCGCACAGCCGAGTGGGACTTAGACGAAATTCTGATCAAGTGCTTGCGGGACCTTTTCTAAAGAATATCCCAAAATGTTTTTTCATGTATGTCGAGCGTCAACTGTTGACTAGAAAAAAAATTGGCCCTATAACACAGAACCTATTATTATTCATGAAGCACTCCTTTGAGAAGAAAAAAATTGGTGTATGATAAGGTTTCTCAGAGCTCCAATGTGAACGCAGACGGGGAAACACCACGCAGCCCATTCGAAGGTTTCTTTGTTCTCCCGTAGTATTGCAAATGGAAGAAGCTTTTATGGTTTACAAGTATCACAGGTAGTTTCATCATGTTCCCCTTACTGATATGGCACTGCATTCTACAGGCAGTACTTAACACACTGTAATTTTACATGGCTTTGCAGCAGTTATCTCCCAGAATTTTTTTAAGATTTGCCATTAAGACTATATGTTTTTGTAGGCAATATTAGTGGCATAAATAATGTTCTCAAAGGATGTAGTTTTATATAGAAACATAAAACTTAATAAAATAATAGCATTTGCTTCATATTTCCCCTAGTCAGCACAACAGAGGTAATACTTTATCCCCACCAGCATACACTGCAACTGTGAGCGAAGAAAGAAAATCAAGAGGTCTAATTCAAATTCACTGAATACTAAAAACTCATTATGTAATTGTTCTTTAATTTCTGGTACCTGAAATGAGAAATAGATATAACTAGGACAGTTCTTGGAAATATTATTAGGGCTTTACTACTCTTAATTGGCCATTTCAACTGCCCAAAAGGTTCCAGTCAGGTACTCTGATGGATCAGCTTCTTCTTGCAATGGTGATAGAAGTTCCCCAAGTAATGCAAAGGATCCATGTTTGAATTTCCTTTGGAATGACTTGCTTAGATGAGACTTTTCCCTATTCCTGATAAATATAATCATGCAGATCACTCTCCATGTTTAGCACCTATTGGTGCCACATTCATAAACTCAGGCATTTGTGTTTTCCACATTTATTTTCTGTACTTTTGAAACTGCTACTAATGTGTCACAATACATAAAAAACTTCACTCACATGACTCTATCAACTTTTTAGACATGAAGTTGAGACTGGTCTTAATCCAAGCTTATTTGTCATACTTCAATTGTACAAGGCATGTCTCATATGATTTTACAAACACAAATCTGATACCACACTACTATATCTTGAGAAAAACATGCTCTCTGACTTGTATATTATCACCAGGGTTAGTAACTTGATGCATATGCACGCATTTTTTGTTATATTGTTATTGATATGCTGATATATTATCTATGTTTTACAACTTTTGCAATGTTCTTACAGTTTTACTGTGCACATAAATGCATATTTGTGCCTTTATAAATTATTATGTCATATCTTAGCAAATTTGTGCTTATTGAGACATATTTTAACCCTTTTTTAATTCTCTTCTATTTTTGACTGAATGGAAGATTACATAACACTTTAAGCCGCTGACTCAGGTCTGTTGATCACATGAGTTACAAATGCGTAACAAACTGAAATACGTACACAGATCAGCTGACTTGGGGAGTTTCCTGCCTTACTGCAAGTCAAGTTTCACAAGAAAGATATGTTTCTGTTAGCCATAGCTAGTGAGGACGTGAATCTAATATGCCGAAAACCAAACAAAGTGTTGCAAGTAGGTGTAAAAGTTTAGAGAGTGAATTTATAAGTACAGATGGTAAAGTAATTTATTGCAAGGTGTGTAAGAAAATTATTGGAAGTGAAAAACGGTTTCAGATTGTCCAGCATATTAATAGTGTGAACATAAGGAACTGCTAGCAAAAAAGCATGACAGAAGTGAAGATATTCAAAGCCTATTAATGGAGTGTATGGGGAACAAACTATTCAATTTTCATATGATCTTTGTGAAGCAGCCGACATTCCATTGTGGAAAATAAACAATCCAGTTCTGCGCAGCTTTTAAGATAAATATACCAAACAACATGTGCCTGATCAAATTACTTTACGTAAAACATACATCACTCATTGTTACAATAATGTAATGTCTAAATTGCAAGGCTAGTTAGCAAATGAGTTTCTTTGGGTGTCAGTAGATAAGACTACTGATGTAGAAAGGTGTTTTGTTGCAAATGTTCTAGTGGGTACTTTAAATCAACACAAATCAGGTGTATCATACCTCTTAAATTGCTGTCAGACCACACTAACAGTGCATCAGTGACTCAATTGGTGATTGATTAAATGAACCTAGCGTAGCCTAGTGGTATTAAATATGACCATGTACTTTTGTTTTTAACTGATGCAGCAAGTTATATCATCAAATTAGGAAATACACTAAAAGAAATTTTAGCCTAAAAGCATTCACTTAACTTGTCTCATTCATGCTTTACATCAAATTGCAGAACGATTAGACTATGTTTTCCTAAAGTAGATAAGCTAGTCTCTAATACAAAAAAAAAAAAAAAATTTCTTAAATCTGCATATAGGATTGAGCAGTTCAAAACAAAAGCACCTAATACTCCATTACCATCTGCACCAGTGTCAACGTGTTGGAGGAGTTGGATTACAGCTGCATTGTATTATGCTAAACATTCAGTCAGTTCGACAAGCTTTTGATTCATTAGAGGAAGTGATGCTATGTCAACTGAAATAGCACAAAATATTTTCTCAGATGAAGAACTCAAAGGAAACCTATCCTTTAAATTAGCACATTTTTCTTTTCTTCCTGCAGCCATTAAAACATTAGAAACACCAGGTCTTCCCATAAGTAAGTCGTTAGATGTATTTGATACTACCATATCTGATTTAAAGTCCATTGCAGGTGGTGTAGGGCAGAAAGTTACAAACTGAATTCTGTTCTTTCAAAAAATCCTGGATACACATAAATGTGCAAAATTTGAGACATTCTAGAAGGTAAATATATGGGTAATCCTGAACATTCCTTTCTGTGGAACAAATAGTACTTTTAAGTACTCACCAATATCATCAAATATATGTGATGTGCAAAAGACTTTTTTAAGATACAAAAGCACCTTAGGAGAGAACAGGAGAAGAGTTTGCATGGGAAGTATCCATTACACTATGATGGTAAATTATAATTCATCCCTTATTTTGTATATGGAGGAAAATGCATCTACTTTCAGCAATAAGTTAGCACAGGTACAATGCCTAATATTTACATTCATTAGGGCATGAACTTCCTAACCCTGATTATTACTTATTGTACAACAAAGTGTTTTATGGGCAATAGCCAATCAAGTTAATGCATATCACCATGTACTTTGTTTTGCTTCATCTTGATGGATAGCTTTGAAAAACACCTGATATGTCGCATGACTTTCTCTAACAGGGTTGCCAAATCGTACGATAATTATGGGGGCATACGATAATTTTAATGTTTGTACGATGGTTGCCAACCCGTACGATAATTATGGCGGTGTACGATAATTTGAATGTATGATAGTTCGATATCAGCGAAATATCATTTTTACTGGTTTCTCACACCAACGACATAAAACTAATTACAAATAACGACACCACTTTTGTCCTCATTGTCTGTCTCCACTCCATAGCAACCATTTCCAACCCTACTAAGCCTGCTATCCTTTATCCTCTTGTTGCCAGTGTACCCAGATCTGGTAATCTCAATGAAGAAGGCACTGTTCAGAAAATTGATGATCAATGGAGAAAACTCAGAACACGTGATATTCCCTGTGAAATAAAGAACATGCCTGAACCTGGCAGTTTCTGGAGTGCTATTAAACACACATCACCTTGGTGAAAATACTGATTTGAAGAACTGGCGGAGTTTGCATTATCAGTGATTTCATTGCCCCACAGAAGCACTTCTTGTGAAAGTTTTTTTCTAAACTAGGTTTAATAAAAACTAAAGTTAGAAGCAGATTGGCACTAGATACGGTACATGAACTTATTCTGTCGCCTCAGCTTATGAAAGAATGTGGTAGATCTGAAAATCTGCAAGTCACCAAAAAGAGTTAAGGTTTATCTGAACAACAAATTTGCACAATGTTGCAACGGTTGAGGAAGCTGAACTTTCAGATGAATAGTGCTAGAAACATAAGTACTAAAGTTGTAATATTTGTTGAGGTCATCAATCTTGTTAGTGGATATAATAAACATCATTACTCTTATATTTTCATAAGTATTATACTGATATTTTTATAGTTGTAGCGTTTGCTATATGATGTACGATATTTTCAATCCAAATCAATAATTTTGAGTGGCTGGTACGATAATTTTACTTTTAAATGTTGGCAACCCTGTTCGCTACTCTTGTACTAACCATTCTTACAACTCTTATTCCTACATCTTCTTCGTGTTAGTTGACATAAACATTTGCAGAAATTATCTTATTGCTTATTTTCTTGTAGGTACAAGGGGAATCTGAGAATACAGTAGGCTTTGAGCAATAGTCAAATCTTTTAAAGCTTTGATATTCCTTCTAACATAACATAAAAAATGAATCACAATCTTCCATTTGATGAAAGTTAAAGTTTACCAAAACTCACACAAATAACAAGAAGTAGCTCTGAAATGGTTCACTCTACAAAAAAAGTTTATTGGACATAAACTGTGTGTTTTAGCAACATCAACATTTTTTTTGTATAATCAGATTTGGTCTATCTCTTACAGTTTACCACATATGCAAAAGTCATCCAGAGTAAATAGGACTTGACTCAGCCAAAAAATTCAAGATATTCATTTCATCTGTCATAAAAATATCTCAAACACATGTCATTTTAATCAAAATCGTTAGAGTCATTTTCAAGGAAATCAAAATTTTTGAAAAATTTTCCATCTACAGGGAAGTTTAGGTGGAGCAATTTTCTTCAAAACCTTCATGTCGCATCCTTAAAAGACATTAAACTTAAAATCCAACTTTAGTTTTTAACAGACTTTTCATTTTTGAGTTATACTGCCCACAGACTGACACACATGCACACACGCTCACACACACACACACACGCATACAGACCTTTTCCTAAAAATGCTTTCTTTCAATTCAGGGGGCCTCAAAACATATTTCTCATGAAATCTCGACATCAAATTTTTGGGTGGAATACATTAGTTCCTTTACTTACTATACGTAGTAGAGAAAGTAAAAATGAATGAAGATTCATTTATTTCCAAATTTATAGCATTGTTATTTTCTTTACTGTACAGTAAGCAGGGGAAGTATTGTACTCGACCAAACATTTTGATATTGAGATTTCAATAGAAATGTATGTTTAGAGGTTCCCTGAATCCAAAAAGAAGCATTTTTAAGAAAAGGTGTGTGCCGCATGCATGCATGCATGGGTGTGTGTGAATAGCATAACTCAAAAATGAAAAGTGAGTTAAAAACCAAATTTGGTACCTAAGAGGTAGAATCGGAACTGAAAAATTCAATGCCACAGCCGGGATTTGAACCACAGACCTTCCGCTTACTGTGCAGCTGCTCTATCCATTAACCTACTGTGATAACTTGCCAGCTTCATTCTGTGGTTCAAATTCCGGCTGTGGCATTGAATTTTTCAGTTCCAATCCCACCTTTCCAGCATTGCTCACACACAGCTTGTGTATTTAAAAACACCAGCAGTAAGTTTGTAGGCATAAATAAATAATAATTGGTATTTAAGTTAACACTATCTTTCAAGGATGCAACATGAAAATTTTGAATATAATTCCTTCACCCTGAACTACCCTTTAACCTGGAAAATTTTTAGAAAATTTTGATTTTCTCAAAAATTGCTCTAAAAATTTTGATCAAAATGTCATATGTTTAAGATACTTTTATGGCAAAAGAAATGTACATTTTGAATTTTATGGCTATAGCCCATGTAGTCCTCTTTACTCTTGATGACTTTTGGATAACTAGTAAACCATAAGAGAAAGACCAAAACTCGCCATACAAAAAATGTAGATCTCATTAAAACACAGAATTGATTTTATATTCATTTTCTTTATGGAGTTCGTCATTTCCAAGATATTGCTTGTTATTATTTCAAGTTTCAAGCTCTTGTTATTTTCTTTATTCTGTTCTGTTCTTTTTTTTTTTTTTATTTTGTTTTGTTTTGTTTCTCCTTTCATCACAAGTGCTTTTTACTGTGATGGAAACACTTGAACGCAGTTTTCACAAGATCTAACTAGGCAGTTTTGGGTTACATTCAATTATGATTTTAAAATCTATAATAAGGCAATTAAATATGTATTTTGGTAGCTGTCCACCAGCACAGTGAACTTTGAGGAATTACCATTCAACCAAATAAGTAAGATTGCTTCATTTTAAGTTTTATTTGTATTTATTATTTGTTATAATGCTATTTTCAGCTGTTCCTACTATTTGTTTATTTTTAAGTTCCAAGACTTTTCATTATGCCTTGTAAACAACAAACTAGCTTTATCTTTAATCTTAGGAAATCCTTTGCAGGGAAAACAGTAAAAGTGACAGCATGTTCTCTTAGCCAAAATCATGATATAATTTGGTGATATTAAAAATATGCAGTGCACAGGCAATTCAGTTTTAGCGTTATGTTTATTACCTCTTGGCCATGTAAAGATAATGTAATTTTAAGGGCATCACATAGCAATAGCTTTAAAATGGCTAACGCTTAAAACCATATTCCCCTGGCATCTTCAAGAAAATTAGTAACAAGTTCTGCAAATGCTTATCTTAAATAACATAAAATAGAGGAATAAGCATCTTTAAAAATAGTTTGTACAAGAGTAGAGATAGTCATGTGAGTACAACACATCACATTTTTACAATTTTGTTTATATAAAAATATACTATTAAATAAATAAATAAATTAATTAATTAATTAATTAATTAATTAATTAAATAAATAAATAAATAAATAAAATAAAATAAAATAAAATAAAAACGATATACACTGAGATGGGATTCAAATCAAGAACACTAGCAAATAAAGTCAGTTCTTAACATTTATTCGGCCTTTTGTGCCAGTCGAACATCTGTTCCTGACATTAGATTTTGAAGCAAGTTTATCACGAGTGCCTCTGGCAGCAAAAGATGAGTGGAAGGGGTGGATGTCAACAGTTTCAAAGTTAACTAATTGAAATGGGACTGTATCGTACCTTTCAGAATACTTATATTAACTAAATAAAATAATGCATACAAACATTAACAAACTCTACAACATGCAAAATCAACACTGTTATGGGATCAGAACAAAGAATAATTTAAAACCACCCATGCAAAGGTTAACACCATATGAAAAAAGCCATCTGTGCTGGAATTAAAGCCTATAACAAACTGCCAGACAAAATTGAGATATTAAAGATCCCAAACTATAGTGAAGATAAGCTGCTGCTGCCACTGTCCTACCATCACCACCATTATTATTGTTTGATCATTTCTTACACTCCATAATGTAGTAACATAAATACTAACCCATATTCTATGTAATTACTTGCTCTATATATATAAACCTCTAATCTATTTGACATCACCTGTTTGCATACTTTTGCTCAAATTGTAATGCATGCATATGTGACAAAACAGTAACATTTAATCAGTCACTGGATTAAAATATGAATGACAGTGATTTATATTTCAGTATGAACAGTTCCATTTGAAAGTAAGAATAACTATTTTATTACTGGATTTGATGATAACTGCAGTGTAAATGATTGTCAGGACCAAAGAGTAACTTGCAATTGAGGAACATTTTTTCAAAAACTCGATAGATGCAAAATTTTATGAAATTGAGTTATATATACTATCGGTATAATTTTCACCTTCTTAGTTGAGGTGCACTGTACTATGCACAATGGATAGGAGCTCAGATTGTGAAACTGTACCAGTCGTAGAATGCGCTGGAGGTAGGGATTGCAAAAACAAGGAAAGGAAATCAAAATGTAAGTCAAGGAAAGCTCATACTCCAGCAATTAAATGTTCACATGGTCTCGAGTGCACTCCACGAAATCCTAAAACTTAAGCTTCCAAGGAATCACAGGGGTGTCAAAAGTTAGATTATCTCTCCTGGCTAGAAAATTTCACTTATCTGGGAATGCGCCAAAGGAAACCAGAGGAGGTGACAGAACAGGAATATTACAGAAGGGCATTACTGCTGCTAAAAAGCAAGACATTAAGAAGTACAGATGTAGAGAAAGCCACTATGGAAGAGCAAAATCAAGGAGAGGATATTTACCTTCAGAAAAATGACTTAATATCAGAAAAATGTGGACCAACTTTTCCAACGAAAGAAGATTAAGAAATCTACCAGTCTGATTCATTGTCAAAATATAAAAACATATTTTAAAACTTCCTCAATCTTTCATTCCGTACACCACGCACTGACACATGCTCAACCTGCAAAATGGGACTGATGAAGATTAAGAAAGAGGCAGATGTGGAAAAGAGAAACGAACTAAGAACCATGTACAGACTGCACAAGCACTAATAAAGGTGAAAGCTTACTTATTCATATTGTTTGAAATTTCTTTGTGTGTATTCAATATGTTTGTTATATAAATAAAACAAAATATATTGTTATTGTGAATGTAGCAGTACTTAGTTTCTAAGTTTTTACGTAATAAAATAATCCTTATAAACATCAATATGTTGGTTGTATAGTACATTATGTATTATAAAGAGGTGAAAATAAATAAAAAAATAATAAATGCATAAATAAAAAGCAACAAAAAAATAAATGTCAAAAATAGCAAAATTTCATGTCTTAATTTCTCGCTCATGCAGAAAAGTTAATCAGCATCTATCAGTTTTTGAAAAAACTCTGCATTTTCAAACCCCAAATTTGCACTAGTTAAACTGTGCTAACCAATTAGTATTGCCAATAAATAGAAAAAACAGTTTTTCTCAGAAACGCATTTTGTGTATCTATCGAGTTTTGAAAAAATGCTCCTCAATTGTGGATTACAATATATTCAATTAATAGGAGTTGCATTTTTCTTATATGGGAAGCTGATGTCAGTGTTGTTCAAATTTATAAGTTAAAACTGAGTCAATTAATAATACAAAACACTTGCTCCTAAGTTTCCTGGAACATATATCAGAACACTTTCCTCCACTCTGAGTTAATGTTTGACAATGGAGGAAAATAGCCTCTGAAACATGTTCTGGAAATGTGTTGAATTTGGTTTTCTGAGTTACTTTATTTACACTTCACTTATAAAATGTTGGGTAAAACTGGAACATTTTCAAGATCATTCGATCTCATCCTCAGCCGTTGGTTGTCTCAAAAAACCAGATTTAATATATGAAGAATACTTCACTGTTAATATTGCTTCTATTTTAATTTTACTATGTTCTGGAAAATTTAAAATGAGAATTGCTTTGTATCATTCACTCAGTTTTAACACCTAAGGATATGACTGAAAATTTGAAATTCTGAACTAACAATGCTAGCTTTCTTAAATTTATACCACAGTGGTAATGTGATGCAAACATATTACAGCCTAAATTTCATCCATTTGGCTCCAATAGTTTTATTTTTGTTATGTCACTAGAAAGTCCCTCACAACAACAAAAATAAAATTTTGGTTTAATATTTTAACCCTAGGTTCAAAATACATTTACTTTTTAAATTCATCCCATGTTTCTCTGAGTCTCTTTTAGTTTAAGCACCAACATTTTTGAACTTACAATTTTTTTTTGCCTAAAAATTGTAATTTTTTTGTTTAAAAATTAAAAATATATGCTTAGATACATCTGGCAATAAAACCTACGGCAAATTTTATTTTTTATCTCTCTGTGAATGTGTAGCAAATTTTATTCGTGCAATACAAAAACTGTTCTGCAAGGAACATTTCACAAGAAGAAAAATGCTAAAGATATCAACTGCAACAGAACCAAGAAAACACTTGAATGTATAGCTCACATTAAAATCCACACATTTAAGCACAGGACATTTTAAAATGGCATTCTGAAGGCAAATTATACATTTTTTGCTTTGGCAAATGTTCAATTATTTTATAAAATTAATGTAAAAAAAAGTTGCCTTTTTCTCAAATTTCATAAACTTTCAGTCATACATATTCCACAGAGTATATAGAGTATATTGTATATAGCCTGCCACAGTTTTTGCTTGTATATCCACCATAGTCTTTAATATCAAAGTATTGTCTTTCTGAATTCTGTCTGAATACCTGTGAATATTTTCCCAAAGTTCAACTGCAAGCAATCCCCATGTAACTATTAGGATTATTTATATTATCCTTACTTATGAGGGCCGTCCCAGAAGTACCTGATCTGACGTATATGTAGCAGTTGTTTCAAACAAATGACTATGGTAGAAAGTGCCAACTTATATAGCTTAAGTTTGAAGTTTGATGATGCTACATTGTTTAGTATTTGTTTGGCAGTCATCAATAGTGAATGTTCTCAGGAAACTTGTAAACATTGAATAAACTTGGACATTGTTATGTGATACAATACTTTTATTTTAAAGGTCTTAGTCCAACTAATATTAAAGCTGAGTATAAAATAAAGTATCATCTATATCAATCTTGCTCTTAGGGATTTCAAATAGTACAAGGTCTTCACTTATTTTCATAGTTGACTGGCTTATTGAGAAGCATGCTGTTTGAATCAGATATTCACAATAACCCATAGAAGATGTCAGATCTCTCACATTTGTAAACATGGCCATATGATTGTTAACATTAATTAAGTCTACCTGCATTATCTCAGCTACAATTATATTGTAGGGTTTTCATTTTAAAAGTTTAGCAACATTCCAAGTAAAAATTCCTGATTTTTGTGCAAACTTTCTCAGAGATTTCTATGGACTTGGTTCTAACTTTTCTCTGATGTCAAGTTTTTCCTCTGTAAGAACACAGTTTTTTCTTATCAATAATAGATCCCATTTGTTTACCTAAATCTATTCACAAGATTAAAAAGCCAATCTCTTGGGTATGGGGATAACATGTCTTCTCACATTCAAAAGGTCGCAAGTTTGAATCTCAGGATGAGTTACCTGGATAAGGTTTTGCCTTCTCCTAATAAGATGAATGTCTGGTAGCCCTTAGCTCTAGGCACAAAAGTAAATAAAGTTTTTATTTATGAACACTCTACCTGTTATGGTTCTAGGATGGGGTTTTTTTATTACGCTGCGTCACTTTTCTTTTACAAATGGTGCTCTTTTTATAAAATAATATAGCTTCGGACTGAGCAATGGGACTATTGTTTCTCTCAGGGCGTGGTACTAGATGGAATGAATAAACACTCGATGCAACTTCACTATAATATATTACTTTATTAACACTTCTTCTCGTCTTTACACTTGAATTATCTTTCGTCGCACCAATTTATGTTATTTTGAGTCTTTATTTTTCCAATCTCTCCATTTCTCTAATTTCTCTATAAAATATTAACCCTTAACATGCTGACCTGTCATGGCATGTAATGCGTCCTCTGATTGGTAATCAGAGGATATGGTCAGTGAATTTATTTTGATAATTCTCCCGGTCAGGTCGGTGAGACCCGTAAACCAACGACAGGTGTGGTCCTCCAGGCATTCTGGGGGTTGTGAGAGAGCAATGTGACCGCCAAAACATAAAAATATGGTGCTCTCTTAAAAGCGGTTACTATACTCCTATTGCTCTATGAGTGAAAAATATTGTAGAGCAAGAGGATTAATGACTTCATTGTCAGAAATCCAGCATTAGCTAACAACAACATATTCCACAGAGTTGATTTATGAATTGTTCCCTAGACGTTTTTTTTTTATCAGTATGAGTAAGTTTCAGACAAAGCAAGTTGTTATTGTGCTTTCTTGATTGTTCAAAATGAATTACGTGATACAAAGTCCCACCAACTCATAAGAGGAAAGTATTGGAATTTTGAATGCTCAAACATTGAAACGTACAGAAATTTGCAGTCAACTAAAGTAAGTGTATGGTGATAGTAATGAATGAAACAAATGTGATGAAGTGATGTTAAATGTATAACAATGGGCAAACAAACGTATATAATGAAACTCAACCTGAACATCCATCACAAATCACAAGTGATTTGAAGAATTGGGTGAACAAAAATATCATATAAGACAGATGTGTAACCCTAGTGGAGGGACAGATTCCTTTCCCCAAACATTTGTCACTGTATGATTGGTGACGTATCAAACCATCTTGGTTTACTGGACTGGCAGCAACTGACTACTACATTGGCATTCTACAGCTCAAGAACAGGCATGACAAATACTTAAATTACATGTGGAGAAATAAAGTAAGCTTTCATTTTATGAAATTCTCTTTTGTTTAGTATTAATAAAATAGTTTTTTAGAATATGTATATTAAAGCCAAATGGTCCTTGCTTAATGGGAAGAGCGTGCATATTGAAAAAATAAATTTAACTTACTTTATTGTATTTTATAATAACTAATATTCATTGACGATAATTAAGAATACTGTGAAGTCACATAATAAATATGGAAATCACTGGACTCAACTTGAGGCTCTTTTACCTTTACTTAACCACGTAGGACATGTTTTGCAAACAAAGATATAGCAGAAAAGCTGAATTTCAATTGCTGATATATTTATTAATAACACTTTACCCGACATTGCACAGGTAGATTTTTCAACTCAAATGACAGTTTAATCAATTTAATTTACCTTCCACCCCATAATCCACAACTCAAGACGCAACAGCCCATTCCAGGCCAAGGCTTACTGCTCAGCCACTGCATGCCCCACCTCTGCCCATCACAGGTGTCATGAGTGGGGTGCAGTACTTGAGGATGGTACGTGGTCAGCACCCCAATCTGTTCCCGCCGGTTATGTGGTCTACACAATCAGGGCCACTACTTTTTAAACAAGTAACTCCTCAATTGGCCCCTCAAGGATCTAACAAGGCCGAGTGCATCCTAGACCAGGTCTCCCAATGGGAGAAAATCCCCATGCCGGTACCAGAAATAGAATCCGGGTCTTCCACTTGGTAAGCAGCAGCACTACCACCACAATTCCACCCCATTCTTTACAAAATTATTGTACAATGATCAAGATTTTTATGGTGATTCCTCTTCATTACTTATAATTGTTGATCATGTACAGCCCCAACTATTCCTAATAATGGATGAAAAATTCTCTGATTTTCACTCAAAGATATATGAAACATCAGCACAATGTCAGACTTGAACCTCTCCTGGCAGTCTTACAATTAATTAGTTAAACATTTTTTGTTTAACAAACACAAACTTGCCTCACACAAACTGTTATTTATGCAGGTATAGTTTCATAAGAACTCTCCTACATCATCAGCTGCTCTTTAGTCAAGATCTTCCACACTGAGACACATTTTAAAAGTAAGGAATGAACTTATTTTTGGTTAAGCATCTCAAAAATAAAAAATACCTGTGTATATACCTGTCATCTATGTATGCCATGCCATAATAAAGTACTGTATAATAATTGTGGTTATCGTTTAACATTTATCTTAGAATTCTGCAAGTTGTCTCTTGGAATTCTTCATACCTGTCCAGAAAATCATCAATGCAGTGGTACATATCATACTGATATCCCCCTTCAATCAGCAATGCAATAGCATTCCAACAGGTAGCACTCCAGACACAATGGTATATTTTCAGCTTCATATTGTCCACTACTAGTAATGATATGCTGCATCCTACTGAAAGCTCTGAAGACCTATTTCCATATCATGCAGACAGGTTCAAAGAACACTCTCATGGTATAATTGGGGAAATTCCACAAACAGTCGCTAAGAGGTCATTACATTATCACCTGATATTACCATTGATTCAGCTGCCAAGGCTGATAGAAATACCACAACTGTATATCAATAGATGGCGCAAAGCAGAGGTGCATTTCTAGGTAATCATAAGCTTGCTTCAAAGAGTGACGTCATAAACTGGAAAGCAAAGGCACAAATAAAAATGAACAGCATCTGTCTTATAAAGTTTAATTTGAGAATATTTTTATTTTTGTATTTGGCTGAACCGTTACTTGAATGTGCTTTACATTTGTGTTATATAATTGGCGTAAATGTTTATTTATGGATACATTTATGTGCTTTATGTATACATATGGAAAAACATACAAGCTCACAAGAATATCACTAATATGCTACTTACGTGATCAACCATAATAATAATAATTATTAACATAAAAAGCTTCTTCATTCACTTAAACCCATAGACAAATAAGCAAGAATATTTGCTTCACATCACCATTTGAATCATAGCCATGTAAAGAGGAAAATTTTTTATACAGTATTATCACAGCGGCACAGGAGATACTAAATATTAGCTACTTCATACCACTACAAGTAAACTCTGGGTAGTAAACAAGGGCAACAATGAGTGGACAAGAACAAAGGGATTACAGACAGTTTGAGAAGTTACAAAGGCCGGAGTTTTATGACAACCTTCACAAAATGTGGCCTAACTACATAAGCAACTTGGATGGACAGTCAGTGAGTGTCCAAGCACTTTTACACTTTTACTGAGTGTATGGTCAGAGTCAGTTTAGTTAATCATCGGAGTTGTTTGTGTATGGTGAACAGTATTTGTGTCAAGATTATGATAGAATTATAAGTTCATGATGAATTGCAAATTGTGTTAATCATAAAACAGAGACTGTGCACAGTATTCAGTTTGGAATAAATACTGACATTAACAGCAACCAGACTTGTCATTTGCCACAGTACAGATACAAGTGTTTCAGTCAAACATCCAAGAGTTACAGCATATCTGTTAATTTCCTACAAGTTCTGGACATATAAAGTATTCACAATTCATACATAAATCAGTGTTATATGTTAAATAAAAATATTTGGAATAAGACACACAATTAACAAAAAATAAAATGAAATTTAATGCTTTGCTTGATTGCTGTCATCCTCAGTAGATATAACTATATGCTCTTCCAATGGAAAGGAGTTTGTCCTTGAGCATCCCCAGGCCGGTAACCAATTGGAGATCTGCTGTGTTGTCATATTGCTTTGCGCTTAAGATGGGCTTGACGTGCACCAAGAAATATGAAGAGTGGGGGTAATGAGCTTGCAATGCTGTAAACGTATCTTATTGGCTGCAGATCAGAACTCTTCCCATTTAAAAAGCACTATAGTCTCATCATTCTTATTTATAAAGAACATAAAAATAATATTAAGTAACTCCAAGGATCCAACTAAGTGTAGAATGCTGTCACAGAGTAATCAGCTAGACCAAAGATTTGGAGCCCAAACAAGGGATGCCTTTAAAAATAACCACTGCACAAATGTATCTCCAATACTTGTGATACCAGGCAAACAAATAAGTATTCTGACTAAGTGTTGTCAACTCCAAACTGGATGGTCCAATAATCTAATTTGGAACAAACTTCATATGCACATACACCTTACACCTCAAGTTACTCTAATATGATGAAATGTAGTGGAACCTTGAATTCTTAGCAATCCCTATAATCAGTAAATCTAATATTGTCTATGTACCAAAGATCAGGGTGTTATTGTTGCTGTCTAATGCCTGGCATTTGGCAATGAAGCCATTAGCTCTCGTATACTCCATTTCTTATGATGAATCCGGCAGGTAATACTGAGCAATTTTGTAAACTCCTATTGTAGTAAGGTGTTTAGCTAGGTAGTTGTGCCCCGTTAGACTAAATTTAGCTACTGCAGATTTACGTGGTATGTGAGGAATACTCTCTGCATTGGAAATGATATTCCATTTTTTTGTCTATAGCTGTATGTTGTAGGTCATGAGATTGCCTTTCTTTATAAATATTTTTGATGATTCTTTTGATAGATAGGAAGGTTATGATAGTAGGATTGGATTGGGGTACTTTAGTTCCTGTCTTTGCAAGAAGGTCAGCAGTTTCATTTCCAGCAATTCTACAATGTGCTGGTATCCATTGAAGTATTACTTGTTTGTGTAGTTTTTGGAGTTGCTGGAACACTTGACATTATTTAATTTTGAGAGATGCCTTTCTGCCTTTCTATTTGTGTTTAGTGTACACATTGCCACTTTAGAATCTGATAGAATAAAAACTTTTTGGAATTTATTTATTCTGTAGAGGAGTTGTTGAAGGGAGAAAGTATGGCCAATATTTCTGTGTCAAAGTTTATTGTGTGGCACCCAACTGGCTGATAATATGAAAATAATTTGCAAGTTATTCCTGCTCCTGAACTGTTGTTAATTGTGGATCTGTCAACACACATGTGGAGCCAATCTTCTGGTGGTTATCTTTTATTTATAGCTTCTAGTGCTAAAGCTTTTAATATGTTGTTAGCTAATGCTGGATTTCTGACAATGAAGTCATTAATCCTCTTGCTCTCCAATATTTTTCACTGATGGATGGGGCACTAGAAGTGGCCGGGCATATTTGAAGGTGGTCTCGATCCATTTCCTCTTGCAGATCACATAGAGGACAGAGTGGTGAAGAATATATCCCAATTCTGTTTAAATGTTTTGCCAGACAATCATGTCCTGTAATCAACCTGAAGGTTGCAACTGCTGTTTTTCGAGGATACTCAGGAATCACTGTTTGAATGTTTGGTAGTTCCCATCTTTTATTCTTTGATTTTTCATAGTAATATTTTGCAATAATTTTTTTGAATTCAGAGTTGACTAATCTTTTAGCTGCATAAAATGGTAAATTAACTATAGATTTTTGTACACCGCTGGTACCCTTTTTTGCAAGAAAATCAGCTTTCTCATTACCACTCAGTCCACAGTGAGCCGGTATCCATTGGAAGACTAGGTGTTTTTGAAGTGCTGTTAGATGGCTAAGCATCTTCCAACATTCTATAATAGTTTGGTTTTTTGGTGACAACTTGGAAGTAATTGCTATAATTGCTGCCCTGGAATCTGAGAGAATAACCGCTTGCTGAAAATGTGAAATTCTGTACAAAAGATTTTGTAGGGCCATTCGAATTGCTTCAATTTCTCCATCAAAGTTAGTAGTTCCATAACTTAAAGATTTGTAATAGGAAAAGAGGTGACATGTGACTCCAGCACCTGCTCCATCTTTGTTTGATATCAATGATCCATCAGTATAAATATGGAGCCATTCGTGTTCTGGAAATCTAGTATGGATTGTCTCTAATGCCAATAATTTTAGAACACTAGTTGGAGTATCACTTTTCTTAACTTCTTCTGTCAGGTGTAAATAATATGTGATGTCTAATGTATGTGTTGGATTGACTTTAGATATGAAGTTTTCCTTTGAATTAGGAAGGTGTACATCCTTCTTGATGTCTTGAATTTTGGAAAGAAAGCTCTCCTGAGTCTTTAGTGTATGTGTAAAATTTCTCTTGTGCCATGTATTGAATGGGAGTCTGATCAACTTTTCGTGTTGAATAAGAGCCGTTTTTTCTATTTCATATTCAATGAGGTATTGGTTGGTTAGTATTTCCATAGCTGCTATTGGTGTGGTTTTGATAGCACCTGTAATTAATCTCAGACTTTGGTTTTGAAAGATTTGAATTTTTTTTGTGTTTGCTGTTACAAGAACTTCGCTGCAGTAAGTAAACAATGGTTTTATATATATATTATATGTTGTGTTAAGCGTTGCTCTGGAACATCCCCACTTCATTCCTGTTAGACGTTTTAACAGTGAAAGGCGCCTCTCTGCTCTTTGTATTACATTTTCTATTTGTTTGGTCCATGTAAGTTTGGTATCAAATGTAACTCCTAAATACTTTGCTTCCTTTGTTTCTGGTAATTGTTGACCCTCAAAATTTAGTTTTATTTTTAGTGGTTTTTTTCTTAGTGAAAAGATTTGGTAGTTTGATTTTGTTGTATTAACAGTCATTAAATTTTCTTTGGTCCACCTCTGTAAGTTGGTTAAGGATTGTTGCATGGTTTTTTCCAGTTCTGTACTTTTGCTTTTTGGTTTTGAAGTCCACATTACCAAGTCATCAGCAAATAGTGCACACTTCACGCCTGATTCTTGTATTTGTTGTGGTAGATCATTAATAAATATATTAAAAAGTGTAGTGCTGAGCACTGCACCTTGTGGCAAGCCACGGTGTATTTGTTTATATTTAGATATATTTCTTCCATATCTGGTAGCAATAAAGCGTTGTGTTAGGAAATGACATAGCCATGAAAACATTGGACCTTGTATCCCTATTTTTTTTACTTTCTTTAGTAGTTTTGTTCTGCATATAGAATCATATGCGCTTTGAAAATCAATAAAAACTGATAAATTATCTTCTTTTCTATTGAAGGAGTCTTTAATTTCTTGACTGAGAAGTAAGACTTGTTCATTTGTAGAGTGGAACTCTCTGAATCTAGCTTGACATGGGGATATTAAATTTTGTGATTCTAGAAACCAATTTAACCTGTTTGACACCATTCTTTCCATCACTTTTGCTATTATGCTGGTAAGAGCTATTGGTCTATAATTTTTTATTTCTGATGCTGTTTTGTCTTTCTTCAAGAGTGGGACAATTATTGCTTTTCGCCATTCAGCAGGTACAGTGGTTTTCCAGGATAGATTGTAGAGTTTCAGTAGTAGTTGTTTTGCTGTTTTTCCAAGGTTTTTTATGAACTCTGGATGTATGTGATCTGGTCCAGGAGACTTTTTGTTTTTTAGATTATTTATTGCAATGTTCAATTCTTGCATATTGAAATTTTGAAAAAAGATATTGCACTGAGTGTTAGGATTACATTCTCTTTCTTGTTTCGAATCTTTCTTAAATTCTTTACGTTCCTTTTTATTATTTCTTGTTACTTTGTGTGCATTAGCATAATATTTATTGAATGTTTCGGCTATGACTGCATCATTTACTAACATTTTATTGTTGTGTATGATAGGTGTGCTGTTGTTTTCTTTCCTGTCCTTGACATTTTTTATGAACTTATGAGCTTTGTTACCATCTGTCCTATAATCCATTTTTTCTAAGAAATTATTAAAGTGATTCCTTTTAGCAGTATTAATTTCTTTTTTTAATGAGGCACATTTCTTCCGCCATATTTGTGTATCTGATATGTTTTTTGTTTGTTCAGCTGTATTTCTAGCTATATCCCTTTGCTTTTTCAGTTCTTCTAACTGGGGGTTCCAAAAGGGTTTGAAATTTTTAATTCTTCCACGAGGAATATGTTTTTTTGCAGTTTCTAGGATGACTCAGAATTCTTTGTTCATATGATCTGGTTGGTCATGCAGCTGTGAGTTTGTTTGTTCTTTAAATTTATGTTCTAATTCAGTTTTATATTTGTTCCAATCTGCTTTTTTGAAGTTCCAATACAGATTCGTAAGACCTTGACTATTATTTGTGTTCTCTAGTTTTATATCAGCAATTACTGCTCTGTGACCAGAACTTGGATCTTCTATAACTTGTTTTTTAATTTTTGAAACAATATCTGTTGTAGCTAACAAGAGGTCTGGGTTACTACCCGCTCCAGAATAATGTATGAAGGTTGTGGGATCTTCTTTACTATAAATCAGTTCAAAAGTTGTGGTATTCAAAAATTCTTCCACTATCTTCCCTGTAGAATCCACTTTTTCATAACCCCATCTTTTGGAATGGGCATTGAAATCCCCAATTACGATTGTTTTATTTAATTGGTCAATAAGTGAGAGATCCGGTACATTCCTGGGAGGATTGTAAATACTGTATAAATGTAGATGTGTTTTGTTATCCCAAAAATTTAGCTTTATTAATTCACTTTTATCTGTGTTATCCATTTCTTTAACAATTTCAAAGGAGGTTTTAATATCCTTTTTGACTCCAACTAATATTCCACTACTTATCTGTCTATTTTTGGGTAGTAAGTGCAGTAAAAATCCAGTAAAATTGAAGTATTTAAGTTGGTCATTTGTTAGATTTGCTTCTTGTATTACAAATATGTCAATGTTATAGTCAAATACAATTTTATTCAGTTCTACTCTTTTTGTTTGTGTGAGACCACCCGCATTCCATTGTAGAAGTTTGATGTTAGATCTTCTATTAATATAATGTTTTGGTTCTCGAGAAGTAGTCCCCGCCCGGAGATCCGAATGGGGGACTATTTTAACTCCGGAACATTTTACCCCTCGAGTCATATTTCATAAAAAAAGAGAGCAATAGCAGTAATAGTAACCGTTTTTTTAGAGAGCACCATATTTTTATGTTTTGGCGGTCACATCGCTCTCTCACAACCCCCAGAATGTCTGGGGGGCCACACCTGTCGTTGGTTTACGGGTCTCACCGACCTGACCGGGAGAATTATCAAAATAAATTCACCGACCATATCCTCTGATTACCAATCAGAAGACGTATTACATGCCATGACAGGTCAGCATGTTAGGGGTTAAGGTTTTATAGAGAAATTAGAGAAATGGAGAGGTTGGAAAAATAAAGACTCCCTAGCCCTCAGGAACCCTAATAGCATCGGGGTCGGAAGAGAACAAGAGATGACCAAGGTAAGGTCAGATAGGAAAGTTACAGTGAGGAGCAAAACACCAGTAAGTGGAAGTAATGTTCTGCTCAGCTTGGGTACCTTGTGGTTGCCATTCACATATCCCCTAGATGGAGACCCCTGAGTACAAGCTTTTAATATATGATCAGGCATTATAGATTCTAAGAGCAGTACTTCAAAGTTAAAATAAATGTCAAGCGGTTGATAGTTTAAAGAATTTTCCTTATGAAGAATATTGTGACATTGATAATTTTGGTACACTATAAAGTTTATACACTCGGAACAAAAATTTATTACAGGCCGGACAGGCCATCTACTCTTCACGTATGCGGAAGCATGTCCTAAAAGCATACGTTGCATGGTAAGGTGTCAATAACTTCTGTCCAGGTAACGATTACAGCTGTTCTCTATAATAATAATAATAATAATAATAATAATAATAATAATAATAATAATAATAATGATAATGATGATAATGATGATAATGATGATAATGATGATAATGATGATAATGATGATAATGATGATAATGATGATAATGATGATAATGATGATAATGATGATAATGATGATAATGATGATAATGATGATAATGATGATAATGATGATAATGATGATAATGATGATAATGATGATAATGATGATAATGATGATAATGATGATAATGATGATAATGATGATAATGATGATAATGATGATAATGATGATAATGATGATAATGATGATAATGATGATAATGATGATAATGATGATAATGATGATAATGATGATAATGATGATAATGATGATAATGATGATAATGATGATAATGATGATAATGATGATAATGATGATAATGATGATAATGATGATAATGATGATGATGATGATGATGATGATGATCATGATCATGATGATGATGATGATGATGATGATCATAATAATAATAATAATAATAATAATAATAATAATAATAATAATAATAATAATAATAATAATAATAATGATGATGATGATGATGATGATGATGATGATGATCATGATGATGATGATCATGATCATGATCATGATGATGATGATGATGATGATGATCATAATAATAATAATAATAATAATAATAATAATAATAATAATAATAATAATAATAATAATAATAATAATAATAAAGTGAGGAATTTGGACATGGTATACACCATGCCCGGGCTGCTTAGGGTTTCCCCTCTTCAGCCTAGCTTGGTTTTTTGTCTGTCGTGTGCTTGGAGATCTTCGGCGGTGGGGCAGATTGTCATGTACGTATGATGTGCATGTGTTTTGGTTAAGTATTATTGTGTTTTATAGTATAATATAGATATGTATTTTGTTTGTTTGGTTTTTTTTTTTTTTTTTTTTATTTTTTATTAGTGCACATCAGTGACGTTCGAAGGCGGGTTTTTTTGGTGCCAGGTCCCACAACCATTTGGTGCCGACTGAGAAGAACATGGATTTTTCTTGTCGTAATTGTTGTTTCCTTGTGATGCTGCAATGAATCGCCTCGCATTACTGTTGTCTTTTGATCTTGTTTTCCTGTCGGGGTATAGGTTTATCTGTTTAGTAGCTGGTTGAGTGTCTGTATGTGTTGTTCTACTTTATCCAGTTCGTCTTGTTGGTATTTATCATATATCCTGATCAGTGTGAGCAGTGGTGGATTTTTTTCTTCTTGGCCGGGAGGGAGAGTTCTCATATTTTGCGCTGTTCTTATAAGTTGTCATCTGTGTTTTCTTGTGTGGGCGTTGTGGATATATTTTAGCATTAGTTGGGCTATGTGGTTGTCTATGGGTTTAGTATTTGTGTGGCTGTGTACTAGATTTGATTTGTAGTCTTCCTTTAGTTTGAAGGCCGTTCTTAGACATCGTCGTTCGAATGCCTGTATTTTTCCGATGGTCTTGTGGTTAATGAGGGGCATGAGGGCGACTGCGGCGTATGTTAATTGAGGCCTTATGAGAGCCATATATACTTTTTTGAGGATTTTTGGGCTGAGCCCCTGGTTGTCGAGGTGGGCGAGGAAGTTTAGCATGGAGTGTACCTGTCTGGTTCGTTGGAGTAGTTTCGTATAGTGTAGTTGTACGGAGAGCTTGTTGTTAATGAGGACGCCGAGATACTTGATGGTTTTTTGGCAGTTGATTTCGGTTTTTTCGAATTTTATGGTGGCATATTTTTTTGTTTTTTTCCTGATTAGGATGGCTTGTGTCTTCTGAACGTTGATGTTGATGCGCCACTTTCGTGTCCAGTCCGAGAATTTCTTCAGTTGACGCTCGAGTTGGTGTTTTGCCATTGTTATCCTCGGACTGGTGCACCAGTAAGCTGTGTCGTCTGCATATTGTGCAAGCTGTATTTTTGGGTGAATGGGCTGTGGGGTGTCTGCGGTAAAAATTATGTATAAGAGGCCTGATATGGCACTTCCTTGGGGTGTTCCGGCTCTTAAATGTATGGGGTTTGACAGTTTGTCTTGTATCCTGATCTGTGCTGTCTGTCCGTGAGAAAACTGGATATCCACCTCATGAGTCGTGCGTGAACTTTATATGTGGAAAGTTTGTAGAGGAGACCGTTCAGCCAGCATTTATCTGACTGAACGTCTAGGAAGGCTGCGGCGGTGGTATAACCTCTGTTGTATCCATCCTGGAATTGTGACATTACCCGTGCAAGCTGATCCTGTATGGTAATGTCACCTCGGTACCCTGCTTGTGTGTTAGGTAGTATGTTGTTTAGCTCGCATATTCTACTTAGTCTCCCTACCATGATTCTCTCGAATACCTTTGATAGGGTAGACGTAAGTGATATGGGCCGATAGTTTCTGTGGTCTGATTTGAGTTTCCCGGGCTTTTCAATCAGATGGATGTGCGCTGTTTTCCATTGCCGGGGGTGGTATCCGTGTTTCAGCATGAGGTTGTATACGTTGGCTATTGCTTCGATGGTACATAATGGGAGGTGTTTCAGCATGTGGTAGGTGATGCCATCGGGTCCGGGCGCAGTGTTTTTGGTATGGGATACTATTTTGATGATTTCTTGTGGTGTGACTGGTGTTTCTGTGTTGTCTTCCGGGTTTAGGTCTTCAATGGGGAACTGTGGGGTGTAGAGCTGTTCATTCTGTTTGATGTATTTGTTTACTGTGTTGTAGTGTCCTTTGTGGAAGTGAGGGCTTTGTGGCGTCTGAAACACATCATTGTAGTGTTGGCTGAAGATTTGCAGTTTTTCTTGGATGTCGTGTATATCACGTCCATCCTTTTTGAGTGGGTAAGTGGGTGTGGTTTTCTTCCTTGTGCTTTTTACAAGTTTCCAGAATTTCGCTGGATCTCTGGCGTGTGTGTTGGTGAATTGTTCTAATTTGTTTTCCCAGTGCTTTTTGTTATGTTCGTAGATCTGGTCTTTTACTTCCTGTTGCAGTCTATTTAATATTGTTTTATCCGCCGGGTAATGTGTCTTTAGGTATGTTCTAAAGGCTTTCCTTTTTTGTTTGATGAGATGGATGATTTCTTTTGGTAGGGGTTTACTATAAGGGTTTATGTTGATGGTTTTTGTTGGTATTGCTGCTGTTTTTGCTTGTGTGATGATGTGTGTTATTTGTGTTGCTTGTTCTTCTAGTTCTTGCTGTGTGTTGGGTGTGATGCGTATAAGGTTGTTTGTCAGCGTTGTTGCAGTCTGTCTGTAGAGTTCCCAGTCGGCATTTTCCGGGTCCAGTGTGGTGATGGTTCGCCGGGTTTGTGCGTTCCATGGCCCTGTACGCAGCGTGACAATCACCGGTATGTGGTCGGTGTCTGGTGGCGCGTCTGTCTCTATGTTTTCCACTAGGGCATAGGCTCGTTTTGACGCTAGGATTTTGTCTGGGGATGTATTGTTTTGATTGTGGTTGCCTAGTCTTGTGGGTCCAGGTATTAGAACTATTCTTAAGTCCGTGTTATTTAGTACTTTTTTAAGTTCTCGGTCGTGTGGGTTAGTACATTCATCTAAAAATTCTCGGTTGTTGGCATTGAGGTCTGCAGCTATGATTAGATTTTTATAGTTGTCGTTGAGGTATTTTATCAGATCGTGTGGGAATGTTTCGGTGGGAGAGACGTATATTGTGGCTATGTATGCTGTTCTCTATAATCTTTCTCTGTAATTTATATTGGAGCATTTTATAGTCTAAAGTACCTCTCTTACTTTTGTAAAATATACTTCTTAAACACTAGAACTACATGTCAGTTCTGAACAGTAAACTTCACCACTCCAGCCCACTTAACAACTAATGCCTCTGAGCTACCCCCTCCTGAGCATCCCTTCTAATATCACTATGTATTTGGGGATGCTACGTAATGGTTCACGAGTGAACATTGCAATATTTTCTTTTGAATGAGGCAAGTTGTATCTGTTTTTTTATTTTTGTGATTTTTGATAAGAAACTTTCTTGAGATTTCAATTTGGTTTGTAGAAGCTGTGTTTTTTCCCATTTTGTTGATAGTAATCTTAACATTTTTTTTCATGTTGGATTAATGCCTGTTCTTCTAATGTTGAGGATATTGGGGGATTTTGGGTTAGAGCTTGCAATGCTGTTATGGGTGTTGATTTGGTACCTCCAGTGATTAGTCTGAGTGCTTGATTTTGACATATTTCCAGTTTATTAAGATTAGAGTTGTTTGCTGTAATCAATATATTCCCATTGTAGAGAAGGATAGGTTTGATGAAAGTTTTACATATAGTAGTGACAGTGTGTCGGAAACTATCCCATTTGGCTCCTGCTAATCTTTTTAGAAGTGGGAATCTTTTTGTTGCTTTATTCGTTGTTGTTTCAACATGGTTTTTCCATGAAAGCTTTGAATCAAGAATAGTGCCTCAGTATTTTGTTTGTGGTGCTTGATTTAAGGATACTTTTTCCGAAGAAGATCAGGGTGTAATAAGGGTAAATAGCAAGTAAGAATTAAAAGCACAGAAAGCAACAGTAATCTTTGCCCTGACAATATTATTCACCATATCCATATCATCCTGCTATTAAAATTTTAAATATGAAGTAAAATGTCAATCAAAAACTGTCATGAGCACATTATTCAAAGTATCTTGAACATTTACATATCAAACTATTGGAACAAATCCTTTACCTTTTCATTTTTAGTTTGTTTGCTGTTACTTCTCCAAGGAGCTAAACTTTTTCATTTTTCATATGGGAGACTGACTGAGAGACCAAGGACAGTATTATTACTTGAACGCTAAGTTTTAATGCTAATTTTATTTATCTTATTATTATCATATTATTCATAGTTTCAGACTCTGTGGAGTCTAGGGATTGGCTCTTGTTCCCCCACCATAGCCAGGAATGGAATTCAGGACCTATCTGGTTTGAGAAGCCACAATGCACATCACCTGACCAAAGGCAAGGTTTCAGATCATACATGTAAAGAAGCAGTGAGTGAGTGAATGTGTAGTGGTTAAGCACCTATCAACAACTATGTATTTAGGGCCCGAAGTCGAAAAATGAAAACAGGGAAACTCAACTGGCGAAACCTTAGCCTTTAAAAGCTAAAAATTAAAACAGTTAAAACTTAACTAAAAAAATGATCAGTAAAAAGGTTAACCTGTTAAAACGGTAAAAATGTAAAACACTTTAATATGTTAAAAGCTCCAAAATAAAATACACATTACACTTGCTTACCAAAGCCGATATTGGCAACAAATCTCAGCACTATATTTACAGCTACTGGGTATTACCTAAAATTGCACATAGTATAAGACCCAGGCCAAGGGACTTGTGCTCATGAGCCTATCACAGACAGTCAATAAGAACATGTGTGATGGAAAGTGGAATGCTGCATGTCACACAGACAGGTGCAGGATCACCATGCAAAACGTATAGGTAGCTCGGATGTGGCCTATCCTCTAGCAGTTAAAATCATCTCTTCCCATCTGGATCCCTGCAAGAGGTTAACCGGGGTAGTACGTTGTTCTTGATTGTCTGCAAATGAATGCCAGCTAATGCTTTCCAAGACTGCTGCCAGAGGATTAATAGATGGTGATGGAAGTATCGCTGATTGTAAAGAAGAACGAGTTCCTATTTCATTAGTCACATGTCAGGTTTGTTTAGCTATTACCTCATTTGCAGAGATGTAGCTGGCTATGCTTTTACTCATTCTTAATGAAAATTCATTGTTATCTCTGCAATTGTCTTCTCCAGCTTGCTTATATGGTTAACATCCAGGTCTTTAAATTCTTATTAGTTGTTTTAAGTCATATGGGATTTGAAATTAAAAACTGTAAAGTACAGCAATAAGTTTCCAATTAAAAAAGTACTACGTTTAAATGAGGTTCAAACATCTAAATGTGTGTAGTACACAAATAAGCCCATCAAGCAAGCAAGCAAAACAAACAAACAAACAAGAAAGCAAGCAAGCAAGCAAACAAACAAACAAACAAACAAACAAATTTGCTTATACCTCATGTTAAATATATCAGAAGTGATTAAGAAAATGACACATTCAACAGTAATTGAAATGCTGAGTGGATAGGTGACTTAATTTCACTTAAGTTTCTGAAGGCTTCAATCTCCATCACTGACTGTATGTCCACTGGTATCTGGAAGGGGATCCATTACTTCAATATCAGATGTACTGCATTCTAACTGACTAGCTGAGAACTTCATTGTCATCAACAAATTGAATTTCAGAATTCATTACTCTGTGTGCATTTTTTCCCTCATACTGTGAGTTCTGCTAGTGTTTTGACATGTATTAGAAGCTTTATTTCCTACACAATGCATTATGCTGACCAAAAATGTTAAGCTTGAAGATTTGTCTACTGCTTTAAGTTTTAGTTTTCTTATATGTTTCTTTAGCCTGGTTTATGGGTTTCTCTTGGTTTCTTCCTATTGTAGTCCTCACAATCAATCTGGTAAATCCCTGATTTGTTTGTGTGTTAGTCTGTTTTTTGGTGAATGATAAACTAAATTTTTGAAGCTGTGTTTACATATGTCATGTTCTAGAGACAGTTCGTTGAATTCATATAACTGTATGGGTAGAACATGAATGTATGAATCTGAAGGACATGAAAAGCATATTTACATAAAACAAATCCATGCTTATCCTCACTGACTATTTTCTTAAATTCATAATTATGTCATTCACAATAATAATTAGCAACAAAGAAATTATAAAAAGATTGGAAGAAAAAGATTGCTTCTGGTTAATGAAGGAGGCAATCAAAGCGAAGTATGAAAAGGACACCAGTTAAAATGGGGCATGTTTAATGGCATTTAAAACCATTAAAATGTTGGCCACTAGAGGACACACACAAAATAGAAAAGAGGGATGAAACTTTGTAAAATGTTATTACCAAATAACAAGAATGACAAGGAAACAGTAATCAACAATGATAGGGATGGGGAAGGAAGGACAAGTATTGAATGAAAGGAACAAAAAGAAGAAAAGTGGAGCATTAGTGCGTGTACCAAAGGTATGGAGGAAAATTGTGTGAGGATTTGGAAAAATCAAGGAAGGAAAATGAGAACAAAATATAAACACAACAAAAAAAGAGGCAAACGAGCAGGGAACAATATAATGCATACAAAGAATAAAAAAGGAAAAACAGAAGAAGGGAAAAATATGTGGGACAAGAGAGACTTGCCAAATGGATGAGAATAGCTGCAAGCACCTTTAAAAAATGGATGTTCAAGTTCTGTATTGATAACTTACATCTCTATCTTTAACATTTACATCAGCAGCATGGTTAAGCAGCAGGCGAACAACATCTTCGTGCCCCATATGGGCTGCCCAATGAAGTGGCCGCCGGTCTTTCTTGTCACATGCGTTGACAACACAACCATTTGAAAGAAGGAGTTCTGCCATCTGTCATAGCAAAAAGAGCCAGGTAACTACACCTTTTACCATATACAGTCTCAGAAACCCTGTAGAAAAAAGAAAATCTTACCTCATGATGACCATTGTAAGCTGCATGATGCAGACCTGTGCGTCCTCCCCTATCCGTCACGTTGATATTAGGTAACAAGGGAATGATACTTTCTGCACAGTTTACTGCATTATTTGCTGCAGCCACATGAAGTGGCGTCTGCCAGTTCCTGTCGCGTGCGTTAACATCTGCTTTATGCTTCAGCAGGATATCCACAGTTTCCTGAAGTAAAGGTAAAAATCTCATACTTTCATAATGCATACTCTCGAAAATACCCATTCATGCTTCATAAGTGAATCTTTTAAATGAATCATTTTCTTTTCAATGTTGTTGTTGTTGTTGTTTTCTAATGCCTTGCATCTGGCAATGAAGCCATTAGCATTCATGCTTTCCAATACTTTTGAACTGTAGTTTCTTCTGGTCTTAATACTTCACAGGTCTTCGAGTAGTCTCTTTTCAATGTGACAGAAAACATTTTCAATTAATTCTGTTATCATATTAAAAAAGAAAAATTGGTCGATTAAAAAAACCAAGACAACACTCACTATTTAAATTTCCTGGAACATGTTTCAGAGGTGAGTGAGTGAGTGAGTGAGTGAGTGAATGAGTGAGTGAGTGAGTGAGTGAGTGAGTGTGTTGGGTTTAAGGGCCCGTCGACAACTTGGTCATTAGGGCCCCAGTCCAAAAGTAAAATTACGTACGGTGAAGTTTTAAAACATCACCCATTAAAAAGTAAAAATCTAAGGTTAAAATAGATAAAAAAACAGCTAAACAACTATTAAAACGTTTCATTTAAAAGGCTAAAAACAGAAACTTAAAATTGCTACAAAGTAAAAAACACTAAAACGTTAAAAAAAAAAAAAAACCAAAAATACGGCAATCTAAAAGGCTAAAATCTCTGAAATAAAATAACCTTACACTTGCTTCATAAAATCAATTGTGGAACAAAACCGCAGCACTGTATTTACAGATACTGGGTCGTTGCCTAAAACTGACGACAGTGTAAGGCCCAGGCCAACGGACTGGCGCTCACGAGCGTATTGCGGACAATCAAGAAGGACATGTGCGACGGAGATTGGAATATTACACGTTGTACAGACAGGCTCCGGATCACCACGCAAAAGGTGTCCATGCGTGGCTCGGGTATGGTCTATCCTCAGGCGGGTTAAAACCACCTCTTCCCGCCTGGAATTCCTGCAGCTGGTATGCCAGGGTTGTACCGTGTCCTTGATTGTCTGTAACTGAGTGCCAGATAACGCTTCCCAAGATTCCTGCCAAAGAGCAAATAGATGGCGACGGAAATATTTCTGCACATCTATATAGGGGAGCGTACGGGTGGAATACTCCGGAAGGCGACATGCAGACTTTGCAGCCGCATCCGCCGCCTCATTGCCCGGAATACCCACATGGCCTGGGATCCACGTAAAAACAAACTGGTATCCGCGAGACAGTAGCTGAGAAATCAACGTCTGGATTTTAACAACCAATGCCGAGGTGCCGATAATCTGTTGCAGGGCCTGGAGAGCGCTAAAAGAATCGGAACAAACGATAAAACTTCCAGGACCTGAACTGGATATAAAAAGGAGGAAATAAAATATGGCAAACAACTCGGCGGTAAATACTGAACTAGCGTCCAGTAGGCGGTACGAATGAGCGTCACCGTTGTATATAAAGGCGCAACCCGTCACACTACCCATCTGGGAGCCATCGGTAAATACCGGACAGGAAGTCCGGTATCCCCCCAGTAGTTGCGTGAATAGTTGGCGAAACACGGAATGAGGGGTAGCTATCTTAACACAGCCCAACAGCTCCAGGTCAAAGCGTGCGCGCTGGAGTTGCCAGGGAGGACATCGGCCATGTGAATGCCACTCTACGGCTTGTTTCAGAGGTAGTTTCCTACATTATCAATCGGACATCAATTGAATTTGTAGACGTTGGCTCATCCATAGAATGCTCTGGCAGTAATTCTAAGGACTTGTACAATGGGTCGTTCTGTGGGATATCGAAATTGAAAACTCTGTCCTTGTTCTTCCAGATGAAGATCTGTTTCCATGTTGATAATTCTTTATTTCCTGATATTTCTTTTAATAGTTTTGGACCCAGATTAATGTTGTGATTTTTTCTTCAAAAATTGATGGCAACTGCTGATTTTTCTAAGTGTTTGTTTTACACAACTGAAATGTTCTTCGACTCTTGTATTCAAATTCCTCAGCTCAAACAATAAAGACAGCATTCTAGGAAATAAAAGGTCTGGAATCTACCAAATAGAATGCAATACCTGCAACCAGGTTTATATAGGAAAAATTAAAAAAAAGAGGAATTTGGAAACAAGAGTCAAGGAACATTTCAGATGTATAAAACATAAACACTTACAAAAATAAGCAGTTGCCATCCATTTTTTGGAAAGAAAATCACAACATTAATCTGGGTTCAAAACTATTAAAAGAAATATCGGAAAATGAAGAATTGAGAAACGTTGTTTCAAAACTCGATAGACGCAAAATTTTACGAAATTGAGTTATATATAGTATCAGCATAATTTTCACCTTCTGCACTCGTTTAACAGTGGGTTTTTCGGTCTTTGAGGGATTTTTTTATACATTGAATTCACACACATTCACACTTTCATTCATACTTCCAGACTCAGGGAAGGATGAGGAATAATCTTGGCTGGAGAAAAATTCCTACCCCATGCCAAGAATCAAACCCGGGACCCCTTGCACAGTAGGCAGGTGCTTCTGCAAGCTTTGCTATACTTACATGGCATTTTTATTCTTAGTTGAGACACTGCACTGTACTATGCACAATGGACAGGAGCTCAGATTGTGAAACTGTACCAGTCGTAAAATGTGCGGGAGGTAGGAATTGCAAAAACAAGGAAAGGAAATCAAAATGCAAGCCAAGGAAAGCTCATACTCCAGCAATTACATGTTCACATGGTCTCGAGTGCATTCCACGAAATCCTAAACGTAAAGGGCATAAGCACTGTGATGCAGCTGATTTGACTTATAATGATATAAGTGGATTTCACCAACACCTTTCCGTGCTCAACAAAATAGATCAGATAAATTCCTTATGAAATATATGAGTATTACATCTCAAAATGTTATTAAAAAAAAAAAAAAAAAAAAAAAAAAAAAAGAAGAAGTTGCAATCAATAGGTGTGAAAAGTAACATGCTTAAGTGGATAACTCAGTTTATTTCACAAAGATTTTGTGCCACAAAATATAATACATACATTTCCAAATATAAACAAACACACCGAGGACTTCCACAAGGTGCTGTTCTGAGCACAACACTCTTTAACATATATATAAATGACCTTCCATCAATAATAAAAACTTTAGAAACCAAAATTGCTCTATTTGCTGACGATGTAGTCATTTGGACTTCAGGCTCTTCAAAAAAACCTGAATTAATTAAAGACAGAATAGAAACAGCCCTAAACAAAGTACATGAATGGAG
Source organism: Tenodera sinensis (assembly GCA_030765045.1). Classification (NCBI taxonomy): domain Eukaryota; kingdom Metazoa; phylum Arthropoda; class Insecta; order Mantodea; family Mantidae; genus Tenodera; species Tenodera sinensis. Next base: position 128,934,494 of record CM060966.1, on the reverse strand, counting down.
CTCCAAAAACCTCATGACTATCAATGTGGAAAAAACAAATTATGAATTATTTACACTAAAATACAAACCAGTTAATATTAGCATAAATTATAATGGTAAACCACTCAAAGCAGTTGATGATGCCAAATACTTAGGCATCACTTTCGACAGAAAGCTAAGTTGGAAAAAACATATAACAAACATCTCAGAAAAGGTTGAAAAGAAATTGCAAATCCTGAAAAGGTTAGCTGGTGCTAAATGGGGCTGCTCAAGGAGAGTCCTTAACACAACATACAAAATGTATATTAAACCAAACCTCTTGTACTGTTCTGAAGCTTTAATAACAGCAGCAAATGCTAACATCAATAAACTTGAACAAATACAAAATCAGGCTCTTCGCCTAATCACTGGAGCAGTTAAATCCACACCTATTGATGCCATGCTTGCCTTAACACGGACCCCATCAATAACAACAAAAATAGAAGAACAAGCATTGCTCCAACACGAGAAAATGTTACGACTGCCAAACTCTAAATGGACAGAACAGAACCTCCCCCCTTCAATCCTTAAAACTCATAGTAGTTTCCTAGAAAAGGTAACACAGATTAAATCCAAATTGAACATTCCTAACACCAGAGAAAATCTACTTATTAGAGAAAATCCATTGGAATTATTGCAACCTACCTTCAATTTGGAATTAATAGAGGAAATAAGTAAATCAGACACACCAAAAGAAATACAAAAACTTCTAGCTCTGGAAACAATCAATACTAGGTATCCCACAGAAGAATGGCTGCACATATATACTGATGGATCCTCGAAGGAAAACCTTACTGGAGCTGGAGTTACATGTTCACATTTTTCCTTTTATCATTCTGTTGGCAGAGACACAACAAATTATGATGGAGAAATAGAGGCTATATACATTGCTCTCCGACAATTATTAAATCTTCCCTTAAATAAATTTAACAAGGCAGTAATTCTTTCAGATTCTAAAGCTGCAATTCAGGGAATATGTTCAAATACTACAAAGAAGTCAACAAAAATTAGAGAATGCTACAAAATGTTAACACAACTCCAAAAAGTTAATAAGACTGTTCATCTCCAATGGATTCCAGCACACTGTGGAGTCATGGGGAACGAAGCTGCAGACTCACTTGCAAAGAAAGCCACAACAATAACACAAAAGTCTAAATTCAATTTCTCATATTCCTCAATAAAACGCTTGATCATTAAAAATTTTTGTCATTCATACCTACAAGAAATAGAAACAAATGCCAAAGATAAAAAATGGATTACACTACTTTCCAATCCAGATATAATCCCCCAGAGACCAAGGAAAACAGCTGTTGCAGCCTTCCGACTATTGACAAATCATGACTGCTTGGCAAGTCATCTCTACAGAATAGGTATCTCAGCCTCACCAATATGTGTCCTGTGTAACGATCCAGCAGAAATGAATGAAGACCACTTGAAGACCTGTGAAGCATTAAGATCAGAAGAAACTACAGTTCAAAAGTATTGGAAAGCACGAATGCTAATGGCTTCATTGCCAGATGCAAGGCACTAGAAAACAACAACATCTCCTAATCGCAGAGTGGTGAAGAAAGAAGCTGCAAATAGAAAGCAGACTGTTAGCATTAAATACAGTGTGAGAACTAATGATGGCCGAGTATTGTCAGTATGAGCTACAAGCTTCCAAGGAATCACACGGGTGTCAAAAGATAGATTATCTCTCCTGGCTAGAAAATTTCACTTATCTGGGAATGCACCAAAGGAAACCAGAGGAGGTGACAGAACAGGAATATTACAGAAGGGCATTACTGCTGCTAAAAAGCAAGACATTAAGAAGTACAGATGTAGAGAAAGCCACTATGGAAGAGCAAAATCAAGGAGAGGATATTTACCTTCAGAAAAATGACTTAATATCAGAAAAATGTGGACCAACTTTTGCAACGAAAGAAGATTAAGAAATCTACCAGTCTGATCATTGTCAAAATATAAAAACATATTTTACGTCTTTAATCTTTCATTCCGTACACCATACACTGAGCATACACATGCTCAACCTGCAAAATCAGACTTATGAAGATTAAGAAAGAGGCAGATGTGGAAAAGAGAAACAAACTAAGAACCATGTACAGACTGCACAAGCACTAATAAAGGTGAAAGCTTACTTATTCATATTGTTTGAAATTTCTTTGTGTGTATTCAATATGTTTGTTATATAAATAAAACAAAATATATTGTTATTGTGAATGTAGCAGTACTTAGTTTCTAAGTTTTTACCTAATAAAATAATCCTTAATAACATCAATATGTATCATTAAAAAATTTTCTCATTCATACCTACAAGAAATAGAAACAAATGCCAAAGATAAAAAATGGATTACACTACTTTCCAACCCAGATATAAACCCCCAGAGACCAAGGAAAACAGCGGCTGCAGCCTTCCGACTACTGACAAATCACAACTGCTTAGCAAGTCATCTCTACAGAATAGGTATATCAGCTTCACCAATATGTGTCCTGTGTAACGATCCAGCAGAAATGAACGAAGACCACTTGAAGACCTGTGAAGCATTAAGATCAGAAGAAACTACAGTTCAAAAGTATTGGAAAGCACGAATGCTAATGGCTTCATTGCCAGATGCAAGGCACTAGAAAACAACATCATCAATATGTTGGTTGTATAGTACATTATGTATCATAAAAAGGTGAAAATAAATAAAAAATAATAAATACATAAATAAAAAGCAACAAAAACAATAAATGACAAAAATAACAAAACCTCATGTGTTAATTTCTCGCTCATGCAGAAAAGTTAATCAACATCTATCAGTTTTTGAAAAAACTCTGCATTTTCAAACCCCAAATTTGCACTAGTTAAACTATGCTATTTGTTTCTTTTTACATTCAATGAGACAGTATCAGGAAGGAGAATTGAATGATTAATATAGTTGCTGTGCTAACCAATTAGTATTGCCAATAAATAGAAAAAACAGTTTTTCTCAGAAACGCATTTTGTGAATCTATCGAGTTTTGAAAAAATGCTCCTCAATTATCAACATGGGAGCATCTTATCTATACAGAGTTTTCAATTTCGATATCCCACAGAATGACCCATTGTACAAGTTCTATAGAAGGACCAAGGACCAGAGCAATCTACAGAAGGACCAACCTCTACAAACAAATTCAGTCGATGTCCGGTTGATAATGGAGTAAACTACCTCTGAAACATATTCCTGGAAATTTAAATAGTGAGTGTTGTTTTAGACAATTTTTCTATTTTAATGTAATCCAACAACAACACTGTCATCAACTTCCAAAATATTAATATAATTCTGTGATACTAACTGTGCATTAAACCTGTATGCATAAAATTGCTACTATCCTGTAATGTTAAGGTCAAAATAATACTGATGCATGTTAGGACATTGCTTAAAATTAAACTTTAGTATACTAATGGAGAGCCTTGTCATTTGCGCTCTCTATTGAGCACAGTTAACATTTTATTACACTTCTTAAAGGATTAGAAGCTGCTAACATATATCAAAACTGCAAATAAAATACATATTCCGTTAAATTACCAATGGCAGACCAAACAGAATTAGGCTTCAAAGGATTTGCGGGCTATCGGGATTGGACACAGACAAATTTAAACAAACCACCTTTGAGTTACTCAAGAGGCAGAGTGTACAATATCCACTACAACTTGAAATGAGCATAACATTTTACTACTTCTTTCTGAGTTTCATTACTTAAAAACTGCTGGTAAAAAAAAAAAAAACTGAATCAAAGATTGCAACTGCAACGTGATCCATGCACATACCACGTTAAACCAGAAGTGTGTAAAAGATGGAAGGCACCCTGGAAATGCTGCACAATAGGATGGTAGTTGTACAGCTCATGAAGTACACTAAGGGAATCACTCAAAATGAGGCAGTCAGCCACTTTTTGACAGTGCACATGTAAAATGACTCAGTTTATAGTCCTATAGAGCATACAGCTCTACACTATAAATGGAAATGCTACAGGAACCAAATATATATGGTTCAGTTCCAAAGACATAAGCACATCCAACACCACTGGTGCTGTGAGATTCACTGGTGTAGATCAGACATCAGTCAGTGTAGCCTGCAAAATTCTAAAAGAACAAGTGCAGAATACTAGGCATAGTCGTAGATTTCCAGTATACTGTCAGCCCAAGGTCTAGGTGGAACATGGCATGTAACCAAAGGGAGTACAACCTTCTCAGCTTTGGAAACATGAAGCTTTTTAAGAAGCTCCTAGAATCAAAAACCTGCTGGCCTTGGAAAAAGGGAGCTCTTTCTATAACATTTGTTGAGCATGGTATTGAAAAAGAAACGAATGTTGGTTTGTAGGCATACATTTAAGCCCACAGCCATAATTTACTAGCAGTATCTCATGCTGATATTGCAGAGGGGGTTATGCTGATTCGCTGTAAAGACTCACAACTGGGATAGTTGAAAAAGTTCCTATTACCATGCGAATGCTCTGATTATGCACTGTGTCTAATCTCAGCAGAGATGGTCATGCTGAAGAATAAACAATACACCCATTATCTAGTTTGGATCAAATCAGAGTGTGTTACAGTCACAGCAAACTGTCTGATCCACTCCTCACAATATGCCAATTAGTACCCGCAAGATGTCCAGAGAATGGTCGCATCATGCTTTCAGCTGTACTATATGCAATGGCTGCAAGCTTCCTGTTGAAGATCAACCCCGGGAAACGTGACTCATCAGCAAATGCAAGTAAATCCGGACTGAAATGGAATGAAGGTGGTAATCTTCTCCTCTAGCACCAGAAGTTGATGCAGACTGACTTCTCAGCTGACAAATGAAAGCCATTTTTTGAGTTCCATTCTCAAAGATTGTCTAAACGTTGCTTCAGACATTGTTCCAAAAATGGTGTGCACTGAGAAGTACAATAGATGGCAAAGTTGTCTACGAATAGGCATGACAAAACCCCAGAAGGAACACATTTCCAGATGGAATTAACTGCTATAGCACACAGTGTAACACTTAGTACTGATCCCTAAGGTAGTCTTTCCTCCTGAACAAGAAGGTTCAAAAAAATTGAGCTGACCCTTACTTAGAAAACGAGGTGCTTCATAAACTCCTGAATGAACAGTGATAGATGTCCACCTATATTGCAGATGTGCCGGGAAGGTAGTATCCCTACTCTCCAAGATGTATCATAATCCTTCTTGAGGTAGAAAAATGTGTCAATGGTTTGATAGTTCTCATGAATCTTTTCATGATCTTCATCAGTATCAACACAAGATGGTCCAGAGTTGAATGACATCATTGAAAGCACTGGGTGTTTGTCATTAAGTTACAAGTTTCCAGCCACCAAACCAACCGTCCATTGATCGTAGGTTCCATCACCTTTCAAACGCAACTGATGAGGGAAGTAGGACAATCCTTTCTGGCTTTCAAAATGGGTATAATGTTGGCCTCCTGTCATTTTCCTGGAACAGTACAATCAACCAAAACACGATTACAGACCTAAAACAGGAATGACTTTTCCTCAGGAGATGCCTGTTGTAACATTTGCACATGAATCCATCTGGTCCTGGCGCTGATAGTCATGATAGTCATGTTCTAACTCCGCCATATGCAAAGCCGATTGTAATCTTCTAGCTTTCTAGAATAAAACATGAAGCATTGAGATTTCACATGAGTCTTAATTGAAAGAATCTTAGCCAACTAGTTATCTGAGCTAGACGCTTGAGCAAAAGCACTGCCAAAAGTATTAGCCCATCAAATGAATTAAAAATAGCTCCAGTAGGTGTTTTAAGACTGGCGATCGGCATGTGCTTTGATTTTCTGGCCACACAACTTAACTTATCCCATACAACCGAGGAAGGCATATGTCGGTTAAATGAAGTTACAATCTTGTTCCATGATGCCTTTTTGCTATCCTTAATGCTTGCCTAGACCTGGTACGCATTTTCTTGTATTGGATTAGGTTATCCAATTTAGGATGACATTGAAAAACCCTAAAAGTATGCCTTTGATCACAAATGGCATTCCAACATTCATCCGTCCACCAAGGGACAGGAAATCGATGGAGAAGGGAAGCTGACTGAGCAATAGATAGCCCTGCAGTAAAAAGAACCTATGAGATGTTAGGCTAAAACAGAGTCATGCTCGTCATAAGTAAACACAGCCAACTGGCTGTAGAGGTTCCAGTTGGCATGATTCAAGTGCCATCCAGGCATATGTGTGGAACATTATCTTGTGTTTAGAGATTAATAAGACATGGCAAATGGTCACTTAGAGTGTAAATCAGAGATGACATTTCACCACAAATAAAATGTCAACTGTGGTGAACAAACTGCTAGATCAAGGTGTGACAATAATGAAGGAATCAGAAAGAAATGTAGGCTCTCCAGTGTTGAGGAAAGCTAAGTTGTAATCTGAAATTAGTAATTTGGCTATTTCAAACCTAAACAGGGTAAATCAAGCTGAGCAAGCAGCATACAAGGAGCAATAATAGGACTTAACATCTTGCTTCAAACTTACCTCACTTCCACTGCAACATGCCCGATGTAATGGAGTGAGCCATTTAGTATCTTTGGTGTTCACCCTTGCACCACTGAGTATCAATGTCTCAGTTATTTGGGCATCTCCTTTGAAAGCTGCTGCATGCAATGGACTGCGCCTTTCATTGTCCTGCATATTAACATCCTCCTTCTGTCCCAAAAGCAATCGTACTTCCTCTACATCCCCCATAAAGATAGCTTTGATGAGCGGAGGCTATAAAAAAAAAAATTGTATTTTACTAGTAACACCATTAATACAGTGCATTCATAGATTGGCTGGGCCACCCCATGGTAACTCCGAACCAGGCAAGGACTGGTGCGCTCTCCACCAGAGAGACCAGCAAGTCATGGAAACAGAATGCTAACTACTGTACTAACTTACGTTAAGCTTACCTGCATCACAGCAGATATTGAAATTGATGACCTTCAACGCAAACACAATCCCTAATCTCCAAAAATCCCCATGTTATTCATGAAGTTCTTCATCACGCTGATAAAGTTGGGGTTTGGTGCACAGCAAGTGTACATATAATTATTGGTCCCACATTTTATGACACAACAGTTGATTCACATGTTTATGTGAATTCTATTTTAAATAATCTTTTCCCACAACTAGCAAGAAATAAAAGATTGTGTGGCTGGTTTGAGCAGGATTGACCTATAACACACACTGTTACGAATTCTGTGTAAGAATTATGAAGTGTGTATGGTGAGAGAATAATTAGTCAAGGATTGTGGCCACCTCATTCACCTGACTTACCTCTATGCGATTTTTACTTATGGGGAAATTTAAGAGTAAAGAGTATGCATCAAATTTGCGCACATTACAAGAATTGAAGGACAGCATCATGAGAGAAATGCAGACAATCAGTCAACATGAACTTTGGCGAATAAATCCAAATTGTTTACAGAGATATTAGGAATGTGTTCACATTGAAGGTCATCAATTTCAACATCTGTTTTGGTGCAGGTAAATCTAATGAAAGTTAGTACTGTAGTTAGTGTTCCGTGCCTATAACATGCCGGTCATTTACGTGTAATTCTTGCAGAAGTATGCCAGTCCTCACCCCATCCAGTGCCACTGCAGGGCAGTCCAGCTGATCTACAATTGTAATGTTGTATGTTTACATACAGCAGCATATTCTGTAATGTTACAGTCTATGATCTTGATGATTACAGTCATATTACACAATAAGCTTTCCTCTTCTGTAACAATTTCATTACAGCATAATAAGTACAGTTTGAAATCTGCTGATACACTTTAACTGCCTTTGTGATCAAGTAGTCTGCATGGAGACCTCTTATCCTTGAAATCCCAGGTTTGACTCCTTTCTAGGCATAAGAATATTTCTTGCAGTAGAATCAATCCCTAACCTCTGCAGAGTACGGAGGTGTGAATGTAGGAATGAGTCTCAAATAATTAAGAGTAAAACATAGTGTTAAAAATCCATTGTCGATGGGTTAACAACATCAAGAAATTGTTTCTAAAGGAAAAGCTGTTGATGTGACCTTAATAGTTATGGCAGCTACTGAAGGCTCTAAAAAAGGAGGGGCACATGTAATAGATAACTGATGCATGAATAGTTCAGCTAAGTCGCTAACAATGTTATTGCACTGTAAATGATCTCCAGGACAGCTAGTCCCTATCTTGCTACTATCTATTGCATGCGCCCCGTGTTTTTCGTTTTATATCTTACAATATTTTCAGTTATTAAAAATTCACAATCACAAATTTTCAGAACAATATATATGGGGTTACACATCCGTATGGGGTTATAAATCTATATGGGACTACGAAAAACTATTTTATATCTTTTAGTCCATTTTAAAAATGTGTTATATTAAAAAAGCTTTAATTTTTTTTTAATAGTTAAGATATGAAAACCTTTTTTGCATGTCTAATTGCTTATTTTTCATTCAGTTCTGAGCTATATTTAAAGATTCAAAGGACATAGAGGCTATTCCCAGAAAATTCAAGATATACGTTTCATTTGTCATTAAAATATCTTGAACATATAGCATTTTAATCAAAATTGTTATAGCTATCTTTGAGAAAATCAAAGAAGCTGTTTCCATGAGGTGGAGGGATTTTCTTGAAAGCAAGTTGATATTGCATTGTCATCCACTTCTGAGCTATGTTTAAAGTTTCAAGTCTCAAGCTCATCATGAAATTAGTTTAAAACTTTTTCCATCTAAAGGATATTTTGAGGTGGGGAATCTTCTTGTAAACAAGTTCACATTGCATTGTCATCTAATTCTGAGCTATATTTGAAGTCACTAGATCATCGACAAGTTAGTTTAAAATTGAAATTTTCAAAATTTGTTCTGTGTAAAGGGTAGCATGGGGTAGAAGGATTTTCTTGAAAGTGAGTTAATGCACTGTCATCCAGTTCTAAGCTATGTTTCAAGTTTCAAGTCTAGCTCATCAGGAAGTTAGTTTACAATGGATTTCAAAATTTGTAATGGACAGATAAGAATGCAAGTTAATAAAAACGTGTTAAAATATGAAACACTGTTTCTTTATTCACACTTGACCAATGTTTCAAAGTAAAGTAGCAAATCTTCTGTACTACACAGTTGTGGTTAGTTCCAAATAGTCATTGCAGGTGATGTTTAGTGCCAGTTAAGGTGTAGTGACAATGTAGTCAACCTGTGCATGAAAAATGCTGCCACATTTGGGGTTAAGCTTAAAAGATCCTACGGCTATGCCCCACGGCTCCAACTGCTTTACTTTTCTTCTTATAAAAGCATTCCTCAGTTACACTTTGTGACTTAGGATCCTAAATCAGTGCAAACATGATTTAGATGATTTCAATTTCCATGCCTGGGTAAGTCAACTATGTGCATGCGCTGACAGGAAGATGGCATGGTTTGTTGACATTGCAACATGATTTTTTTTATATGAAAGAAATGGTCTTCAAAAGGTAATGGGGGTATGTTACCACCTTTGGAAGTGCTCAAATGTTATCCAAAACGTACTCAGCGTTGTGATGTCCTTAATCTGTTTCTGTCTTTTGTATTTTTTTAAAAGTTTACACTGAACAATAGATCCAATCCACAACCTTCATACAGCAAATTCACCTTCCACCCAAAGTTGTACAATAAATTCCAGAAACTGTTCCAGGATCATAACATTAAGCTAGCCCCTTACAACAGATTCAACCTGAGAAACCCGCTAAACCACCCATTAAAGGGCACAAAATCAATAAACTCAAAATCTGGTGTTTATCAGATAAATTGTGAGGATTGCCCAAAAATATACATTGGCCAAATGAAAAGAAACCTTAAACACGACTGAAGGAGCACACTAGAAACACAACATTCAAACAGACTGCCAATCAGCCGTAGCCCGTCACTTCTGGTCAACTCTGCACACCATAGAAAAGGATATTAAATTACTAGAACATGCAAAAACAGCAGAACTGATAATTTGGGAGAAAATACATATGAAAAATGTTCACATAGCCATGAATTTTGATATACCACAAGCAGATGACATAATGTAGTTGATATCCAGCAACCCAGATAGCAGTAGCGTCACTATCACAACAAATGTTTCCTCTTCAATTGCCAGTCGAGAAACCGTTGAGAAAGAAGACGCTGGTCTTCGAAACATGTTCAGACAAAAATAAGTGTAAGTGAAACTATAAGAATCTATAGGTCGACTCATTTACCTCTATAACATTGGAAAAGTTTCACTGTCTATATCACTTCGTATATATTAAGTGGAACTGAAAGTGTTTCAGGACAGAATTATTAGTAGAGATTTGTGGTCCCCCAACCTAACCCCCTGCAGTTTCTTTCTCTGGGGTAACTTAAAACATAAAGTGTACACAACAAACACTTACACACACACACCCCGAAAAAATTAAAACAAAATATCCGCCACGAAATTACCAACATTTCTCAATGTGAACTACAGCGAGTGATGGTTAGTATCCTATAGAAGTGCCAAAAATGTATGGACACCGATAGTGACCAGTTTCAGTGTCTTTCACAAAGCTGGTAAGTAAAGCCTTTTAAAAGTAATTTGTTGCATGGTTTCATCTGCACCTTTCTATGATAGCGGCAGATGGCAAAGAGTGCCAGGGATGCCAAGAGGCCAAATAGCACGCAGGCCATTTGGAGGTTTTTCGCTCTCCCAGTACTAATATAAGAATAATGCAACTAAAATTGCAAAAACTGTCAAAAACTTGGACTTGTTCTTAAAAATGATAGAAAACTGACTTATACCATTAAAAAATGGCCTATTAGATAAAAACATCTAAAAATGCAGAAAAAATAAACCTTAAACATGGTTTAATTCCACTCTAAATCTTATGACCCATGTATAATGTTATCAGAAAAAAATATGCAAAAGTCATTGAAATCTGGACCCTAGTAATGCTTCTTACATGATAGTTACTGTTGAGTTTTGTGAGATACAGGAGATTGTGAAATAAAACCAAGTGATGGTTCAAAATCTTTGTTATGGATTAGAGGTTCACAAGGTAAGTTGAGACCCTTAAGAAGTCAATATTGCTTTAATACTGGAAGAGCAAAAGAAGTTCAAATGGGCTGCACAATGAGTGTCGCCTGCCTCGGTAGCATGATGGTTAGCGTGTCTGCCTCACATTCAAGAGGTCACGAGTTCAAATCTCGCTTAGGGTAAGTTATCCGGGTAAGGTTTTTCCCGAGGTTTTCCCTACACTGAGAAGACAAATGTTGGGTAACTTAAAGCTCCATGGACCTCGGGCTCATTTGAGCATCATTTCACCCATTTCATTCATTCGTCCGATATGACACAATGTTGGAGGACGTTAATTAAAAAAAACAATGAGTGTCAACTGTTGACTCGAAAATAATTGGCCCTATAAATCAGAACCTAATATTGTTCAATAAGTACCCCTTCATGACAAAAAAATTGGTTTATGGTGCGCCATTAGGGGAGAAAGGTTTCTCAGAACTCTTATAAGCCATTTCTATCTCTGGGATAACTTAAAACATAAAGTGTACAAAATAAACTGACACATCCTGGAAGAATTAAAAACAAAATATCTGCCAGATAATTCCCACCATTTCTCAATGTGAGAAATATGGTGAGCAATGAATAGTGTAACAAACAGCACTTTGACGAATCCCACTTCTGACACCGAGGTAACAAAACTGTAAAATGCGAAATCTTGTTACTTTTCTAACACTTTATTCTTTTTTTTTACCTGGTTACCGTCACCTTATGTAGGACTTACAAGCCAGTGCCTAGGGTCAGACACCTGTCGGGGAGCACAGAAACCTATGGATCAGACAGAATGAAAAACTGGAAGTGGATAGCCAAGCACCAGGTATGAGAGAGAGGAAGATGATATGAATCGATGATTGGAAAAGTGATAATGGAGCAATTGGTGGAATGAGTGGAGGGAGAAACCAGAGAACTCTGAGAAAACCCACCCTGATGCTGCTTCGTCCACCACAAATACCACATGCGAGACCCTGGGATCGAACCCAGGCTGCTTAGGTGGGAGGCAAACGCTCTAACCACTCAGCCATGATCTGCCTCTAATGCTTTATTTTCCTCTAAATTTTACTAGAAATGCACAATTTCCTTCTCGTTGCTAACACAGTTTATAGTCTTCTCTGCAATTACATTTCATAATTGTTCTTCTGATAATCTTTCTCAGTCTTTCAATGTCCTTCTCCACTTTCACTGTCTCTTATTTCTTGACTACTATGATACAATTACTCAACGACACAAGGTACTCACTGAAAGGCTGGCCAGCTGACTTTGGTAACTTACACAACTGTGTATCCCTTAAACAACTCAACTCTATCACTAAGTAAAACTACTACTACTACTCTACCATTCACTCAACTAACTGAACTGCTCATTGTCTGTCCTATTTATACTGGAGCTGGCATCACATGACCTTCGAGAACCCTCCATACACACATGCAAGGATGACTTAGCAGAATTACTGGAAGCTTCTGAATGGGACAGTGTTGTCGCACTGTTCAATCACATACACACAGTCACTAGTTGCCCTGTAGTCTCAGAACTTTCCTTTGTGTTTTACTGCTATTGTTACAGTTTTGTATACACACAACCAAGGTCACCCAGCCCCCTCTCATCCGTGTATTGCTGAATGACCCAATGTCAGAATAGTTTCCCAAAGAGGTGCCAAAAATATGTTTATATGCAATGACGATGGCCAGTTTCAGAATCTTCTTTCATAAAGTTGGTCAGTAAAGTCAACACATTATGAAAAGTGGAGCACTGCAACATATCTTATTTCCTAATACACTGTTTTAATCTGCTTTGGTTTTTCATCATAAAGTTGGTTACATAATACTGATGGAGGGTAGACTCACTCGGGATGTGCTGCATATACTTTCCAAGTAATCCCCTAAACTCTTTATTATTTAATTTATTTAACGCCATATTGGCACCGCACATCATTCTACAAAAATCGAGTGATATGTAGAATGACTGTCCTGATTCATTTCACTTGTTGATGGTACTGGCTTCTTGCAATTTAAATTAGTAAATTTTCTGTGTTTGTTAGAATTACAGTGTCTACAATGCATTATTTTTTGTTTTTGTACCTCTATGTCTATTTTGCACAGTTTAACCTAATTAACAACGAAAATATCACTAACAAACTCCTGAACTATATCGTCCAGTTTTATATTATTTTTATGAGGTTTAGGTTTAGTTTATTTTTATTTTTTGATTTATCTTTGTTTTGGAATATTGAGTGATTATTGGTTGGATCACTAGTTTTAAATAAAATATTGAATCCAGATACAATTCTTAGGTTTAGAAAAAGAATTCTGAAACTCTTCATCTCTACCATTTTCTCCTACCAGCAGCCTAAATTGATCTCACACATTTACTGTGTAAGCATGATAACAACATCATGACAAAACTTGTACTGGCTTCAGCGGTCTACAGCTAGAAAAGAAAGCGTACCATACCATGTTTTGATACAACTGTGTATGCCCATACTGTGCCATCACATGCACTACAAACACAAATAACTTGATTCCTGTTAAATGTAGCTGGACTACTAAGCCTAGTTATTAAGGTCACCTATTGGCAGTATTAGACATTTGTCATGCTAACACATAGGTACTCAGTGCCTCTTTTGGAGAGTCGTACTATTCTTTGTGATATTGCTTGGTTCAACATTTTATGAATTGTTTACAGCTAATCAACTGTTAGATTGAAAATTCTGTTATTGAAATGGACAATTACAGGGAACCAACAGCTTCTGACCAATGTCGTCAATACATAACCCTCCAGTCTAAACAATCAGGTGTGAGAAGAAGCAAAAGTAAACAATACCTGTGTGTTAAATATGATGGTATTTTGCTATTTTAAAGTATACACACAACATTGCTCTCAAAATGGAAAAGGAAAAAAAAAAGGTTTACTCATCTCCAGGTCTGACCTCATTTCTCAGGTATATTAGGTTCACAGTCGGCATAACCATGCAGCCAAATCAGATGTTTTAGAGCTGTCCTATGCTTCTGTAGTCATTTGCCAGAACCTGTTATCCATTTCAATGGCATGTAGCCACGTGCTAAATCTAAAATTTATGCACTTTTAGTAATGGTACAATTTAGAAATGCTTCTTCAGAGACAAAATACATGCTTTACTAGTGCCTGATAAGCACTATTTCATTTCCAATGCTTACTACAGAGACCCAAAAGCATCCAAACCAATGCACGGTGTTCTTCCACTGTGCAAAAGGAAACACAATAACACGCAGCTACTGTACACAATGTCACACTTGTCTTTCACAACAGGCAGGCATTTCATATGGCTACAAAATTGTTTGAGTTAAAACCATATAAAATAATTGTGGCACATGCTCTTCAACCAGGTGATCTTGTAATTAGGTGCACAATTTGTTAGTGGATTCTCAATAGTGTATACAATGGTGAAATTGACCCACATTTAATATTTTTCATGGATGAGGCTTCGTTCCACCTTCATGGATGCATGTGTGCATAAAATAATCATTACTGAAGCTCTGAGAAACCTAATATTGTTCATGAAATACTCCTTCATGATGTAAAAATTGGTGCATGGTGCCACATTAGCGGAGAAAGAGTTATAGGCCCAATTTTTTTCGAGTCAACAGTTGATGCCCATACATATGTGAATGCAATTTTGCCACTTTTTTTCGAGAATTACCCAACAGGGAACACGATTTTGCCTTTTTCTCAACAAGACTCTGCAACAGCTCAATCTTTTGATAACAATTGAAAGTGTGTTTCAGGACAGATTATTAGTAGAGATTTATGGTCCCCTCTGTCCCCCTGACCTAATTCCCTGAGATTTCTATCTCTGTGGTAACTTAAATCATAAAGCGTACAACACAAACCCACACACCCTGGAAGAATGAAAACAAAATATTCACCAGGAAATTGCCAGCATTTCTCAACGTGAACTACAGCTAGTAATGGATAGTTCCCTAAGAGGTGCCAAAAATGTATGGACAACAGTGGCCAGTTTCAGCACCTCCTTTAATAACATTGGTAAGTAAAGCCTTTAAAAGTAGTTTAAAAATGTTGTATGGTTTCATCGCGCTTTCTAGGACAGCGGCAATTGGCAATGAGCGCTGAGGACTCATACAGGCAAGAAACAGTGCAGCCAATTCAGTCTTTTGGATCACCCATTATTTACATATTTCTTTCTGGTTATGATTTATTGATAACAATCTGTAAATATCTTGAACACAGACAACTTGACATAGCCGACCATTGATTTCACATCTCAAATTGATAGTCTATGAACTGCCTATTATCAGTAAAATTTGTGCAATGTTATTCATTTACACCCTGGTGTGTATATATATCAGGGGCAGTTTTTCCATTAGGTTGCAGATTTTGAAAGCACAGCTGGGGCATTTTTTGCACTTTATTGTGCTTGTTTACATTGTTTAATATATAAAAAATGAAGTTTCAAATGCACTACTTATCGGCTGCAGCAGGCTATTGCAGCTCAAATAAACGAATCTTAGCTTTGGAGGATCGGAAGGTTTGCAGCAGAGTGTCATCCTAGGTTTTAGGCAGGTGAGGCCTTGGACTGTCCAAGGGGTTTGTGGGAAGATGAAAATGTGGGTGTGGCTTCTTATACATTGCTTAAATGAAGATTTATCAACCTTACTCCTTTGCTATGGTTGTACGGTTTGTAACTTGCTGGTATTTTGAATAATGGCTGCTGTTCTTTGTTGATGCTGTTATTACTTCAAGCTTGTAGGAGATTGCGGTTTAGTACTCTGATGCATGTCTAACTCAAGATAATAATATAAGCTTGTGTAACTGTGTACTGTTCTTGTATACTTTTAAGATACTATATTAGAAGATTAGTGACCAACTCTCATAATGAATACAGTCCAATCTTTATTGATAAGAGCATTTTCTCAAGGCAGTGCTGAAAAAAGTCTGAAGTGAAACGAATGAGAAGGCCTGTGCCAAACACTACTCTAACTTAAATGGTTAAGCTTAATAGGCAGTTAAATTTCTGAAAGGAATAAAAACAATGATTGTTTATGTGGCTGAGAAGTTAATAACATCTCAAATTATTTTTCGTGTCTGCTCTTTGGCAGACTTGAGAAGAATTCTGAGCCATGTCTGGAGTTTTGTGTTTGGACTTCATTAGCAAACACAAATTATATGCTAAATTCAGTTAATTTGTCAAACTGCTGTGAGTGCTGCTAACTATGCTGATGTGTACCATAAAAACGTAATGCTGTTTCACCACTCTGGAGAAGGAAAAAAAAACACTATGCCAGAGGACCAACTGTCACTACTGTCAACACTTTCAATATGAGGGGGAATTTACGATGATTAGTTCTTTAACACAAAAGTTATTGATGAATTTTCAAGGACAAAAGAGTGGAGAGTCAAGTTCCTATATAAATAGCTAGTCACAGCCACTCTACATTTTATTTTAACATATATCCAATTTTTACTATAGATTTATGCAGGCCATTGTGGCCTAACCTGAATACATCTGCTGCAGATTTAAATGCCATATCTTTCTCCTAATGGAATTAAATGTTTCGTTTACAGTGAACACAATTACATCTTCACTAGTCTGTATGTACCTCACGTTTCTCTTTTACATATCGATCAAAATAAAGTTCTGTAAAACATGACAGTTTCCAATAAGTTTAAATATGCAATGGTATATAAAAGTTATTTCAGTGCATTATTGCATGTTCATCCTTATTACAATGATAATTACGAAATTACCTCTTCTGACAGCTGTTGGATTACCATGTTGATTCCAAACTTCTTGTATGTGCGGTTTTATTCAACACTTCTGAAGTTTTCAAATTATTATGATCCTGTACTATTTCACTACGTCCTAACATTAGTTAGGTTATAGCACTGCTGTAGTAAAGGTTAAGTTTTGCTGTCAAGCAGGGTGCCGCATTACGTAATTTTTAAATATTTGTTTTCTGTGGCAATTCTGTACAAATGATTCCCCATTTTCATTTGCACAAAATCCACAATGTAGTTTCAATAATATTCTTCATAATTTTACAAGCAAACATTACGCTATCTTCCCATCTCCAATGTGTCAATCCGCTCATCGTAAATCCATGGAGATCACAAATATGTGTTTACATGTATATATGTGTGTACGGTGTGGTCCGGTATAACTGGCAGTGCTATCAACTGTTACTCATTCCGGTAACTTAGCAAACCTCAAGTAGAGAACAGTAATTTAGAAGCACCGCTTGGGACCTCTTTTAAATTCACAAACGATTTATATCAAATTCACAACGGAGCGACACTGGCAACGAGACATGCGCGGCGTGTGACACGATTCCACCACAAAATCCAGTGTTGGCAATGAAGGGACACAATTAGTCATTACCGCGCGAACCTCAATACCTTTGTTTTCGTAGTATTTTTGTATGCACTTGAGCTCAGTTCATACATTTCAGGGTAATTCAGTATTTCTTCGCAAAAAGAATACCTTTCCCTAGAGGTTAATGTATTCTTAAAAAGAACACATAACCCACTCAGAGGATTTCACATTTCTCGCGATTAAAGTTAATCCTAATTCAAATTCTGTTGCACGAATTTTGTCGCGTTCATGCTGAATTCCTATTAGTCAGTCGTCTTCATGCCGAGTCGCCAATGTCGCTTCAATTAGTTACGTAGCAAATAAGCACTTACGCAAGTAGCGAACCTAGCATGCATCTCGATACAATGCAGAACATAGGATCTGCACTGCTTTAATCATAATTGCAAAATTGTTATTTTATTTATTGCAAAAAATGTTGTACTGTCAATTCCTAAATGATCACGTTCTTTTAGTGTTCTGCAGCAGCTGTAGCATGAGCGTCGGCAGACTTTTTTAGGGGGGGGGGCACATGTTGGAAGTTTTCAATCAGATATTATTAATTCATCATTTTATTGTCGAAATTTATATTTGTTGCAGTTAACCGTATTGATTTGTGCTAAATAACAATTGTCCTAAATTAAAATAATAGTTTAATAGTCAATAATTGATTGCACATTAAGTTCAGCAACTTCCAAGGAGGGGCCGCGGCCCCCTTTGCCCCCGCGTTCGCGACGCCCATGAGCTGTAGAGGCAGAAATCCCAAGTGAGATGTTTTAATTCCCCAAGGAGCCATAGAGGGATACAATTAGCTGATTTGTAACTACTCTGCCATCAAATTAAATAAAATCATTTTGTCAATATTCATAATCGTATTTCACAAGATATTTTTGTTGTGAATCTTACATCTAAATACAGTACCACCCGCAACGCACAAAGTGAATATGGAGGTAAGCGCAGTGACGGCAGAGGTGGCTTGTGATCGGCAGCACCATAATACATACTGCTTAGTAGTATTCGTAGAAAATAAATAATGGAGAACGAAGATTTAGGGTGTGACAAATAAATTTTAATTTTTTTTTTAACTTTATTTCATTTAGTGAGTACACTCTAAATTTGGGATTGTAGTGATAATGTTAATTGTGAATGAAAGCTGTTAAGCGTGTTTTTCTTCTCGACTATAACATGTTCAATTTATAATAAAGGAAACTGTTCACAGGTGCATGTAAGTTCTTTGACTTGAGAAACAACTAATGGTGTTATTGCCGTATCTTGACGTTGGCTTTTATCATTTTTACGCCAAATACACTCACATTCGCTCCCGCATTCGTCCAGTCAGACACTGCGGGGGTGATATGGAATTATTCCGGTTGAAAAAACTGCCAGCTGGGAATCGAACGCGAAACCTCTGGATTGAAGGAACTAATTTTGGAATAGTCTTAACAATATATTTTTCCTCTAAAACAAACACAAAAGCACAGTTCTCTTTTAACACAATCTACAACTCTTTGTGACCTTGCAACTCTCTGCTTTGTCCTCTCGTAACCTTGACACACTTCTCTCTCTCTCACACTCACTCACACTCACGCACACTCACGCACACACACACACACACACACACACACACACACACACACAAACTGCTGGCTTCGACCTTCACACTCACTAAAACTGATCCACACAACGAACAACTCCAACTTATGTCTACAACTGTCTCTGACGGTACACACAATCTCTCGACGACTATACACACATTACTAACAGCTGGCTCGTTCAACATCCATGACTCCATCACAAAAACAACTCCTCTCGCCACCACACTCGTTTATATATTCGAGAATGATGTAACAGATTTTTTTCCTCAAATTCACCTTTTCTCGAACCTCCTGTAAATAAGCCGGTGGAACACTCTGGAAACACTTTGTTATGTCAGGCTCAGTCTTCTTTGTTCTGAGTGCTGCATTGTCGTGGACCACGTATTTACAAGCACTAACTGGTGTGAGGTAGCCTCACCTTCAGTCTTTTATGTGTGACGGCCGGCTGATGTCACAGCATTTTCAATTCGGTCAAAGCAGCATCAAGGACTTTATAATACTCAATTATATAATATTCCCCAGTGCCTTATGAGGTGTTCAGGTGGACCGCAGAATCTCTTTGATGTGCTTGTTTTCCTGGGAAGTTTTAATGGTTTCAAATACAATTCTTCAATCTTATCCATGTTTGGCATTTATGAAGCTTATCTTCACTTTTATTGCCTAACATTTCACATTTGATTAATTTAACTTCTGACACCATCTACAAATAGCCTGCTAGCATCCCTGAAAAGTTGAGTTTAAGGACTGAAGAACATAGATTAAATCGTTGGCATTAGAAGTCCTAGAAGAGAGGAGCCACCTTCAAACAGTTTCAAAAGCACAGTTGCTTGGCCTTGAACTGTGGATGTCTCTTGTAATAAAATTCTTGCAAATAGATAATAATTTATCTAATAGTGCGTTAGCACATTTCTTATCTGCTTTCCACGAAGAATCCATCTGTTTGGGTACACAGTTTTTTTGTTTTTTTAATTTTTATTTTTATTAAGATCGATCAGCAATAATGCTTTTACAGATTTGTGAGAATAACATATAAAATAAAGAACATTATAAAGTTGCTGAGGTTGGCTACATCAATGTAGCTCCTCGAACATAATTATAGTTTGTCTCACAAAGGAGGAAGTAACATAATAGATCACAGATACAAGGCAAATGTGCAGGAGAACATCTTAAACATTTTGTGAAAAACTAAAGGTCGGAGTCTTCTGAGCTTGAGGTCGAACTGAGCAGCATATCTTGAGGCAAGCGTTTACCAAGGCGTGTTGGCCGGCGTGTTCTGACGCCGAGATGGTATTTTACAGCTCCAGGAACCACTTGTAGGCGTATGAAAAAACAGCCTTCTATTTGGCGTATGAACTGTGATATGGAGAGAAGGCCTAGTTCTTGATGTAGCTGTTGGTTGCGCACGAACCAGGGAACATTAGTAGCGAGCCGTATGACCTTGTTTTGAATTACCTGTAACCAGGGCCGTATTTACGTAAGGGCAAACCGGGCAACTGCCCAGGGCGGCATATTTTAGGGGGCGGCAAAATTACTGGAAAGCTGCACCAAAAAAAAAAAAAAAAAAAAGCATAGACATGAAACATCAAGTTCCTTTTGATTCTCAATAAATTGATTGAAGAACTGGACAACAGAGTTTCTTCCTACAAGGAATACAGTGAACCATTTGTGTTTTTGACAAATCTGAAGATGCTTAGTCCACTTGAAATTCAGGAAGCATCATCCAGACTTCAGAAAGTCTACAGTTCGGATCTTGAAGATTCAGCAGTTGTACTTGAATGCTTACACTTCAAAAGCTACATTGAAAAGAATGAAAATGCGACGCACTCTCCTTCACAGCTGTAAGGTAAATGTCTAGAGAGTGTTTGCCCAAATTTAAACATAGCTCTACAAATATACTTGAGCATTCCTGCTTCCAACTGCTCAACTTAGAGATCATTTTCTGCTCTAAGACGCATAAATAATTATTTAAGAACATCACAAGTGAAGGACCGTCTTAGTTATCTTTGTGTTCTTGCAATTGAATCTGACTTACCAGTGAAAATGGACTATAACGAACTCATAAACTTGTTTGCAAATGACAGGACAAGGAGAAAGCCTCTTGTTATTTAAACAGTATATGCTTTGACATCTAATAGGGGCCTCTTTAATGTAAGTTCTTTCTATTATGATGTTCCTACTTAAATTTTAATAACCTCACTTATGGTATTTGCCACTCATACTTACGTATCCAAACTAGTGAAACCATTCTCTATGTTGTGAAAATTTAAGTAACATATGTATTTCAAGTTGGGGGGGGGGGGGGAGCAAATGTTTTTTGCCCATGGGTGTCAGAGGTAATAAATTCGGACCTGCCTGTAACCAATGTAGGTGTGATTTACAAGCACCACCCCAGATAGGAGCAGCATAAGTGAGAATAGGGCGAATAAGGGAACGATAGAGTAATAAACTGGAATCAAGTCCAAGAGAACTGCATCTATTGAGTAGTGGATAAAGTTGAGAAAACCTTGCTTCAGCCCGGCTTTCTCAACCCGGCTGCTGTCAAATAACACCCCAAGATACTTCTCTGGAACATTAGAAGGTAACCAAGGAATACAGGTGTTATGAATATACAAGGGTGGGGGTGTGCGAATAATACGAAGAGAAAATTTTTGCCCCTGTCCTATTAGGGTTCCAAAAAAGGCGCCAGGTGGAACACCACTGTATAAGAGAGTTCAAGGATTCTTGTAAGGTAGCAATAGCAATATGAAGATCATGATTGGAGTAAAAGAACTGTGTTGTCAACTCGTCAGCATATAAAGCCACTTCAGTATGTTCGAAGATTGGAAGATCCGAAGTAAAAACGTTAAATAGAAGTGGGTACAAAGTATGGGCGTCGCGAAACGGGGGCAAGGGGGGCACCTCCCCCCCTTTGGAAGTTGGTGAACTTAATGTGCAGCCAGTTACTTACTATTAAACTATTATTTTAATTTTGATGTAAAGAACAATTTTTATTTAGTACAAATTAATACGGTCATCTGCAACAAATATAAATTTTGACAGTAAAATAATGATTAAATATTATATGATTGCAAATTTCCAATATGTGCCCCCCCCCCCCCGGAAAAATGTCTGCCGACACTCATGGCACAAAGGTTTAAACTTTGCTATGTTGGACACTGGATAACAAGTATCACTTTCATTATATTCTTAAATACAATTTTATCAGAAAGTGGCTGAGAAAATCAACTTCTAACATGTCCATCACAGGTATCCCTTATTATCAGATTAATACAGTGGGCAAGGAACAAACAGTGCTAGAGAGGTCTCTGCATTACTAAAGACCGAACGCCCTTATTCCTTCCGCTCTTGTTTGAAGTTACATCACACGCTTGTTCTTGTAATTGTGATATCGGTAGCTGAAGCCTAGTCATAACTTCAAAAGACATGCTGCACATTTGTTCACTGTAGTGGAGTGCGTATTGTATAAAGGCACAAAACTTTTATACGGATAAAATATTACCCCCCATTTAAAAGAAAGTCAGTTTTTTCATCACTAATCTTGGTTTCATCACATATTATAGAGAATATGGGAGGATATTTGATTTTAATATTATTAAATATCTTATTAACGATTCTATTTGTCATACTATCTCATTTTGAATTTTGCCATCGATATAGTTTCCCGGTTGTTTTTAAGAAGCATTAAAGTTCAGGAACATATTCAGCTCGAAGTTTTAATAGTTCCATGAAATTGCTGTTTGGGTAGGTATCTCACCGAGCTAACAATTTTCTCGAGATATGTTTTGAACTTAGATTGCTCATTTTCAAGGAAACGTTCAGCTGGTTTTCTATAGGCGAAGTTTCTTCTTTATATGAGGGTGATTCAAATACAAACGGTACTTTTACCAGAATACGGCGCAAGCAGATTCTAGTAGGATGACGGATTAGGGGGTTGAAGGTTTGCCTGTTAGGGAGGAGTGTTTATTTGGGCCAGACAATTCTAGGGTGGCCGAAGAATACCGGAAAAAGAAGGCCGCACTCGATGCCCAAGGTCAAGTCTCACAGGTGACAACATTCCTGCTGGTCAAGGCCTTAATGAAGATTATCACCGCTGAGTTGTTGAAGAAATTGAATCAGAAGTGAGATGTCAGCATTGGGAGTGCTCAGCAAACTTCTTGGATTTAGAAAAAGTAGTGCTCAATGAGTTCCGTAGTTGTTAACCCAGCAGCAAAAACTGACCATTTTTGAAGATCCGTGAGATACTTCTGAGCTGATTCTGGCTAGAAGTAGAGAATTTTTTGAAGCGCATCATTACACTCCGGTATCCAAAATGGCGAGCAAGATTTGGCGAAGAAAGGATGAAGCCTGCCCAGTAAACACCAAAACCCACCTCTCAGCCGGAGTTCTCACAGCTCTGTTTTTCGACTACAGAGGAGTTTTGCTCGTTGATTTTCTTCACGATTGACGCAAAGCAAACGTGGCTTACTATTGTCAATTGTTAAGGTCAGCAAAAACCGCCTACCGAAATAAAAGGCGTCAAATGCGCATCAGAAATGTCATCCTAAGGCAACGCTAAACCTCACACCGCCAATTTGACAAGGCTCGCATTGGAGGACATGAGCTGGAAAATCCTCCCTACAATCCAGACTTGTCTCTCCGGACTATTTTCTGTTTGCGCCAATGCAAGAATCGCTTGGAGGGAAAAGATTCGAAAACAGGGGAGCATGTGCGCAATTAGTCGATGACACGCCCTCAAACTTTTTTGAACATGGAATATTCAAGCTTCCAAATCGTTGATCAAAATAATGTAGAATGTAATGGAAGTTCTGTGCAGAAACAATGAAGGTGTTCCTTATGTATAGGTTTAAGCAATAAATAAATAAATAAATAAATAAATAAATAAAAATATATATTATATATAAATAAGTAGTGTTTATATTTGAATATCCTTATATGTTAAACAGCCATATAATGTGATGTGATGGACCATATTCGTCTCCTAAACTTTTCAATGACATTCTTTCAATTTGTAAAACCAGTTCTGAAAAATAAATATTCCATTAGCTCCATGAGTAATTCTTCCGGACTCTTTCCTCTCAGTTTGAATCAATAAAAACCAAGCACACTAGATGTTTGTAAGTCAACAAAATTTACAGTCCCAGCTTGGCTGCAGTACAAGTGTTTTGTGTTTCTTGGGAAAACTCTTTGGTAGGAGATTAAGCTGGTTAGTGACACTATAAATAATATCACTTTGCAAGACTATGAAATATATTCAGTATCTATAATTTCAGAATTTACCTTGTACTTAGTATTTTCACACCACTACCTGTTTCAACTTATAAGCTTCGTTCTTTATACATATATTCTTCAATTTTAATTACGAGAGCGGTTCAATAAGTATTTGTGTTTCAAACTATGTTGTTGTTAAGGCAAGTTGATGTTACAATCGTGTACTATCATTTTTTATTCACCACCAAAACAAATTTCGTAGTGATTCGTAGATTAGTCTGGATTAGGAAGGAATTTCAGTTAGTCATTCAACGTGTTTTTGCCAAAATGGAAAAAGGGCAGCATCGTTCA
This sequence comes from Tenodera sinensis, assembly GCA_030765045.1. Taxonomy (NCBI): domain Eukaryota; kingdom Metazoa; phylum Arthropoda; class Insecta; order Mantodea; family Mantidae; genus Tenodera; species Tenodera sinensis. The sequence goes on along the minus strand of CM060966.1, from coordinate 128,909,943 downwards.
ATGATTCGCTTTTTTTACTTTTGAATGGAGCGAGGATATAGAAGCGAAATTGCATTCTATTATGCGTACATTTCGCCATCTATGACAACAATGAGATATTCGTTCAACAAATTTAAAGTTGGTCGAACGTCCATTTTTGTTGAGGAGCGCCCAGGATGCCTGGCTGATGTGGTTATCAAGGAAATCACTAAAAAATGTCCACGATACGATTCTCATGATCGTCGAACGAAAGCTCTTGAAATGGCAGAAACCATGGATTTGTCGACGGAAACCGCAATTCATATTTTACATGTTAAATTGGAAATGAAAAAGTTGTCGGTCCGGTGAGTGCTGCGTTTGGTCACATTGGGCAACAGAAGAGGTGCGGCTTTTAAACCTCGAAAGTTTGGTGCTATTTAAGAGAAATTCGAGTGAATCCTGGTTCCATTTTTTTCCGTTAATGGTCCTGGATTGGTAATTATACTCCAGAAATCAAGCAACAAGAGAACGATGGTTCACTTCTTATGAATCTCTTCCAAAGAAGGCAAAGACTGTCGCATCGGCTGGAAAAGCGACGACTTTTGGGATGCGAAGGATGTTATACTCATTGCCTTCTTGGAAAAAGGAAACACATTTGCTGGACAATATTACAATGAGTTATTGGCGTGATTCTGCTAGAAGCTGAAGGAGACACGGCCCCATTTGCCGAAGACAAAAGTGTTGTTTCAGCTCAATAGCTCACCAACGCGTTCATCCAATGTTGTCGACGCCAAACTGCATGAATTATTGCCGCACTCCCCTTATTTACCCCAACTGGCTGCCTGCGAGTTCTTTTTGTCCCTAACACGAAGAAATGGTTCACGGGAACAAAGTTTAGACGAAATAAGGAGGGCATCTTCGGGACTGTGTATTTTGCAGATCTTGATAATTCCTATTTTTGGAGGGGTTACAAATAGCAGGAACTTTGGGAGAAGTATGTATCCCTAAAAGGGAGCCACACTGACGAATATGTAATTTGTGTTTGAAAAAATTGGCGTCTTCATTCCTAACACGGTACTTATTGAACCGCCCTTGTATCCTATTTATATTTGCCCTTTTCTGCATTATCAGCAACCAATTTCCTCTTGAAATAGGTACCGAAGTAGGTTAGGTTAGATTGGATCGTGTTCAGTCAGTTCATAAGTAGCCATGGAGGCCTGTGAACATTGAACGTGGCAATTGAAATGTATAAATATGTCAATGGAATTGTACAATATAGCATAAAAACACATTGTATACAAGCACAAGAAACAAAACAGGGATAATTGAGAAACACAATCAAATCTCCCCTGTGATCATAAGATTAACATATTGTATCTTTACCCTAATGACCTAGCTGTCGACGGGCCCTTAAACAACACTCACTCACTCATATTGTATCTTTACAAATACATTACAAATTGAACTTTGTTTTCAACTTTTAATAGGCTTTTCCCATTTAGTTACATAATAAGTAGAGAGCGAACCTTCATATAGGATACAAAAGATTGGGGAGTTTGGACTATACGAAATGGGAAGGGTCACTCTGTCACATGATCACAACACAGAGGAGCTCAGGTGCAGCAGATGCAATATTGTAGACAACGTTGCTGCATAACTTACATTTGATGCTTTCACCATTCACTCCCAAATTATTGTACAAGTTCATGCAATACGTGAATATTTCAATTTTCAAGCTGGAGGCATTTTACTCTGTGTGTGGAACTAGTGAACACACTCGAGAAACACTATGCGCTTTAGGCAGTGACTTCAGTTTGTGCTGTCACCATACCCGCACAATGACGTCACACCCTGTTCATTTGGCAGATAACTTGAGATCGCCTCATTTGCGATAGCTGCATAAATTACTGCTTACTAATTAACAATGAATGGCATCCTTGTCAGTTGTTCAGTACCTATACATTTAAGAAGCTTTCAAGCCATCAAATGTAAGTAACAATGATCTGTCACTAAATTAGCTAGAGACTACTTACAAAACCAGATAAGCATTAACAGGATCATGTGTCATCCAGATAATCTTCTACAAAATAAAATGATTTTGGGCATAGATACTCTTTAACAGCAATTTTAAAAGCATTGAAATTGTCAACTTTTTCCTTAAGATTAGGAAGAGGAACACCATATTTTTATGGTTTTACAATATACAACTTTCTGGAAGTAAGAAAGTTTTACACTGGGATGATGGATGTTGCTCTTTTGTCTAGTGTTTATCTAATGAATTTCATTGTTTGCTATAAATGTGGATCAATTGCTCATGTGCGGCACTGGCCCAGACACCCGACACAGACCCAGGCGACCGACACTACCCCAGATAGCATCCACAGACCCAGGTACTACACGACACAGCCCCACATACCAATTGTGGCAGTATATACGACCTATCCATCTAGCTTGAAATCTGGTGTTCAGGAAGTCACGAAAATCATGGTTGTAATGAGGTGGAGCACCATCCTCTTGGTAGATGACAGTATCGGTCTCCAACTGTGGCAGGAGCCAATTCTCCAACATATCCCGGTAGATGTGCCCTGTAATGGATTTTTCACTGAAGAAGGAACTGTAAATTTTAGATTGTGATATCGCACAGAAAACATTCAGTTTAGGCGAATCATGAACATACTGCTTGACAGAATGGAGCTTTTCAGTTCCCCAAATCCTTACAATATGCCTGTTCACTTTACCACTCAGAGAGAGTGCTGCTTCATCACTGAAAACAATCTTATCACAAAACTCATGTTCCATATGCTCCTGGAAACTGCTCCAAAATTTAAAGCATTTCAGTTTGTCCTCAGGTGATAATGCTTATAACAGCTGCAAATGGTAAGGGCGCACCTTCAATCTTTTCCTTAACACTTTCCAAATGGTCGAACGCAGGATGTTCAATTCTCTACTGGCTTGACAAGTCGATTTTTGAGGGCTAGGTGCAAAGCTAGCTTGCAGACGGTCGAATGTTTCTTCACACAATCTCATCCGATCTATTGATTTGCCCTTACATAGGCATCCCGTGGTTATCAACTGTTGATACCATTTACATATAGAGTTGGCATATAGAGTTTCCGGTACTTTGTTCTAAAGTTTTGTAACATGGTTGTCACAGATTTACTTGTATGAAACTCAAGAGCAGAAAACGCTCTTTCACTGTTGATCGCCATCTTACAACTACTGGAGCTCGTGGCCGTACAAGGAAGCATAAGTAACAACTGCACTCTTGCAGTGGAAGGAAGAAGCATCATGACTGCTGCAAACGAAATTTGGAGAGATAGCTAACTTCAGATACCATCACCATATATTTAATATGACTATAAAAAAATCACGAAACTGCTCAAATCATTTGTGTGCACCCTGTGTATATATTTAAATCTATTTATTTACCTGCAGAAGAATATTGAACCACATCTTTAAGAATCCTGGTGACTGATTTATAACCAAATGTCCTTATCTTTTGAATTTTAATCTCCCATTAGCATAGGAACCATGCATGGCCAATGTATTTTTCTGTATTATTCTGATTATCTCAAGTTTCATCTTGATAGAAAATTGGGCACCATCCCCTGCAATTCTTAAGTTGTGCATTTCCTTAGGAAGTTATCTCAAGTAGCTACTATCCTCATTCCAAGAAGTTTTGCCCATCACTCATTTTCTTGTATTTGAACCCTATGCCTTTCAATATAACATACAGAGAGGGCACAGATCTCTGATAATTAACCTTTTCTCTCATTTCTCTAGTTATTTTCTTTGTGATCGGAAACTCTCCTTTGGCATAATAGATATGGGTTGATCAGCACAACAGCTGTTTTTTTTTGTCGCATTATGAATGAATATGGGAGCTCATTCTCCTCATTTCTCCCAGTCTTATTTCTTTTCTACCAATCTTTTCCAGTTTGTCATCCCACATTATCAGGATCTCCCTTTTCCTTTCCCTCCCTGTACTCTCACTTCTGGTACCTATTTAACTTTACTATTTTCTGCCACTCAGAATGCAGGTCCCCACCATTTCAGTTGTCTTTGTTCAATTATCTCCTCCAGTGATCTTTGACCTATCTCTTCTGATTTTCATCACTGTGCTCTTCTTAAATATTTAATCTCAGTGGATTGAATTTTATTTATTTGTTTATCTTGCAATGAAAGGCTTTCCATTCCATACGTGGGCATAAGGACCAGCACGGATTGCATTTTTGTTGATATTTCGTTTGTGTGTTTAAAATTTATACTCACCTTAATGTTTTCTTCATTATTTATGTGTATGTTTTCTTGTTAATTTCATATTACCTGCTGGCCTTCACGGCATTTATTCTGTATACCATTCATTTCCTGGGAGACTACTTCACAAATCTCATCTTTTCCCTATGTGAAGGATGAAATTAGGTGCTGAACCACATTTTACAAGACTGCTTTCCATTGGAGTACCCTCATTAGGTCTCCTGGGGATTATAACCTCAGACAAAGATACTTGAGGTGACAATTCCCCATATGGCATACAAGCATGTCCAGGGATAGGAGCAACTTGCAACAGCAGCCAAAGCTCAGCTCTTACACAATCCTTCCAAAAAATGTCTGGCCTGAGAATTATAATAGGACCTTATCAAATTAAATTTTTTGAACACATAACACCAGTGGTGCAGAAAAGCCATTTATCCTCACCAATTAGCATCTAAGAGGAAAGCATAATATCTTCTTTCATTTCTTTAAACTTCAATCTTACCTGCTGAAGCAGGAACTTCTCGGTATTTGTTATTCCCGCAGCTGGTTGCTCAACTTATGGACTGAGCCGTAACTGAGTGGTTAGATCATTCGCTTCTCATCAAAGTGGCCAGGGTTCGATCCCAGGCAACTGCATGTGAGATTTGTGGTGAACAAAGTGGTGCTGGGGTGGGTTTTGTCTGGGTTTTCCGGATTACCCCGCCATCTCATTCCACTGGTGCTCCACCTTGATTCCATGTATCATCATTGTCACTGCCTGCAGTGCCGTATGCATAAAAGCAGGCATTAAGCACTACAAAAAAAAAGCTCACCTTATCTGCAGTTCTCAGTGAAGAAGTTCTCTTGTGGGTTTCTCTGCTGTGCTGGCCTCCACTCTGCTGCTATAATCTTCTCTATCTGCCCTCAGCTATCTATATTTTAGGAAGAGTTAGACTTTTCTTCTAGGTAAAGGAGTTGTAGAGCCAGAGTGTGGTAATGGGTTGGTCAAGAATTAATAACACAGCAATATCCAGTTATCAGATGAAACACAGTGTGTATATTTTCACTTGTTGTAGCTAATACTATGCCTTTTTGTTAAGCAACTGTGATCATCTGAGAGTGGTTCTGGCATGAGATGCAATCTTATGTAAATAAGTCATATTACACGACTTATATATTGTGATTCTTCACAAACTTTTTATGGCAAGTATTAGTCTATCCAGTAGCAGGTTTGTATATTGAATACTGTGGAGGAACTCCTCGACTTTGGCATCTGCACCTGTGTTTATAGTGGCACCTACAACTACATTTCCTGTTGGAAGAATTTTTTGTGCCATTACATCATCTTACCACCATGCATTCATACTCTTATAACTTATTGATTTTTAGATATCCCCCACTTACAGTTATGCAACATGGTAACAGGACTTTCCCTAAATGTCATGCTTAAATGCCTGTCACAGTGATTATAAAATAATGGGACAATAGTTTTACCTAACAGATTCACACAATAGCCCCTGCACCTCGCAAGCATCACAAACTTGACTTTTTCCTCTCCGTTACCAGTTTTCAGCATTCTCCATCTTGGCTTTGGACAGTTTCTTAACATTCAGTTACAACACATTTATATAAACTAATTCCCTAAATCAACAATTCTTACTCTACTTATACAAATTGAATGTTTTTGAATAGCCCTTTTCAAATTACAGAAGATGAAAGTAAAATGTTTGTATATAAACATAAATTGGATACTATAAGTATTAATTTTTAGTATAAAGTAGAAAACTCAGGCTGTCAATGTGGATTATAGTCACCCTGCAACCCTTATCCTATATAACAAGCAGTTAAGCCCATCATGGGTAAGTATCCTTGCAAAATTCTCTTGGATTATCCTCAGGACTGGACTGGATGGCATTATGAAATACCTGTCTTGAATAGCAGTTTAGTGGTAGTATTTGGTGAGAGGCTAAGAGAAAACTGCATCTCAAAGAAGGATTATAAATCTATTTAATTCCTCTTTTTATTTTTCCCCATACTTCTGCATTGTTTTTGCAGACTTACATTATAACAAGTGAGTGAACAAATTATTTTGTTGTTTAACGATGCTATCAATTGCCAGGATCACATCAGCTTTGCCACTGTGCTGGAATTTTGTCCCACAGTTCCTTTACATGCCAGTAATTCTACTGACATGGAGCTGTCGTTTTTAAGCACACTTAAAAACCACTGGTTTGGGCTGGGTTTGAATCTGCGACCTTAGGATCAGTTGGTTAGATGCTGATGCTGCAGTAGGCCAGCATCTAACCAACTGAGCCACCCAGACCAACAAGTCAGTGAAAAAGTAATTCAAACATTTGCTCATAAGAAGTAAGCAATAAAACAAATAATATTTTCTATACATATAATTTTATTTTCTACTCTCTACAATGAAACATGACACATACATAAACATGGCACTGGATTACAAAAGACAGAACATTTGAGCAGTAACATAAGGATTAATCCTACATACACTGGCCAAGAAACTAAAAATATATGGGAATATGAGTTACTTTCACTTTCTTAGAATCAAGTTAGTTACTTGGCTTGATGTGCAACCTCATAAATTACTATGGCATTTAATTTAATTCTCTTACTGGAGCAATTTTTGTTCACTGAATGTGTGATGAGATGAAAGTTTCTGCATTTCATGCATTTGGTGTATTAAGCACATGATATGATGGTTAATTCTGCTTAACATAATATTTTCACCAAAATCAAATGGAGCTTATGATGTATGATTTGAGCTTTCATTAGCAGCAGCACAATGTCGTCTTCTAAGAGAACTATTGATGGGTTGCTATTTTATGTTTGGCATATTAAAGCAAAGGAATGCCATAAAAATCAACACATAGATATTTTAAGCAAGATTCTGTACATTACTATTTAAGTTGTTCATGCAAGCTGGCCAGTACACCAAACTCTCCTCACTGAGCTCAGCGTTAGGTTGAAATGTTGAATATTAGGAGCTGTATCCATTTTAATGAGATTATTTGTTCTTAATACAGACATACAATGAAAGAATCTTTACACAACTTTTGTATTGCTAAATGGCCATGGAAATTTGTTTACTTCATCATTGAGTGCTTTCCTTTCATTGCTACCTAGAAATTAACACATTCTTTTTGTAAAAATTGTGTGTAAAGAAGAATCAGTCGAGAGTTCATTAACTTTCCTTTCTGAGAGACTGATAATATTTTATTTAAGAACAACTCGTCACAAAACCTGAAGTCCTTTTAGGAAATCCATTGTACTTAACATTTATTTCTTTTGAATGCCGAGATTTTTTTTCAAAAGTACAAATTTTTATTCATATGCTTGATGTACTATTTTCCCTTTCTTTCCTTCTTTATTTTCCTTTCTTTTTCTTCAGTTTAATGTCTAAACTGGTAGGTTTCTCACATTAATAGTGCCTTGCAGTCTAACGGTTACACTAACCAGGAAGTTAAACGTACTTTACGCCCCAGAAGGAAGCCCCGGTCTACACTGAAACAGTTGATCCTAAAGAGAAGAATAAACCATATCTGCCATACATCAAAGGTATTACTGATTGTAATGGGAAAGTGACATCCACACCATCTACATACCCACACAGCAAATACAGAACACGCTACATTCAGCAAAAAATCCAAAATTATGACTCTTTTCAGCGGGTGTTAACAGAATTCTGTGCTTGTGTGTATATAGGGGCCATTCATTGTGTGGTAAACACACATTACAGAACACAAAAGGTGCCTTTGGGACAAACAGAAAACTCTGCAGTCACAGAACACACATTACTAGCACCAGGAGAACACATTATACAGTATTTAGACATAGCTATCCTGTCTTCCAAAGTTCATTATTACACCTGTTTAAGTGGCAAAGTCATAGAGATTTTCAAACATAAAGATAACTTCAATAGGAAGGATAAAACAAAGTGCTTATATAAAGCTTGGCATCCAACATTATACAAAACATGCAAGAAATCTGACTGGAGACAATCAAGATCATACGCCACCAACAGCCTCAGCCACATTAAATGCCAGCCCATCGACAACAATCACAGACAATGGAAGCAGCCCCCACTTTAGCCCGGCCCACGCAGCAATAAACAAAGACCTGACCAACTGTGAATCGCCCACACATACTAAGCGTATAAAACCTGTGAAACCAAAAGGCTCTGTATCAGTTGTCGCAGAGACTAACAGAGTACTATGGTCACACCACTGAGGATGTTCAACACAGCTTCAAATGGAACGTCGGGAAGGAGATTTTCCACTAGACCAGGCCTGCAAGCCAGGATAATCATTTTCTATTTAACGACACCGGCCATGAAAGCTTACACAATTTGATCAAACATTACTCTGCTGGCTTTCCTCAAATACTGGAAAGATGGCTTGGTAAGAAGCTATTAGGCAGCAACAGGCACAATAAATGTGTAATTATGAAGAAGGGGGACCCAATGTTGGTGGGACTAGCTTCTAAATGTATTAGCTATCACTGTTTCTTCATTTTGTAACCAAGTATCATATCTTTGCATCTTATAGCTTTTCTGTAACACAAAACTCTATCCACTCTGGACTCTTTTGTTTCTTTCTTTTATTGTCTTTATAATTTTTCCAATATTTTTTGCATTATATACATTCCCATTAAAAGAGTGACCTGATCCTGCCAGCTACTGCCTGGTTGCAATGCACAGGGTTGCTGGCTCCTCGCGTAGCTGAGCTGTGGCACATGCACTTTATAGAATGCATTACGCAATGTCTATTCTAAATGCTGCAAAATGTTAAATTGTGTCATTTTCTATTAGATAAATAACCAACTATTACAACATTCACAAACACTTGGGAAATGCAATGCGCTTGACAGATGAATATGACAATTAAGGAAGGCTTCAAAACAGCTCTATAGCGAGGGAAAATAAGGAGTGCAGTGTAACAGCATACAGTTGGTGGACACATTCATTGCAACTCTTTGTAGCTGTCAGAACAAACTAGTTGTTTTAATTGAACTGTAATTTTTTAGCATCTGTAACATAGGTTGAGAACTAATGTTCTATATGATTAACATTACTAGTTCCATCCATTGGGTATGTTATTCTTTTCTCAAATATTTTCAAATTAATGTTTGCTGTGCTTTGAGCAGTGATTATACAAGGATTTGAACATGATCCTGTTAACTCAGTAGGCATGATATCTATCACATATGAAGCTGATCAATCCTGCTTCTTCAGAAGATATGAACTAAAGATTAACCATCTTATTTCCTTTTCTTGTAAACAACAGCTGGTAATTACAATTTACAATATGGACAGAAGCGCTTAACTCCTTAACTGTGTCTCATATAAGTGAGTTGAGCTTTGTGTAATGTCATTCTTAGCTAACCAATGTTGCGAATCATGTCTATATATGGGCTTTAATTGTAAAAATAAAGTTGGTTGGATGCATATAAAAAGGGACACACTTTTCCAGTCAAGCATTATTTCAAGGAGTTGGTAATTAACAAAGGTGAACTCAACAAAGTTGCTCTGTATGACATGTAGAGCAATGTAGTTTTCATAATTCCAGCAAATTAAATCAGGGTTTTCTTTTATTTAATAGGCACTGAGATTCTAGGTACTCATTCTTACACACATCCTAAATAAACCATAGGCTTGAAATTTGGTATCTTGCTGTCATACTTCTTAAATACAAAATATTGTGTAACTGGATGTGTCAATGATGAAATCTCTGAAACTTAATTATACTACAACAATATTAATAGTTTTAGCAATTTCAAATAACCCTTCACATAAATTTCCCAGAATGTACCTAGCTCAGGGCTCTGCAAAAATAAATATGAACATTATGGCAAACTAAACCGTATGTTAAATACATGAGAATTTCTACACATATTAAAAATTTGTTTTTCAATAAAACACAGTCTCTTAACTTGTATTTATATAAAATTATATAATCACCCCAAATTTATTGTTAAACAGTGAACAAAAGGTACACAGAAGTAAAGTTAGGTATGCACTGCTATGCATGTGACTGTGCGGGAGAACATGTTTACTAAATGTTATAATGAGTATACATGAGTCATGATCAGGGTTGCCAGACATTTGGATTTTATAGAAAGTTATTATATTCATGCTAAATGTCCCACATCCCAGGTGCATCTTTTTGGAACAGTAACTGTTACATATTTAACTATGCTTTGGGTTTGAATGGGAATAAATCAGTGCTCAATAACTATCAATGGCTGCATTTCTTTCCAAGTATACATGTATCATACACACTGATTATTTTCCCCTCTGATGTGAGATTTTGTTGCTGAAAGCTCTACAGCTTTGATGAAGCTACCCAGCTGGCAGATAACATGTTTGAGTCAGCCAGCAATACTCAAAAGCAATTGATGTCTGTAAGAAAACGCTTATTTTGTGTGAATAGTTGCAGATCATGATTAAAATACTTTGTAGGATTCGATGAAATGTATGTGAAAGGGAAATCTGTGTACAAAAATGATATAAATTTCCTAAATTGCATTACATTATAGAAATAGTAGTGAGTTGATGTCTGAAAAGCCTTCATGGTTTTGCTCGAGGCATGCTTCAATGACATTATTTCTTGTAAGTTAAACCTACAGATCTGTATTTATCACTTGCAAAAAAGTTTAGCAGTGGTCCAAGCGGATACAAGACAGCTATTAACTCTCTTGTTCTGCACTATTTGCCAGATATTGAGTTTGGTTGAAAGAGCTGTATTTTTTAAGGTGATTTTGATCCATTTTTTCTTATTAGAGGCTACAAGGAACAGATGGGGAAGGAGTAATTCCAATTCTGTGCAGGCGTTTTAACAGATCTGTGACTAATCTAAAAGATCAAATGGCACTTTTCCTTAGATACTCAGCAATTTTAAACAAGCTTGAGTTGAGATACTCCCATTTTTATTTCTTAAAGCTTCATTAAAATAATTGAGGAGTACTTTGGCAGAAGTCGATAGATGCAGAAATCAAGATTTTTACAGAAATCACACTTTTTGTTTTAAACACATGAATATAAGTTTTATAACAACAATTTTCACACAAATTATTCTTTGTTCAATGAAATTAGGTGTTAAAATGTGCAAAATTATTTTTTTATGACTGGTTCCGTTTTCCTCACAAAAAATGAGTTTTCTTCCCCAAATTCGATAGATGCACGAGTCTTATTACAGCACAAATAAAACTGAACAGAAGTAGCAGTCTTATCTCAAAAATGCAATGCTCACAAGAGTCTAATGAGACACATCTCCTAGAACAGTACAATAGAACTCCTTCACTTCATTTGTCACTTCAAAATACTGCATGAGTTTCCTAACATCATTCTTTTTTCTTTAGACACCATGTTGACTTGTGGAAGAACACAGGAATTTAATGTATAGTACCACATGTTTTAATTGGTATCTCCACTGGACATGCTGTATATGTGTTCTGTAGTCCAATAGAAATATAATTACCTTTAGCTGATTCTTTTTTTTATATGCAATGACTCACTGTGGAGCCATCTTGAAAGGCAATGTAGACCACAACACTTTCTGATCACCTGACAAGTACTTCAAAACATTCAAAGGAAACTTAATGATTTAAAAATGTTTTGCAACATTCCCAGACACATACAAACATTCTTAGCACGAGCCAGGGCAGGCCATATATCACTCAGGAGCATCTTCACTGCTTAATCTTGTTGACTCTAGTAGTTGTTGCTGGTGAAACAATAACAAAAAAGCTTTGGAACATATCCTCTTAAATTGCCCTGTCACAAACATACATAGAACTAATCTAAAATCCGCAATATCTGTAACCTTGGACAACTCTCTCCAATACATACCAAATACACCTCACCTTTGGAATGCGGTTGCCAAAACATACAACAAACATCATGTTTTCTACCCATCATTTGTAAGAAGAGTAAATGACTAGTCAAATTCTGGAAAGTGATTTCTTTCTATGTTCCTCACCTTCTATGTTCCTCACCTTTTAAATTAAATTGATTTCTTTCTGTTTGAGCATGCTGAACTGGTATTCACACACATGGATGCAAAATACTCAAATATTAGAAGTACATACTCTACTGGTTTGATTGAGTCCAAGTTGTTTATATTTGTAAAATTTCCTTTAGTGTCGTGCAGGAATTTTTGTGAAGTTGCTAAAATTACATACAAAAAATGTTAAAAGCTACTCAGCAAATAAAAACCATACTGAAATTGAGTAAAATGGTAAGAAGAATGAAATAAAATGCCATATTCAATATGTGTAAAAATAATATATCTTTTATATATAAATTGTCTATGATGTCAATATTATTAAGTTTATTATTCTGATATGAAGCTTAAAACTTTTGGAAGATGAGCAAGTTAAAAGGGTTTGACACCAGATTTGTCTCACATTTTTATTTCGGTACCTGGCAACCCTGGTCATTACACACAGCACTTTTAAGGATATGAAAATAAATTCTGATACCATACCCCTTCTCTCTACTCCATATATATCACAATGACTCATAGGATTCCAAAAAGGTACTCCTTTGCTGCTTTAGTTTTAATTATAGCTAAATCACAACTAACCAAATACCACAAAACACAGGAAATGACTTAAAGAAAATGTTATTTCTTATTTTTGCACAGAAAAATAGTCAAGTAAAGCATAACTGTATTACAGCATGACTAATGTGCAAGCATATTTGATGGAATCATGTGGATCATTTGGACTTTCCTTTATGCAATGATAATGCAACAGAAAACAGTATTTTTCTATAACATCTTACCATTGGTAAATTATACCAAAAGCATCCCCTATTTTAACACTGTAACACACTAGAATTTATAGAATTTTACTCAGTTTATTAAATACTTCAAAAATAACTTATGTCCGTTATTTTTTTGATCAACTATTTTTTGGTTTGTTTCTACCCATAATACAGTGTTTCTCAGCAAATTAAGGCCATGGTAAGCATTTTAAATGCATCCGTACACTGGCTGCTTGTATGCATTAGTAGGCTTGCACACACTTTAAAAATTATTGTTTACAATATTTCAGATACAAATGCATGACAAATCTTTGAAGAAACAAATTTTTCTGATACAACCTGAATCTGCAGTTCTAACACTAAAAGAAGAATATGTGCAACTAATTGTGAAATCTGAGGCAATGCAAATAGTGCTAGAAAGTTGATTCATTTGAGTCATCATTGCAACCACTGTGGTTTAATAAAATTGTTTTGTTGTTTAACAACGCTGTCAATTGCCAGGATCATATAAATGTTGCTAGTGTGCCAGAAACACTGTGGTAAAGTAACAGCTTGGCTAATATACTTTTTAACATTTTTCCCTTTATGTAGGGCAAGGAAGGAAGGAAGAAAGAAACAAACAAACAAAGGAAGAAAGAGAGAGAACGAACGAACGAACGAACGAACGAACGAAAGAAAGTAGGAAAGAAAAAAAGAAAGAGAAAGAAACGAGAAAGAAAGAGAGAAAGAAAGAAAGAAAGTAAGAAACCACGAAAAAGGCATAGGAAACAAATTAAAATACAGAACCTCTTTTAATAGTCCATTTACAATTTGTTTTAGCACTGTTGGTTTCAGATCCAATCCTCCTTTCCAGAGGTTTGATTCTCTTGCCTATGGTTAACACAATGAAATGGCACAAAACACACACGTTAAAAACTCTTTCTTTGGTACAGATTTTGCACTGTGCTTTCAATATGTACACAGATTTACATAATATAAAGTTGTTTTAATTCTTTTACAGCTAGTCAGTATTTTCTATATGCCTTTATCACCATTTTATTGCACTGCAACTCAGTGATTTGCACAAATATTATAAATTCTTCATCAATGCATGTACAACATATGCTGACTGCAAACAAAATCTTATGCTCTTAGTTCAGAAATGCACTTTAGATTCTGTAGTACAAACTACATTTGTAAAAGAATCTTGAAAACAATGAAATGAATACAACAGATATTCATATCAGACTATGGCTTGATATAAAGGCTATCAGACTTTAATTACAGTTCAAGGAATATCAAAAGGACAAGTATTATTACCAGATTGCTTGAGTAGGTCCTTTCTTTAGTGGATGTTTTGTATAATTATCTAATACTTTATAGGAAACTGAGCTTCCTTACATACAACTCCTTATACTATATACTACAAGTTTCAGAAGCTTCACATTTCCATTATTAAGCATTAAAAGAAATATAAACATACATCATCATGCTCTCTATAGAGTTTTATACATTATGATAAACATCTTTGGTCTTATATTTACGAGACATGTTTGGAAAGTAAGTACTGTTTCATTCTAGCACTGCCGCTGCACTGTGGTCGGTGTTTCACACATGCACACTAATCTTCCTTGGTCACTGGCTCTCAACTGATGCCATTTTGGTTGCTCTATGTTGTGTTTTCTGTTTGCTGTGCACATTCAAAATGTTTAAGACAACTGCTGATCCCGACTGTGAGATTCACGCTGTTATTTGATTTTTGAATGCAAGGAATGTGAAACCAGCTGAAATTCATTGCCAAGTTAAAGATGTTTACGGTCAAGAAATGATGAGTGATGGAATGGTAGAAGGTGGGTTAGAATGTTTAATGAAGGTCAACCAAATGTGAACAATGAGGCTCAGAGTGGTCCGCTTTCTGTTGTCAACGATGATTTGGTAAGGAAAATTGATGAAAAAATAAATGAGAACACGAAATACTGGCCACAGCCCCACTTAAGCCATCTCATTTCTACCGGTATGTTGACGACACATTCGTTATATGGCCACATGGACGAGAAACTTTGCCGAGCTTTCTCACACACCTCAACAGCCTCCGACCCCAAATTCAGTTCACCATGGAAGTTGAGAAGGACGGAAATCTGCCAGTTTTGGACATCCTGGTCTCCAGAAACAACAACGGTACTCTGGGGCATGCAGTATACCGCAAACCAACACATACTGACCTCTATTTGAATGCTCGCAGTTTCCATCATAAGTCACAACGGGTCGGAGTTCTCAACACTCTGTTCCACAGAGCTCTGTCGATCTCCGATCCCAGCCACCTAAAACAAGAGCTGCAGCACCTGAGGCACACATTCCGCCAAAACGGCTACTCTGTAGAGGATATTGAAGCCTCTATCTCCAAGGCCAAGAGAGGAAAACCACAAACTCAGCAAACACCAGACCAGCCGACCGCCACTGCCTGCATCCCATACACTGGCAATCTTTCCGGCAGAATCAGTAGAATTCTTGCTAAACACAACATCAGAACCATCCACAAGCCGCCTTTGAAGATCCAACACCTAGTGAGGCCGGTTAAGGACAAACTGCTCCTTAATGTACCAGGGGTATACCATATCCCCTGTGAATGCGGGACGCTGTACATAGGGCAAACTGGCAGGACCATTTCCACCAGAGTCAAGGAGCACGAACGGTCCATACGATTAATGCAGCCTGAAAAGTCAGGGCTGGCGGAGCACTGCTTTGAAAAAGACCACAAAGCTAACTTCAAAGAAACGACCATTGTGGCAAAATGTAGTGGTTTATGGGAACAAAGGGTTAAGGAGGCTCTGGCCATCTCCTCCGAGAAGAGTACACTGAACCGGGACGCTGGATTGCAGTTTAGTCCATCTTGGAAACCAGCCTTAAAATTGGAAATCAACCGACTCCGAAAACACATATTCCAACGGAGCAGTGAACCACCTCCACACTAGACTGGGTGTTTTCTACTCAGTACGTACTGGCTGACAGTACTGGTCCCTTCACTCTTGCTAGTCATTCATCCTGAAGATGGGAGAGATGTACACTCCCGAAACGTTGATGTCTTTTCATCACTACACCTAGCTCGAAGCCCGAGAGCATCTTGAATATGTTCGTCGCCAGGAAAGCTTCAAATCATATTTTATGAGAACAGATGTTTCACAATGAAAATGCTTTCAAACAAATTTCCGCAAATTTTACGAACTGTTTGATGATGAGGTGAGAAATGCTGTGGGGTCGTGGCTATCATCACTGGCGGGAAGTTGATGTAAAAATAAAATTGGTTTGAAAAAAATTGTTTTACTATTTTATTTTTCAAAATGGTACTTACTTTCTGAACACACCTCATAATAAAAATCAAGCTGCTTTCCCAAGAGGTTTCATCTTTTATATCTCTTCCCAAATAAATGTCTTCTGACTATACTGAATCAATATTTGATTGAAGTTTCTTATCTTGCCAACTGATTTAAAAGAGTAACTACTGGCATCAAATCACCCTCCTCCCAAAAAGTTTCAAAGTTAGAGATCTCAAACTACAAATGCCTACAGCTTGAGTACATTTACTACAGCAATTATGGCATTAAGTCACCCTTCCTCAAATTACTTAAGGTAAACATTACAAAACCACAAGTATTATAACAAGAGGTACTGCTTTGTCAGGTAGTTTGCAGGGAAGTAGTCCAAAGCAATGGGGCAATTACACCAACCTGCCAGAAGAAGAATGTTCTGAAAAAACAAATGCCTAGAGCTTGAGTACATATGTACGGAGGAAGGGCAGTTCAGATTGGGAGTAAGTTCCTTGATATGTGATAGAATAAAACAAGAAATGTCAGTAAAGCAAGCATAGTGCTTAAGAGTGCTTCACAACCAATGACAATGGTAACAATAACCAGAATGAGAGGCTTGAAATGCATGCATTCAAATGGGAGTGTTCATAACAACGGCAAGCCTTTCCAGACTCTGGGAACTATAAGCAAGACTTGGCTAAGATTCAACTTTGGTGTTCCCGTTAACAGGCATAGTATATTAGATCGAGTGCATATTTAAGACTTCTTCTTCCTTCAAGGTAGAAATTCTTCAAGACAGCTGTGACATAAACTAGGTAGAGCTCTTGCTAGTCGCAATTCTAGGAAAATCAAACTGGAAAGAATTTTATATAACAATAAAGAAAAACAAATAATCGTAATGAATGCTAGGATGCTAAAGAACTGACACTTTCTGGTTTTTGGAATTGGAAATAGGACTGACACTTCCTCTTTTCTTGGAATCAGAAATATGCAATAGTTTTGTGTTTCGATTTTCACTGTATCAAAATTAGGCATTGGTTAATCTGTTTTTATGTTGGCTGATTTGGAGAGCACGTTAAAAATTTTTTTCATTGGTCAAAAGAAATAAATAACATCCCAATGCACAATATACACTATTCGTGTTGCCATTAGAGGACTGTTGTAAAACAAAATGCTCATACTATATCCATTGTTGTTATCATTACCAGGTGGTTGTGAACCAGCCTTTAGCTGTCTGCTGGATGGTGCCATTTGGGAGGAAAGGAAAAAGAAGGGAATGCAATGTAATGCTAATACATCCATATAAAATACTGTTGCAAGTTATCATTAAACTTTCTGTATTAAAATACACCATAACACCATTATAATCCAAAATTTTATACCAGACAACCTTCAGATCAATTTTTGGATGTGTTGGGTTTATGAGTCACACCACCAAGCCTATTTAGTGGCTAGCACACTAGCGTCTGTATTCAAACATTATGTAGTCAATTTCTAGTGTTGGGTGGAGGCTTCTTTAATTGGAATTATTTTACACTCATATGACCATAGTAGACAGCCAAGAGAGAAAAGTTCTTTTATTTAAATTTTCAATAGGAGAAGGGTTTAATTACAAGTATGCACACAGCGTACAATTTGGGTTATTCATAAGCAGTGTAGATGGAGGAAGGAGGGAAATATTTTTACCATATGAACTGTCATCATTTTGATGCCAGAGTTACTCCATTCTTCCTGAAAAATACAGTTAGCATGATTTTACATAAAATAGCCTTTTGTTTTGTTTGTTTCCTTTCACTATTTCTTTGATAAGTTAAAGATGCTTGAGCTAGGCTGGTCATACTTAAGTAAATAAAGTACAAAAGTTACCAACACTGAGAAAAAGTCCTAAACAAACACTTCAGCCAGACAACTTGATGAGATTCAAACCCAAGCCTACAAAAAGGCAAGAAGTGGTTTATATGCACTATACTGACGAGAATAGCAATGATCTCTACAATTCTGAATTGGTAGATAAATAGCTTCTGAAATTAGTAGTCTAAAGTTATCCAAGAATGCAACTTCTTACTGAAATATGCACAGCATTACATTTTGTCCCCCCAAAAATTATTAATTCTATTCTTAAAATTATATCATATATCACTGGGGAAAGTGGAGATGAAGCCTTTATCACAATTGTCAATTACACAGTCCCATTCACACAATAATAACAGATATTTTTCAATAGCTTAAGTCTTATTACTCCTGCACCTATTTGTTGCAGGTAACATTTACTACATTTGGTTTAATTCTTGCTCAACTAGATGATAAGGATACTTTCAATGGTAGTACAAAAGTGTTATAAAGCAAAGTTTCCATTAATTCATATCCAGTCAGTTCACAAATGTATGAACATACATTCATTCACAAACATCTTTATGCTAAATTAAACAAATGTGATATAAAAATACTTTCAAACCAAAGAGACAAATGACACTACATTTTCTCTTGAATTTGTGCTCAATTAGAATGCTGTTTAAATATAGGTGAGTAGTCACTGAAAGTATACATTCACAGAAACACAGAGAGAAGGAGAAGAGGAGAGAGAGAGGGGAAGAGAGAAGAAGGAGAAACGGGAGAGAGAAGAGATAGATATTTTGAAGTGGCTTCTCAAGGCAGGGCTGTGGAAAATTGCAATAATAGCAAATATTTTGATGTACATCCAAATCTGACATGATAATGACTGTGTCTTCCTATACTGGTTATGGTGTCTTCTTTACCAGGGACCATTACTTTTCAATCAAGTAGTACCTCAATTGGCCCCTCAGGGACCGAATGAGGCTGAGTGCAGCCAGCACCAGGTCTCCCAGTGGGAGAAAATCCTCACCCCAGTACCAGATATCAGGACCAGGTCTCCCAGCGGAAGAAAATCCTCATGTCGGACCAAATATCAAGCCCAGGTCCCCCGCTTGGCAAGCGGCAGTGTTACCACCGTGCTAAGAAGATGACCAGACATAAATGGGTACATCTTGTTAAGGCTGTTGCAATGGGAAGCATGGAGCACTCAACATTTTAATTCACCCCTGTCTGGCAACCTGAACAGGAAGACATATAATCAGCTTATCATAGAAAGTGGAGGTCAATATTGCTCACTGGGAATTCATTTGTTTCTAACTGACCAATTATATTTTACCAGCTTGTGGCTAGAGAGAGCTCTAGCACCTGTTTCATGGCAAGGCTGTCTTGAAAAATTTCTACGCGAAAAGTCTAACACACACAATATGAATCTAACATACCGTGCCTGGTAACAGGAACAAGAAAGTTGCAAATTGGCCAAGTCTTCTTTCCCATTCCCAGGGCTCAGGAAAGCTTCTTGTCAGTCATGATCACTCCCATTTCAATATATGATTTTAACTTTCTCGTTATGGTTAACACTGCTATTATCAGTGGTTGTGAACCAGTCTTTACTTGTAATTATGTAGACCATTACAATGTATGAGAAAATTTTCTGCATTGTTACTTTTCAGGTTCACATATGTGCAGTCTTGTCTCAACTCAATTAATTATAAAAAAGATTCTGGACATACAGAATATGAAAATTGTGATCAAAGCTAGCATGATATTTTTTCACCAAGTTTATTGTGAATACATCATAACTTTTTGAAAATTTGGAATTATTAATTTGAAAAACTTTGCCCTTTAGCAAACCACAAAACCTTGAAGATGCACTAAAGAAAATTAATATTTCTGTAAGTCTCAAAAACTAAACCCCAGTGCAACAGCCCATGAAGGGCCAAGGCTTGCTGCCCAACCGCTGTGTCCCCTACCTCTGCCTACTACAGGCGTCATTGGCAGGGTGCAGTACTGGAGGGTGGGACAAGGTCAGCACCCTGAGCCCTCCCAGCCAGTTATACAGCCTTCTTGACCTGGGGTCACTACTTCTCTCTAAGTCTTAGCTATCACATTATGGCCATGTAGATACACTTGATTGAATAACACATTCAGCTTCCATTTTATGCACTCTCTGGAATAACCACAATTAAAAGTGAAACCTATCTTAATAAACATCTTTTAGTGTGACACCTACATATCTGTAATCTAATATCAGAACTTGTAAATATTGAAATTAAAGCTGTCTTTTAGCCTATATATGCTTACTTTTCAATGCTGTAAGAATTATCAAAATTGATTGAGTAGTTTCTTAGATTGCCATATATTATATATACAAATTTTCTCTCTATGCAACATAAGTACGAATATATATTTTAGAAAAGAACAGAGCATAATTTTGGAAAGGATAGCATGAGACTGAAAAATTCAATGCCATAGTCAGCATCTGAACCATGCATCTTGTGATTCAGATCCTGGCTATGGCATTGAATTTTTCAGTTTCATTCTATCCATTTCACCTTACCAAACACACAGCTATGGTGTGGAAGAATATTTAATTGCATATATCATAATTTTGAGATACACTATCAAAGAATAAACCTGCATCTTGTGGAGCAAGAATTATATATTGCACAATATAGAAATAGCTTATTCACTTTCTCTCCTTCCTCACTCACTCTTTGTCAGAAATACATTCATATTTAAACACTCTTTATGCACAAATGTATACAATATCCATTAGAATGCAGTCATCAATTCAGAAAAGTTATACACAACAGAGCTACGTACACAAAATGAGCATGTGCTTACCTACGTTGTAGGTATAGTTTCTGTGGGAGTGGTGGGTAAGGCAGTAGCTTTGATATTTTGTGAAATACCATATGGACGAAGATGGTAAATGAGATACTCCAAGACATGCATCTGACTTGGAGACACGTAGTGGAATGTTATCGCAGTATCAGAACAACACTCCAGACCCTATAATGTGAAATTAATCAAAATTAGGTTATAATGACACAACTGAATAGATAATGCTGACTATCCCAATCAAGTAGCAGCTGAATACTTACATCTTTGATAGGATAATAGATAAATTTCCAGTACCAAAAATCCTTATCAACATGGTTTGGAATGAGATGATGCTCAGGTACAAATGGGAAAAATCTACCTCTTCCAAAAGAGTCTCGAGTATCCATTGCTTTGACATCCAATTTCTCCAGGCACTTCCCTGAAGAAAGAATTTTTTATGTAAATCATGCATGGGGAAGAAAAGTGACAGGAATGCAATGGAGTATTTTACCCTCTCCACTTACCAAATGCAGGCCACCTGTTTTCGGGTTCTATTTGTCTACGTTATACACACATTTTTACAAACAAGATAAGTCTCAAGGTGTGCAGTGGTGGAACTGAATAGAGACATAAAGTATTTATTTATTTTGTGATAACATG
The DNA here is from genome assembly GCA_030765045.1 of Tenodera sinensis. NCBI lineage: Eukaryota > Metazoa > Arthropoda > Insecta > Mantodea > Mantidae > Tenodera > Tenodera sinensis. Next base: position 128,888,361 of record CM060966.1, on the reverse strand, counting down.
GTTGCAATTACATTGCATTTTCTTTTGGCATAGCAAACACAAAGCTTTGTTATTTCTCTACTACTTATAGTAAGTAGGGAAAGTATTGCATTCAACCCAAAATTTCGATGTTGAGGTTTCACCAGAAATATAGGTTTTGCGACCCCCTGAATCCAAAGAAAAGTATTTTAAGGGAAAGGTCTGTATGTTTTTGTGAACCGCATAAACTAAAAACCAGTTAAAAACTAAAGTTGGTATTTAAGTATAATATATTTTAAGGATGCAGCACCAGTTTTAAAAGATCCAACTCGCTCAAAGCCTATTGTATTCCTCTTGCACCTACAAGAAAATTAGCAATAAGGTAATTTCTGCAAATGTTTATTTCAGCTAACATGAAGAAGATACAGAAATAAGAGTTTTTTTAGAATAGTTGGTAGAAGAGTAGAGAAAGTCATGTGATAGACCTAGTTCCATGTGCAGGTAATAATTGATAGGTTTTGTATTTTAAAACCCGTGCAAACAGGCCAAGAACTGGAAGACCAAAGTTTTTGACAGTGCAAGATGAAATATTGATTATACTGTTTCCATAATTGTTGTTCACTGAAGAATATTTGCCTCTCAGGATTCCTCATCAAGCAATTAATATGAAAGCTACACACTTTGCATATCTTTGTTCTGGAATAATACCTACAACATCAGCAGAGAATAATTTCTGAGTCAAGGAAATGATTACATTATCACTGTGCATGACATGGCAGTTAGAAGTAGTTTATTCCTCTTTTTGGGCAATAGTTATATGGTCTATTGATTTTACGTGACATGGTTCATAGGTAACCTTTCTTTATACATACAAATTGATATGACAGATGGAAATAGTGGCACTAATTAAGTGATCCGCAGCAGTGGATGCAATTAAAAATTAGATAAGAAAGAACCTTTATTCAACACGAATGGTCCAAAATATTTACTACAGGTAGCTAATTGCACTCATGAAAGATTTTGAAAAAAGAAATATATCAACAATCTTCAATTTTGTCTGAAATAAGTATAAAGTTGAAGGCATTTGTGTAAAAATGGACTAACCTCAAAACCAAAAAGTTTCTGATTAGTGCATATCTTGTTTGGGAGTAATACTTACCAACAGTGTAACCAAAAAAACTTGATTGTAAACAAACAATCTTTATTTCTTGTGATCTATTTGAGATCATCTTCCAAAGTACATAAATAGCCTAAAAACAAATACAGTAACTAGAGCTGGATTGTCAACATTTATACAGTTCTGCCAAAACTCAAAGAGTACTCGAACTCCTCAGTTATGTGCCTCCAGTTTTCTATCTGGTGGAGATAATGGTGATGTTCATGAAGAATAATAACCCCTGATTTGAGTATCCGAAATATGCCCATAAGTTTTCAAGGGCAGTTTTTATTAATTTCCAATAAGCACTAATGTAATAAATGTAAACTTAATGTGCAAGGGTGTTTATTTCTGTTAATAACAATTAAAAATATGTAGCCTAAGTTATGCTTCATTCAGAATAAGGAATATTAATGATATTATTTTGTTATGTTTTCTTCATAACTACAATAGAAATAAATTAAAATATTCTTCACTACATAAAAAATAAATTTGAGGTGAGCGCTTTAAACCTACTCTAATAAAACACCACAGTGTCAACTAATATTTACCTTTTTAGTGTTTTCCCACTTTTATAAAAGTGATACTCCAACTAGAGTTCTAAAATTATTGGCATTAGAGACTATCCATACTAGATTTCCAGGCTCCATAATTATACTGATGGATCATTGATATCAAACCGAGATGGAGCAGGGGCTAGAGTCACATGTCACTTCTTTTCCTATTACAAATCTTTAAGTTATGGAACTACAAACTTTGATGGAGAAATTGAAGCAATTTGAATGGCCCTACAAAATCTTTTGTATACAATTTCACATTTTCATCAAACAGTTATTCTCTCAGATTCCAGGGTGGCAATTATAGCAATTACTTCCAAGTTGTCACCAAAAACCAAACAATTATAGAAAATCCTTACCCATCTAACCACACTTCAAAAACACCTAGTCTTCCAACGGATACCAGCTCACTGTGGGCTGAGTGGTAATGAGAAAGTTGATTTTCTTGCAAAAAAGAGTACCAGCAGTGTACAGAAATCTATAGTTAATCTACCATTTTATGCAGCTAAAAGATTAATCAACTCTGAATTCAAAAAAATTATTGCAAAATATTACTATGAAAAATCAAAGAATAAAAGATGGGAGCTACCAAACATTCAAACAGTAATCCTGAGTATGCTCGAAAAACGGCAGTTGCAACCTTCAGGTTGATTACAGGACATGATTGTCTGGCAAAACATTTGAACAGAATTGGGATATATTCTTCACCACTCTATCCTCTATGTGATCTGCAAGAGGAAATGGATTGAGACCACCTTCAAATATGCCTGACCATTTCTAACACCCCATCCATCAGTGAAAAATATTGGAGAGCAAGAGGATTAATGACTATTGTCAGAAATCCAGCATTAGCTAACAACAACTTTTAAAAAAATGAGTACACCATTTTTACCTACATGCTTTCAATGAATTGCAATTTTTATGGAGAGCTTCCTAAAATGTACAGATATTTGTGAACTATTGTATATATGGAGTGTAAAGGAGATTATGAAGACTGCACTTTCTGGACAGGCCTGGAATTGGTACATAATTAAGAGTAATTTCTATGACCTGAAATTTGATGATATATCTAGAGTGATTTCCCAAAATATTGATAACTTTCACCAATGCTTCTACTATGTCAGTAAATCTATCCACCTGATATTAAAATACTATGTAACCTATGTTATATTTAACACTACACATGCATTTATATATCTACTGCTACTGCTTGATAGTGAGTATAAAAGCAGTATATTTTTGTCAGGTAAATAAACGAGATCGCTAATCCACTATGGTACAAATCTGATTCTAGTAAATGACTATAAATACAATAGTACTCATTTCAAACACCTATTCCATAAACATAAGAGAAATATAACAACTTATTGTTATTGCTGAATATTGTCATTGAATACACTCATAACTGACTAGGTATGTCCCCAATTCATCTGAATCTCTGGTTAAATGAAAACACTGTGGGGGATAAATGAGATATATGAGTACATCAGTTATTACAGATAACATCCCCATCAGGGATGTCCATACCACTAATATCCTAGAAGTACAAAATTCTTCTACTCAACTGGGATTTATTAAGGAGGAATATACCCCTACTAAGCTTAACTTACCCATTTCAACATCTTCTGCACCACCATGATCTGGCCTACACATTTTTTGATCAGGGATGCCTTTTTCTACAAGTCGTTTGACTGCTTCACGGCTTAGAACATAACCTGCCCCTCCACTCATATAGCCTTGCTTAACATAAGGCTTAAATCTGCAGCCAAAGTACATGGGATCTGAGGCATTATACGCTGAAAGCATATAGCGCATATTCTCAACTATTGCATACCTAAAACAATGAGAAGAAAACTGAAAAAATATATATTTAAAACTTTTTAAAGGACATATGAGAAAGAACTTCTTTTAATGCTAAGAATTAAAATATCTCCACATGCACCTAGATTAAAAAGTATTTCCTTTCACTTTCTAGGTTGCTGATGACGAAGCAGTTGAATGCTTGAATGACATTGCTTTCCAGGTATTTGATTGTACAGATAGTAACTGTACAGATAAGTAAAAACGTGCAGTTGCTCATTCACAGACCTGCTGATCTGCCAAGAAACCACTGGAAGTAGCTAAATGCATGCTGAACCATTGCTTATGCATGATGGTGATAATTTGTCATTAATTATTATGCTCAGATGTTGTAATATTGTGTTACAAAATCAATGTAAAAGCATTTTCTAGAACTCCTGTGAATCCTTCTAATTGTGGACAGAATTAAGGGCAAAATTCCTTTTGTCACAAGCCGTATATCTTTTTTAGGTTAAGCATGTCCCAAAATGTTTTATCAGAGTTAGGAAGGGTAGGTGTGAGGGGGTTATTGATGGAGAGAGCACTGAAGTATTTATTCCGAGTACATGAGTTACCGGATATGGACATAGTAAAAATATGTCTGACATATCAAGAAGAAAATTTGAGTAATACGTCTACAGGCTGGCTGAGAAAAATCAGGGAACAGCTTTTTAAAATGGATTAGGATATTTATGGGTTAAAATAGGTTCTTTTGGAAGAGGATGTGGGAGGGAAGTGAGACAGAGGATAGAAGATTGGGATAGACAAACACTGTTTGCCCATATGAGGGATAAAAGTACACTAACTACTTTAGAGAAACTCAAAGATAATCCAGAAAAAGAGAAATATGTGTCCATTTGTACGAAAAATGAAAGAGAAGGATTAGCTTAGTTTTGATTGGGTTTTGGAAATTAAGGGGGATGAGAGGAGGGGTTATGCCAGGATATGCCCAATTTGTGGAGTGAAGGATGATGAAATTCATATTGTATTCCGGTGTAACGTCACAAATGGGTGGAGGAATAGCTTAAAAGCAAGAAATGGTTGCTTAGGAATAAAGAAATTGTAATCAGAAAGATTTTTGAGCATAAGAAGCAGATACCTAAATTAGGGGAGTTTTTATGGAAGGTAAGGGCAAATTGGAGGTACTCAGTGGAAAAACATGGAACTTAGATTGGTATTTAAGGGATAAGTAATCAGCTAAAATTTTGGTTCTAATATATATATATATATATATCTCATAAGATATATATCTCATAAGAAGTATAACCACAGAAACTTAAAGCAAACTCTAATATCAATCCAACTACCTTGGAATCCATAAGTAACTAAAGAAATAATGCTTCTCACACCAACTTTAGTGATGATAATGATAATACTAACAATAGCAGTAAAAGGTGTCTTGTCTCTCTGTGTTTCATCAAAACATAGGGGCTTAATTAACAAAGTGGGCGAGCTTGCTATTACTACTGAAAAATTATTACCACACATTTTATGCGTTTCTGACACAACAGGATTTCATCCAATTTCATTGCCTGGGCACTCCTTGGGAGCAGAGTTTTGAAGAAAAAATTTACACAGAGGTGCTTCCATGTTAGGAATGATTTGATATTAAAGTTTTAGATTTATCCAAGCTTAGTAGTAAACTATTCTGTACAGCCCAGTTAATTCAAAATCAAATTAATGTAATCGTAGTAGCCCATTATCAATCTCCCTTAGACAATTTTTAAATTTTCAGAAAGAAAGCAACTCAAACAAGTCCTAAACTTTTTATTTAAACCAATATATGGAGATATTAATGTTGATTATTTGAAACCCAATCTACCAAAGGAACAACTCTGCTCTTTATTTGCAACATATCACATGACACATTCAGTAAACTTTCCAACAAAAATCTAGAATATTTCTTCCACTGCTATAGATAATATATTTCTAAATTCAGATAGAATTAAGTTTAGCATTGTCTCATCAAAAACCAATAGACGCCAGATCATGATGCCCACATTAAAAAGATAAATTTAAAACTCAAAGCTAACTCATACATAAATTGAAAAATATGTTGATATTTAGAAACACATTTTGCTCCAACTTACTTACAATAATATTTAACACAGGAATAGTCTCAGAGAGGATCTTATCCATAATTCAGCTGTTCGGTCGACTGATTCAACATCAGGTAGCTGCCTCCCCCAGGGAAAAAAAATAACTATTCCTCATGCAAAATAAGGTTATAAGTATTATTTCCAACACCTATAGCAAATGCTCTTGCAAAGATCTTTTTAGAAGATAACCTTACCCTGCATGTATACATTCTTGATCCTAAAATTCTTTGTATACATTCAAGCCATATTTATAACAAACAATGAAATTCACAAAATAAACACTACACGAAAAGGTAACATCCACCATCCCAGTGCAAAATTTTCTTGCTTCCAGAAAGGTGTATATTATGAAACCATAAAATATATAATGCTCTTTCTAAAGACATTATAGGAAGAGTTGACAATTTCAATGCTTTTTAAACTGCTGCTAAAGAGTACCTATTCAATACAAGATTATCTGAATAACAAATTATCCTGATAATGCTTATGTAGTTCTGTAAATAGTATCTAGCTCACTATTAGCTAAGTCAGGATGCTGGCCGTGAAAGCCTAAGTTTATCCATTATCTAGCTGCTTTAGTGACAAATAAGTGTCAATTATCTTTGATGAGTGCTGGAAAGCTATTTAAATGTGTGCGTATTGAAGAACTGACAATAGACACTATGCATTTCTAATCAAATAACAAAATGGTGAAATGTGGAGGTAAAAGCCTAGTGAAAGTTTAAAACAAAACTCAATTTGTATTTTTATATACATATTATGTTAGTCTTATAACCACAGAGAAAATTTGATTCTGTTTCTGAATTATGCCTGCTTTGTTTTTGTTTTCTCATATTGCCTGTATATAATGTCTTCTTGTGTTCACTCAATCGAATGTTATATACACATGCACTATATGTACATTTCCTTGACATGTTCAATGTTCACAGGCCTTTATGACTGATAGTGAACTTGCTGAAGGCAATCCAATCTAATCTAATGTTTTCTCTTTTTACTCTAAAAAGTCTTAGTAAAATATTTTGAAATCCAACGCTTACCTTTCAGAACATAAGCTCTCTGTGTGTGCGTGTGTGTGTGCATATAAAAAACATTGGCGTGATTTTCCTGGGGGATTGTTTTCTGCCTTTCTGCATATGAACTCAGATATTTCCTTGGGCAATTTTCAATTAACAATAAAATCAGCAACTCCACATATAATTAATCTTTAAATGTTACATATTGTGGTGTATATTTTGCAAGTATTAAATGCTGACTGAGAGAACAGCTGGAGAGCCGGGTGACTGCAGTGATGTATCTTGGATTTACCCAGAATTTAATTATATTGTACTTATTTTATCCATAGAAACAAGATACATATGTTATAGAACATGCCAATTTAAAATACAAAGAAAAATATTTAAAGATATGTAGATGATTGCAAATGCAGATGTATAAGATTCAATACAAATTTAAAATACAAAAAAGAAAACCAAGATATATAAAAGAATATAAAGCTTCAAGTTATAAAAAATAATCATTTACAAAGGTACAATTTACCCTATTTCATACTTAAATTCACGAGTCATTAACATCAATGGTGGCAAGCTATCCTTAGTGAGCATGTTTTATATTGTGATCCAATGCAGCATCTCATTGTTAAGCTCCTTAAACTAAATATATGTTGTTCATTTGTTTAGCAACTTACTATCAGATCCAACATCTAAGGGGTCATCAAAAACCTAGCTAAGTATCAGAAAAATTACAGCAACTGTCTTGCACTGCAAAAAGATAATTAACATCATTAATGACATTTATTCCATACCTAGCTGCCACAATACTTCAGTAATGATGTAATAATATAGTATTGTCCTTCAGCATATACTTCTTTGTGATAATAAAGATTTTGGCATAGCTAGTTTTTGAGTTCCCCAAAGAGATGCTTGTGTAGAACAGTGGCAGCTGAAGCATGAATGCACTGGTAGTGCCAGAATAGTTCCCAGAAACTGTTTTATAATGCACTACTGCTACCTGCCACTGCCGCCACCACCAATACTGCCACCGCCAATACCACTACACTGAATTGGATTAATTCTCAGAATATGCCTTTGCTATTCAAGTCCTCTGACTCACTGTGTCTGTGTAATACTAATTCTAACTTTCCAAAGAATCATATGCAGTTGATTATTAAATTTAGCACATACTACTGAATTTTCTAATGTGGTTAACCCTCACACTTTTTTGTTCTGTGTTTATGTGCAGATCAGGAGTAGGTCTTCCCATGGATTTTACTTTCACAATGTCTTCTAACGATAACGTAGAAAATGGGCTACTTAGTAAAGAACTTACTTTATTCATTTTACTTAAACAAAGGAAACCACACACCACACGCATAATCACTCACGCACTTGACAGTGTTTACTGCTCCTACATCCAAGGATACCTCTCTTTCAAATGTACAGGATTACTTGCAGTGTAATCAACTTTATAGAAAACAATTATTCATATAATTTTAAGTATAAAAAATGGAAAATTAATTATATAATAAGACACAAGTTTCTATTTTTACGTAGTAGTAATAGTAGTAGTAGTGATTGATGCTTATTTCTCATTTTGCAATAGACCACATCTTACTAAGTGTGTGATAAAGTTGGTACAAATAATTTCCATGTGCTTCCAATGGTAGTTGTGACAGTTACTGACACGAATATGAGCTATTCCCTTCCCCCTGCAAACCCTGCTAGCGCCCAGACTTGACATCCAAAACACTGTAAATTCGAGCCAGATATGAAGGGGCACAAATCCATAGAATAGTAATATAATAAAGTTGTAAACTTGTAACTCGCTGTCGCTTCCTTTAGCTTCTATGGTTTTCCATTGCCAGACAAGTCATTTCATTGTACCTTTAAGAGTAATAAGATTAATGCTCAATTCTCAACGTAACTGTGGATAATTTAAAATACATATTTTTTTGTTTTATTAAGGCAGTACCATAGCATGGAGGCACTAATCCTGGAGCTGCCCCTGGTGTAGAATAAGGTGAAGAAACTCCATTTGCTGCTGGGAGTGACAATTTTACCACATAATCACATAAGCTATTTGTTATTCCTAGGGCTAACAAATAAACTAACCTAATTTATCATTTATTTTCATTGATAAATAATGTACTCACGTATCATCATCAGCCTTGAAGAACCAATCAGCATCTTGTAAGTGATGTTTGTAGATATATTTAAAGGCTTCCTTTGTTTTGGCCCATAAATAGTCCCTGCCTTCCTTTACTGGTAGCTTGATTGCAGGTAATGAGGTATCTAAAATTAGATTCTATATATTAATTTATCAGAAGTAGTATATAATTTTTTTTTAAAGGGGTGCAGTGACCGCTCATGAGGAAAAGTTTGGGCATTAACAAAAGATATATTTCAAACCATAATGAAACTTTTAAAAATAACGATCTGTAGCATAGTGATTATAATAATAATGATGATGATGATAACAACGATGATGATGATGATGATGATGATGATGATGATGATGATGATGATGATGATGATGATGATGATGATGATGAAAAATAATGATAAATATAGGTGTAACTTGTCTTAGATAAGTAATTAATGTATGGGGTGCTGTTTTTTGTCTGCATTCTTTCATCAGACAAAATATATTAATATTGCTTATGATCGACACTCAGTTATCAGTTTTTGCCACCTTTTCAATTATTACACATAGAGCCCCAGTTGTCTTTTGCAACTTTTGCTCCTAACTTAATTCATCTGCTGCCACTTAATGTACCTTTAATGTGTTCATATGCACACTGTATTGAAACACTTTCTTCTTCTTAAACTGATACATCAACCACCACTTTGTGGAAGTAACTGTAACCAAATGTCAATGTTTGTACTTGTAATTTGACCATAACCAAAGGTATGTCCAAAAGACATATGGCTCTTTTTACTTTACGTCCTGCCCTTTTATCATTCTGTTGGCAGAGACACAACAAATTATGATGGAGAAATAGAGGCTATATACATTGCTCTCCGACAATTATTAAATCTTCCCTTAAATAAATTTAACAAGGTAATTCTTTCAGATTCTAAAGCTGCAATTCAGGGAATATGTTCAAATACTACAAAGAAAAAAATTAGAGAATGCTACAAAATGTTAACACAACTCCAAAAAGTTAATAAGACTGTTCATCTCCAATGGATTCCAGCACACTGTGGAGTCATGGGGAACGAAGCTGCAGACTCACTTGCAAAGAAAGGCACAACAATAAAACCAAAGTCTAAATTCAATTTCTCATATTCCTCAATAAAACGCTTGATCATAAAAAATTTTTGTCATTCATATCTACAAGGAATAGAAACAAATGCCAAAGATAAAAAATGGATTACACTACTTTCCAATCCAGATATAATCCCCCAGAGACCAAGGAAAACAGCTGTTGCAGCCTTCCGACTATTGACAAATCATGACTGCTTGGCAAGTCATCTCTACAGAATAGGTATCTCAGCCTCACCAATATGTGTCCTGTGTAACGATCCAGCAGAAATGAACGAAGACCACTTGAAGACCTGTGAAGCATTAAGATCAGAAGGAACTACAGTTCAAAAGTATTGGAAAGCACGAATGCTAATGGCTTCATTGCCAGATGCAAGGCACTAGAAAACAACAACAACAACAACAACTTTACGTCCTGCAAAAATGTTTAGAATATCCAACAAGTATGTACCTGCACTTCCACATTAGCAATACAAAAAGAACTTATTAGGATACAAATAATGTAGGAAAATATTCTTCAACCTATTCAGCAGCCTATAGACCATAAATACTGGTTAGTTTATGCAAGTAAGTAACCAGAAGATAAGATGTACTTACTACAGCTTTGGGTTTCGATCGCTGTCGACCAGCCATGTTGACTTGGGATTTTTCTATGGTTTTCCCTTGTTACTAGGCAAATGCTGGGGTGGTTTTCCCTTGTTAGTAGGCAAATGCTGGGGTGGATTCTCTTCTCCAGGGGTGGGGAAAACACTTTGGTTGTGTGCCAGGTGTCAATATCTCTGTTAGGGACTTCTGTGTGTCTCTGATCAGACAATCGGTAGGAGGGTCCTGCGAGTCGGACACGACGAGGTAATGCTCCAAAACCCTGTGAACATGGTGAGGTCTGCAGGGTAACTCTGGAGAAGGTTATGTTAGGACCCACCAGGAGCAAGGTGTTTGCGAAGGTGCACTAGGGGAGGTCAGTGTCAAGGAAACCTGTGAGTGCAGGAAGGCCCACACTTGGAGGATGGGCGAGCAATGCTGAAACGAGGGAGGGGGGCATGTAACATTGCTTCAGATCTCTTTGGAGAAAGCATTCAAAACAGAATGCTCCTTGGTAAGACGTTATCATAGCTAAGAAGCAGTAAGTCAGTTTTAGAGTTCAAGATTGTAACAGCAAGAAATTTTGTGTATTGGCCTAAATTGGTGAATGTGAGGTCACACCTGATTATAAAAGTTTGTGAAATAAAGTAATTGAGAAGTTATAAATGTATTTCATATTCTGAATTTAGAGCAAGGTCTTTTGCAGCACATTTATGTGGTAAGCACACCCAGTTTGCATAGCACAACATTAATTACTGGCAATTATCCTTTTTGTTTCATTGTCAATATTTTTATAATCCTTTGAAAGTTCATTTTGCCCTAGCTGCCTCTTAAATACAGGGGTATCACTTAAATTTTCACTATTAAAATTTCAATGTTTTACCTGAATTAACATACAAAATTATTACTTACCATTTTCTGAGCTCATGAAAAGAAGCATATTACACCGTGGCCCCCATGTAGCTTTTACATGACGAGCTTTCCTTTCATGGTTGTTTGGACTAGTCATTACCCAACATAACACTCTCACTTGCTGTGCCAACAAACTCGCTACTACATCCTCACCTGTTAAAAGAGAATTACATGGCTACCAATCTTGGTAAATCAAAGCTCTGTTCAGTATACGAACATAATGTGCAAAACTATTTTGATAGCTGTCAATAGAGCCTATGGTTGTTATGGGAAGCAACTAAGTATGACATAATATCAAAGAGATGCAAGGATCTTAATGAATTTCATTAGAACAAGGATTATACAGAATATGGGCATTGTTTTTATATAGGAAGCTGTAGCTTTATGTCTGCAGCTAGGTGAAGATTCACAGAGAATAAATGGATACTAACATACCGATCAGTATTACATATCCAAAATGTGTACTAACATCCACTTACAATTACGCCTTTAATATGAAAATAAAATCCTAATTTTAAGAAAATCGTTTTCTCCTGAGCAACTGAGAAGTCAAGTGATTATTTCTACCTTTGAATAATCTCATCAATTAAGTATAAAAGTTTACATGTCAAAAGAGAGAATGCCCAATCAATCAAGTAACCACTCTGCATTGCCATCTACCTTCCAGCTTTTAAGCTGTTTTATACAAGAATGAAGCCAACATTGTGAGAGGCAAGTTCTCTCTGAAAGATTTGTGCCAACATATTGAAAATATATAATGAGGCAGGGTGCTAGCCATACTCTCAGTTGCTCAGCAGAAATGTATTACTGGATTTTCTCTCATTACTGAAAATGCTTCAAGATACTTCCATGCTTGGAAGTCATGGGTGTCTGACCATATCTCAAAAGTCAAAAAGTTTATGGTTACCACGTTTTCGAGATATTTATTGATTCACATGGAGGACATTTTAATTTAGTAAACGTAGCAAGTATTGTCAAGATTTCAAATTATATTCAGTTATTATAGAGCAATTCCGCGAATATGTCATATCGAGTGTTAAAATTTGAAATCAATGTTTCACTTTTTTTACTGAGGAAAGATGATGCTAGATACTCCAAAGTATCTTATGAAGTAAAAAATAAATGTTTTTGACGTGAATATGGGTTCAAATTTCACTTCTTACTCACATATTTCCAAAACACTAAGAATAAGCATGAATAACAGTGATTTTCATATCAACATTTCAGGAGCTATGTGCAACTGTTTTAATTTTTTTGTTCTGTACATCACACAATGACTCTTCATCCTCAAAACGTGTATATGGCTAATAATTTTCGACATTTATAAATAATCCTTAGAGCCTGTTTAATTATTACTGTGTGTCAATGTCAGTTAGTCACGGTAAATAAGGATAAAGTCCTCTGCAGGGAAAAGTAATAGACTGAAAAAAATATCCTTTTTGATTCTGTGTCATTGCAATATAACAAATAAAAAAGTATGACAAAGTTTTCTTCTATAGTTATTCGTTTTCCCACAAAACACGTGGCTTACAGACCCTGTGGTCGTCATATGAGTACAGTGCATATGAGACTTTGGTCAGGATAGACGTATCACTCCGTTTCTGACTCCATGGCTAAACCACCAGCCCAAAGACAATGTGAATACAAACAATGTCTGAAGGAGCAAGGCAGTTATGCACAATGGAAGGAAAAAATAAAAGTGACTATGAGGAAAGGAAGAGCAATACTGAAACAAACAAAACAAGGAAGAGAACACCTCAAAGCTGAATATAGGAGACATAAGCAAGCACAGCGGACAAGACAGAAAATAAGAGACCAAGAAGGGATTGATAAGGATACTCCATCAACATCAACTGCTTTCAAAAGCAGACAGCATTTTGGAAAGTGCAGAAAACGTGTTGAGGAAGCATTGCCGCAATCTCCACGCAAAAGAAAAGAAATAATTCGTAAGTTAGCAGTTGAAGAGGGATTACATGTTGTAAAACCAAAGCATTCTGTCCTGGTATCAGGAAAACAACTATCAGAGGAACTTAAAAGTGCGATCATCAAGTTCTATCACGACGATTCAATATATTACCAAGCTCCTGGAAGCGTATATTGGTGAAATTCAGAAACAATCTTTTGCTTTGGTGTCTTATTATGTATCACATGACAAATATGCAGTTGACATTTGCTTAAGGAATATATTTTCAGAAAGATTGGATATTGTCCCGAATCTTGAACTTGTGAAAGTGTTTTCTGATGGAGCTGCTAGTCATTTTAAGCAGAAATACACATTGAGTCATGTGACATATCTTTCCGAAGTATTTGGAATCCAAATTGAATGGCACTTCTTCGAATCCTATCACGGAATCAGTAGATGCGATTTGAGGACAAGTGAAGAGGATGGCCTGGACAGCTGCGAAAGCAGGAAGCAGGATTCAGAATGCTGAAGAATTTGTTAATACTGTTAGAAAGAAAACCAAAATATTTCTTCTTGAGGTTTCTCTGCCTGAAATTGAAGAAGCAAAAGAATTTCTCGACAAAAGATTTGAATGTATTTTACCTATGCCATCCACTCAGCGGGTTCATTATGTGAAAGTATTAGGTTTCAATGTTGTGAAATAGCTTTTCTTTCATGTGTGAAAATTGTCAGAATGATGCACAACTTTCGGAAATAAAAACAGTGTAGTGATATGCGCGTGTACTACGAGGCTACTGCATTTGGCGTTCCTGCACTATAAGGAGTCCAATCCAGTAACTATAATAGTGTGTTACAGGTATGTGCTGTGTGCTGTGTGCTGTGTGGTCTCATGTGTCGTCTTTGTTATGGTTTTGAGTCAGCTTTTTATACTTGCAATGACGTAACTGTGATAAGAAATGAGAGCTGTCAACATCTATTTATATTGCATGATATTAATGCTTCTCCAAAGGATATGTTAATTGTCAAAACGATAAATACAATTACACACCTGTATGTATTACATGTATGTAACGTATAATATGTATCACTATGATTTACCATATGTTATACCATGTAAAACAAAGGCAAGGTATTACAATTTTCGCAAATGTCAGTCACAAACTCATGTCAGTTAGTCACGCTGACCTTTGAATAAATATCTCCAGATGAGAATAACATACCAAACCTTTTTTCAGGTCATTTGAAAGCTTAGAAGTTCCTCTCACAAGTGCTTTTTCAGAACAAATCAAATACGAAAACTTTCAGAGAAAACGGAGGACAAACGTTTGAAGTTGGACCTGCAGTTGACAAAAATGTCAGTCACGAAAAGTTTAGCGCTCATTATTAAATAATTGTTTAAATTTTTTAAGGTTTTTATCTTTCCTATCACAACCGCCAATGCATTCTCTATCATCGTATGTCATTAAAATAACATTTTTACACCTATATTGGCCATTAGACAGACATTTTAAGAAGAAAATGTGGTGTAAATGTCAGTTAGTCACACGCGGAATTGCTCTATAGCTAATACCTTACTAACAGAACGGTAAAGCATCCAGTGGAAGTGCAATATGCAAGAGTATCGACCAAATATCTGAATGCCTAGACAAAATATCTCGCCAACTGAGTTACCTTTATGCTGCTCCTCGTCTGGACTGTGACTTCCCATCTTCTCAATATCTGGCCCTGGATTATGCTCTCTGTCGCTTGAATGATGTCGATCCATGTAGGTGGACACTGCCCTATAGTATTTAGTCATACATTATAGAATAGTCATTCATTTATATGAGATCATATAATTGTTTACACAAATATGCAGCATTAAAGTGTACCTTGCTGGAAAAAAATGCAGATCCTCAAGGGAACGTGTAGTAGCCATTAAAATGTATGCAAAACTGAAGCCAAAGGAAATTCCAACAGCCAGCGTCAGAATAAATGTACGTCCTAATATCGGCTTTAACAAACCTGTAACACAAAGTTTAACATTCAAATTCATTTACGTATGCAGGAAATCCAACTGGATTAAATTGCAGGGTACTACTAAACTCTAACTTTTACATTTGCAGCCAAAATCTTATGCAAACTTAAGAATTTATTACCAATAGGAAGGCAGTATTAAAAAATTCAACCCTGAGCTGTATGTGAGATGCTATTTACCATTTGACATGGAATGTGCTCCTTTAAGAGAAAGTAAAACCATGGGTGTGATTCTCTTGGGAAGTTTATAAATGTTTGAAGTATTATTTTAAAATATAACCCTATGCAAGATTGTACTAAACATCATGACAATCTGTTAGGATATTACCGTCTAAAAATAAAATAAATATCTTAGAGACTATAAGCTTCACTTATCTTAGTATTTGCTGCAAATAAATGTTCTGTCTACTCACTCTCTAACGTGCACTTACTGAAGGAAAAAGTTACATAGTGGGGGAAACGTTTTCCCTATTTCTGGCAAGCTTGTGCAAAACAATATTATTTACTATGTTGGTCACCTATAGTTTATATTGTTGTGTCAGCTGCCAGCAAAGAAGAATAAAAGTCAGCTACCTCAGACTATAATGCCCCTATGCAACACACAATATAGGTGCCTTAGAAAAATGCCATTTGATGAAGTTTCTCAAAACTTCCAGGAAAGTTGCCAGAAATTCTCAAGGATAAGCAAACAGCCGCGAGATAGTGTCAGTAGATATTGGGTAGTAAATTGAGATTGAGTTGTATACAATTGGGCAGCTTTTCAAATAAGTCATACCATGTTGTGTATATTTGGAATAGAAATGCTACATATTATACTCACACTGGTTTCTCCACTCACTTTTAGATAACACATTCACAACTCTTTCTCAACTCACTCTCCTACAAATAAGTCATACCATGTTTTGTATGTTTGAAATAGAAATGCTATTACATTCACACTGTTTTCTCCACTCACTTTTAGGTAACACATTCACATCTTTCTCTACTCACTCTTCTACAAATAAGTCATACAATTTTCTGTATGTTTGAAATAGAAATGCTATATACTATATTTATACTGTTTTCTCTACTCACTTTTAGGTAACACATTCACACCTCTTTCTCCACTTGCTCTTCTACAAATAAGTCATACAATTCTGTGCATGTTTGAAACAGAAATGCTATGTATTACATTCACACTGTCTTCTCCACTCACTATTAGGTAACACATTCACATCTCTCTCTACTCACTCTCCTACAAATAAGTCATACCATGTTGTTTATGTTTGAAATAGAAATGCTATTACATTCACACTGTTTTCTCCACTCACTTTTAGGTAACACATTCACATCTCTTTCTCTACTCACTCTTCTACAAATAAGTCATACAATTTTCTGAATGTTTGAAATAGAAATGCTATATATTATATTTATACTGTTTTCTCTACTCACTTTTAGGTAACACATTCACACCTCTTTCTCCACTTACTCTTCTACAAATAAGTCATACAATTCTGTGCATGTTTGAAACAGAAATGCTATGTATCACATTCACACTGTCTTCTCCACTCACTATTAGGTAACAAATTCACATCTCTCTCTACTCACTCTCCTACAAATAAGTCATACCATGTTGTTTATGTTTGAAATAGAAATGCTATTACATTCACATTGTTTTCTCCAATCACTTAACACATTCTCATCTCTTTCTCTACTCACTCTACTACAAATAAGTTATGCAATTTTCTATATGTTTGAAATAGAAATTCTATATATTATATTCATACTGTTTTCTCTACTCACTTTTAGGTAACATATTCGCAACTCTCTCTACTCACATTTCTACAAATAAGTCATACAATTTTGTGCATGGTTGAAACAGAAATGCTACGTATTACATTCACACTGTTTTCTCTACTTACTTTTGGGTAACACATTCATAACTGTTTCTCTACTCTCTCTTCTACAAACAATTCATATCATCTATATATACAAAATGGATGTTTGTATATTTTTAACTGTTAATCTCGAAAACTGATTAACCGGTCACTGCAAAATTCGGAACATATGTATTTTCCATGGGGAGAGTTTTTATAGTAACCATTTTACTACACAATATATTACTTTCAAATGGTTTTCTACTCATTTTTCTTTTACAAAGCAAAGCTCTTAGCCCTTAAACATACAATTCATATAATTTTCTATGACCGAAATATGAATGCAGCTTATTACATTCACGCGATTTCCTCTACTAATTCTTCCTTTACAAGACACAATCAGTCTTCTTTCACTACTCACCCTTCAACATACAATTCATACAATGTGCTATATGTTTGAAATAGAAATACAACGGATTACATTCATACTATTTTCTCTGCACTCTTTTGTTTTACGTAACAATTCACATGTTATTCTCTATGGTTTATCAACTTCATACATACCAATGCCTATACATATTGTATGCTGAAGAGTGAGTAAACTTCAAAGCCAGTTGACTAATCGCCATGCAAATTTGCATATCTAATTGTTTTTTTTTCCTTTTTCTTTTTTTTTTTCCATGGAGAAGGCTTTTATGCAATCCATTTTACCACGCAACATATTACATTTACATGATTTTCTCTACTCCCTTTTCTTTTACATAACACACTACTCCCTCTTCTACAAACAATCCATACATTTTTCCATACATTTGAAATATAAGTGCAACGTATAATGTTCACACATGTTTTTTATACTTATTTTTCTTTTAATAAACACAGTCACATTTCTTTCACTACTCCCTCATCGACGAACAATTCATATAATTTTTTATATGATTGAAACAGAAATTCACATTACATTCACATGGCTTTATCAACTAGCTTTTCTTCCTGTAGTATTTGTTATTATTCAACAGTGATTTTGCTTAGTGCCATTCCAGTGTTTTAATAAAAAAAAGAAGAAGTAAAGTTGCCACAATTGATGTCAGGAGTGTGACGAAAAGCACGATATGGAACCGTTGATGAAACAAATGTTAGCCAAAGTGGACATAATGAGAGATCAAATTAATTCCAGAATGTGGCAGAATGAAACAAATATGAAAGCCAAATTGAAAAAATGCAAACTACAGAATGGAAAAAATGGAAAAAAGGGGAAAAAGATGGACAAATGTAAACTCTGGAATGGAAAAGATGAAAACGAGAATGTCAGGTATGAAGATAAAGCTATTGATAATACTAACGAGCGACTGGCCAGGGTTAAGGAAGACATGGAAGAACTCGACGGAAAGATGAAGGACCTTCACCAACATGTTAACACCCTGGAAGATAGAGTCGACTGCAGCACCCAAGAACTGAATTCATTGTGGAACAAACGCTCGACGAAAACCTCAAATTAGGTAGATGTGTATGAGGCGGCCTGCATTCAGCAGTGGACGTTTTACGACTGAAATGATGATGCTTATGAAATATTTATGGGTATCTCTATATCTCTTGTACCTTGTAAACGACTCTTTAACAACTGTGATAAAAAATTATACTTGGTTAACGTTTTGCTTTTCAGCTTTATCTAAATAAGTATCTTCTCACCCCCTCCCCCCCAAAAAAAACACACACACACAAATAGAGCGGCGGGGGGGGGGGGGGGATGCCGTCACCCAGGTACTCATATAATTATATTTAAACCAGCAACTGTGTGTGCGCGCGCGTGCGTGTATATATTCCGTGCTTCTTCGAAACGGCTCTAATGATTGTGGTCAAATTTTGTATTCAGATAAGGTTTTTCTTTTTAGGTTTGTCTATATAGGTGTCATTCCTGAAAAAACGCGATTTTACATAAAAAATATTTTTATTTTTATACTAATCTACAGAGCAATTGAACCTTATTTTGGGTTTTTCTTCTCTTCTAATGGACCGATTTCAACAAACGAAATAGTGTTTTAAAGACCTCTTCCAGGGCTATTAGAATACAGTAAGAAAGTTGACATAGCTATATTAGTCTATGCGTAATAGTCACAATTAGGCGAAACCTTATTTTGGTCATAATTTCTCTTTTAATGGGCCAATTTCAACAAACAAGCCAGGATATTAAAGGTCTCGTCACGGAAACGGCTCCAACAGTTAGGATGAAAATGTATATTTTTTTAACATTTTGCTTTTCAAGTTTATCTAAATATCTCCCCCCCCCCCCCCCCCCCCCGCACCCAAAAGGCACGATTAAAAAAAAAAGGAAAAGAAAAGACGAGCTAAGCTCGGTCACATATAGCTATATGTAGCAGGTACAAACATGAAGGTTGCTCTAAGTATCCCGCGAACGCCTAGGCAAGGCATATATTAATGTTCTGTGGGCCAATGAATAAAGAAATCATAAAGTGAATATTTTAATCTTAGATAGCACTTTTGAGATTGCATATGCAAATTTATGTACAAATCAGAGCAATGTAAGGAATAAATTTTATACGCAAAGATGCAAAACTGAAGAGGAGGAGAAGGACGAGCAGAAGAAGAAGAAGAAGAAGAAGAAGAAGTAGAAGAAGAAGAAGAAGAAGAAGAAGAAGAACAGAAGGCCTACAGAAAGGAGAAGCGGACGGACCCGGTAGGGTTAAACGGGAACGAACGGATGGCTTATGTCGGTCTTTTAAAAATAGAAGGTCGAGAAGAATCTTTGGTCAAATGATTCAATATAGAATATTTATGTAATTTAAAAAACCGAAAAACTGTCACTTTCATCCAAAAACTCAGCCCCACGCATCACTGCTTGGTCGAATAACAAAAGCAGAACGCTCAGACATCCCTCCCTGCTATGTACGCGCCTGAAAAGTTAGGTAAAATGGCACCTAAGGGACGACATTTATATGGAACCAAATGTACCCACAACGTAGCGAATGCTATGCACGGATGAATGTTTTACACACTTCTGCAACTATGGGGGGGGGGGGGGGGGGGGGACATAAAACATGATTCCGGATCAGCTGGTGGAAGTCCTTTGCATTTTTATTTTTAGAGCCTGAGGTCATCTTAAAAATATATTTTGAAACAGTTTAATTGGAGCAGAATTATTAACATATTTCAACAGTTTCGAAATTCACTAGGATATTCGAAAGAAATCGAAGTTGAATTGCTTAGTATTGCGTACAGATACAAAAACTATAATATTTAAATAAACCTAAGGGTCTCCCTGGCCCCTAACGACCACCGGAGGGTTAACAAAAGCTTAATCAAGCACAAGGCAGTAGAGGAATTCCCCATTATCTTGCAGGCTCATGTAGCTTGAGAAAGCAAGATGTTTATATTTTCTTCCATCTGAAGGGATACCATAGCTGACATCTAGTTCCTCCATTAAATGAATAACATATTGAGACATTTGGCCTATGTAATTCAGCATTAAAGAAATTACAGGTGACAATTATGCTGCTGCAGCTTTTATGTGACTTTATGTGTAAATAGGTGAAAACACTTTAGTGTAATTTATGTGAATATCCTAAAATATTTATTTTCATTAAAAATCAGAAAATATGTGCAATAAAACTTAAAATATTTGCTCCGACGTGAACATCTAGAACATAAAACTCAGTTTCAAATTCGTTTTGGGACGCAAAAAAATATGTATCTAAGAATAGGGCTCCTATTCATTAGATACTTCTGATATACTCCATACACACAAGATCCATTAACAGATCACAATCTCCAATCATTGATTGAAAGGAACAATTAGAAACCAAAAGACTTTTCTTATAATGGGCTGTAATTCTGTAAGCTTAGCGACTTTTAGTGACGAAATGGGTTGCTTATACCGTTCAGAAGCATGAGATGAATCCTAGCATTTGCAGGGAGAAAGTACTTCTGCCCTCGACCTGCATCTAACATAAGGACAATAATTAGTATGCCTTTTCTATTTCCAGGATTGGCAGCAGCAGCAGACCGCGCTGAAAGACTAAAATGGAACATGCAAACATGTTATTGGGAAAGAGGTCGGCCCAATCCATTGCAATGGCAGCTGTAAACTACCACGATAATTCACGAGTAATAAACGCGACCTTGAAACACGCAATCCAATATCGCTTTTCGTTTAGCGTTCAGAGAGACGATGCAAATAATTGTTATATTGTAAAAGGACGGAGGAATTCCGGGGTGAAGAGCCTAACGTGCAGATAACGGATTTTTCTTTCTCCAATTACGAAAATCCTTATAACCTCACTTCCAAATTCATGACAGTGGAAGTAGCTGAAAAAGTGTTCTAAGCTTCCAGGTAGAAGGGCTCTGAGACCAATGAACATAATGAAGTTGCTGTAATTGGGTGGAAGGGCAACTTCATCTTCATTTTCATCTCCTTCTCCTTTTTCCCCCTCCTCTGCTCGTCTTTTTCATCATCTACATCATCATCATCATCATCATCATCATCATCATCATCATCATCATCATCATCCTCATCCTCATGTTCTTCTTCCTCTTTTTCCTCATCTTTCCCTTCCTCTTCTTCTTCCCCATTTCTGCTTCTTCTTCCTCCCCCTCCTCCTCTTATCATCATGGTCATAATTGTTTTATTATACCTTGTTCCACTCTTAGATGACAGTATGGAGTTAAATGGGATATATCTGTCTCTATCTAGCGCATACAAGTTGCCATTAGCCTCGTCCTTTTCTACCTTCGCGCTGTTGCCAGGTTCCTAATAGCATGGTATAAATATTCAGTTGTTATAAATTTCAGGTTTGAACACATTATCCTACGCAGAATTGTTTTCTCTATTAGTTTATATCCTTTTCAGAGTCATTATACATTTCTATAGGCCCATATTTCTTCAAAAACATTTTTTTCAATAGAAGTCCGATATGTGCTCTTTCTATACTCATCACGCACTAACTAACAAACTAACTACTAGAATGCGTCTATATTTTGTTCTTAGGTAGAGTAAACTATAGTGCTACTACCTGCCCACTTTGAATTCTCTATGTTTACTCAGTTGTGTTACAATTTTTTAAATTAAATGTTTTCGGAAAATTTTATACCTGGGCACTGCAAAAGTTACGCAGTGTGAAACTTTTTTGTGATTGAGTTTACATCAGGGAACCAGCGAGAACAAATGTTGACGAGGGTTGGAGAAAGTTTTTAAAATAAACCAAAAGGCAGTAACTTTTTCCTTTCATCGAGTAGGGCAAACAAAAGGTATTCATCTATTCAGCGTATTCTCGCGCCAGGCCTGACACAGAAGATAGTATAAGGAGCAGCACTAGCATTAGTTCGAAAGAAGTCGGTGTGTAACTGTGTGGAATCTTTGAGCTGTTATTGCGTTATTTGTTTAATAGTTTCGTAAATATTTGTAGTTATGGAAGGGGAAGGTAGGAAGAGACGATATATTGGTAAATTAAGAAGTAAGGAACGCCAAATAATTATGAAGGGGTTAGATTATTTTTCAAGTAAAATGCGTGCAAGTAAGGCAGTAAAAGAAACAGCTAAGGAAATCGGGTGTTCAGAAGCAGTAGTGTATAGGATTAAAAGGGAAGTAATGAAAGGACCTCTAAGAACGCCATCGAAAAAGAAAGCAAAAAGGGCGGGGAAGAAAAGAAGTATATAGTGAATAGTGCAATGTGGAGTACGGCGAATTGTTCATTCTTTACTGTTTGCAAATATTCCACCCACGCTGAATATAATTTTGTCACGGGTCAACAGTGATGAGACCCTACCAAATTTCTCAAGGGCCACTCTTAGTCGGTTCTTACATGATTTGGGGTCCGAATATGAAAGAAGGGGTAACGAGTGCATATTAATAGAAAGAGACGATATCGATATCATCAGATGGCGACATAAATATCTAAAAGACGTAAAAAGGTTTAGGAACCAGGGGAAATCAATTCTTTATACAGACGAGTCATTTGTAAATTTAGGTCATACAGTAACAAAGGCATGGAGGGATACCAAAGTTAAAAGTGTCCGTCAAGCAGCAATTGACGGACTAGGTACAGGACTCGGCCACCTCGGGATCGCGCGCGGAGGAAGATTCGCAACTATACCGCTCGCAAAAGTTAAAGGCATGTGAACGCTGGCCAATGCTCAAGCAGAGCGCTGTTGCCAAGCGTAGTGCGTGTACCGGCAGAGGTTCTGTACGTAACAGTGTGTGAGATGCATGCACCACATTCGGGAGCGCTGGTAGGAGGGCAAGCGTAGGATTCGCTGGAGTCCGAGGTACGCCCCGCCTCCATATGCCTTTAAGTTTTGCGAAGATTATAGTACATGTTGCAACACTGCTCTCCATTTAACGTGTACTGTCTTCTAAGCGTGGAACGCGCTTTAGCTAATTATAATTACTCAATTCTCTGACGCTAGTCTTTCGCAAAAGCTTCTTTATATAGTATCAATTAAAGAAATCGTGAGATGCAGCTCATATGTTGGTCCAGTCGCAGACTTACTCATGCTGCTGGTGGTGAAATGAAAGTGGCTAAAGTAGGGCTGACGAACGTTACTCAGCAGGTGTGAACACATTGCCCTATTTCCACTCTCGTCACAACGAAAGCGGAAATGCGGGGGAAACAAAGCGAAAACCGGTTCTAGCTAAAACGTGCTACTGTAGTTATGGAGGGGAGTTTCCTCTCTTCACACCTGCGGAGTAACTTTCGTCAGCCCTGGACAATGAATGAATATATTTCACTTCCATCACATAAACCTATTGACTCTTTACATCTCATCCCTATTACATACACATATTCTTCCTTTCTAATATACAATCAAAATACACTTGAGTTGCACCTGGTGCAAATATAAACACCGTGGTTATTAATACATTCTACACCAGATTCACAATCTACCTATTTGTAATTTAAATATACCAATTTTAATTAAATATGCCAATTTTCCTGATAGATATCCTTGCAAATATACAATTTTATAATTTTAAAATGCCTCTCTTGTATTTTTCTTTAGTCTTTCCGAGTAATTCACCCAACTTCCTATCTCTTCTGTATTGCTAGACTTTCTAATTCTCATCTTAATTATTTCTCTCGGTAATTTCAGCCACCTAATTGGTACCCACTTATCCCTCCATAATTTTGACTCTTTACAATCCAAAAGAAAACGTAGGTCATTTTCCATTTCCTCACATAATGGTCACTTCTGTGGGTCCACTCCCCGTTTCATTCCCCTTAATTTCATTGCCCCAGATCTAAACCATGCCGATCTTTCCCTTTCCACTTTATTATACACCAACATATTTTCCCTGCCCCAATCCTTTTTGATCTGCCTGTACAATATCATGGTCTCTTATCCCTAATACTACTAAATATCTCTTGTATATCGATATCCTCAATTCTCTATCTGATCTCTTTCCAAAAGTTTCCTTCTAAAATGTCTCTGTCCCTCCATACATTCCCCATTCTTTACATAAACTGCACATAAAAAACCTTAGCTAAAACTACTTTCTTTTGGTCATGCCATCTTCCATTACTATTTAACTGAACCCCCAAGTACTCAATGTTTTTCACTATGGCTATTTCCTGTCCTTCCATACTCCACGTTTCTTCTCTTTTTAATTAATACAGCCCTTTTTGAATACCACAATCTTTTTATAACTCATCTTTAACCCTAACTGTTGAAAAATCCCCCTAAGACATTCAGAGCTATTGTGAATGTCCTTATTCCACTTTCTAAAATAATGGAATTTCTTTGTTTACCTGGAGCCAACACCGAACGAGTGTTTTCTTAGACGAACGGGTTCTGAACAAGTGTAAAGAACGCTCTTTCAGACACACATTGAAAGCCATGTTGATTAATTAGGTGAAGTTCGATCACACTTGTGTAAACTTTTACCGAATGCTGTCAGAAAGGACTTACTAAAGAAGAACTATTCATCAACGAAATATTAGCGCACGCTGCACTAATAATTCTAAAGGTTTGATTGTATAGAGTGACCTCAATACTAGTATATCATGTAAGTGACACAGTCATTTTTTCATTTAAACATTTGTTTTTTCATCCAGACAAATACTAAATTATTCCGCTTTAATATAAAATTATTCGGTTCAGCATGTACAGAGCATTATGAAGGAACCACTTCTTATAAACAATACTGTCAAAACTACTACCGGGTGGAAGGTACTGCTTCGGCCATACGTTAACCAGGTACCTATTCTACATGTGTGTAACAAATATGTCCAATACAATTATTGCCAATAAAGAACCATTTCGCCAATAATGATGATGATGATGATGATGATAATAATAATAATAATAATAATAATAATAATAATAATAATAATAATAATAATAATAATAATAATAATAATAATAATAATAATAATAATAATAATAATAATAATAATAATAATAATAATAATAATAATAATAATAATAATAATAATAATAATAATAATAATAATAATAATAATAATAATAATAATAATAATAATAATAATAATAATAATAATAATTTGTGTCAAACATTTGGAGCAATCTAGCTTCTTCATGAATGGAATGTCGCGCAAACATTGTGTGAACAATGTTGTAATGCATTTCTATCTTAATTCCATTTAATTTAGTCGCAATGCTAAAATATCGTGAAAAATTTACTTTCTAGGAGAGTTTTGGCTATGTTACGTTAACATTAAATTGTGACAATTCATTCGAATTGAAATAAAACGACATTACAGCATCGTTGGCACAATATTTGCGCGAGTTAGTGAAATAATAAACCATTTACATCCAATCGTCAAAAAGCTAGATGACTCCAAACATTGTACACAAATTATTATTTTTTATCGGTCAATCGGTTCTTTATTGACAATAACTATATTGGACGTATTTGCTACACTCATGTAGAATCCCTGGTTAACATATGGCCGAGGCAGTACCTTCAACCTGGGATAGCGTTCTCATTAATGGTGTTTGTAATATTGGTATCTAGTGATGAATGAAGCATGTTTTTGCAATTTACCGTGTTATAAAAATATAAAGAGTTACCAACAAGTCCCTCCGCACCGTGCTGGTGTCTACCACTCAAGATAACTTGGTATTCAGTTTATCTACATTACCTTTCATGAATTACATCCGTGAATCTACCATATACTATTTCGTGCAACGTTATAAATAACCATAGGCTCGAGGATGCCAATGCTGGTACCGGAATTCCCGTCACTAGGGGAATTTAGGTTACACGAGACTGCGGAGCGACTTCTTGATAACATATATAATAGCATAGTTAATACTTTCGCATTTGCGAACAAGCACTGAAGGATGGAAACGCCGATTTACTGTAATGTACGTGAAACTGACCGAATATGCTGATTATGGCAGATTTGTGATAGATAAAGAATGTTCCTTTTACTTTTGAAATCTTTACATAAACTGCACATAAAAAACGGGAAGTCTAGCTACTAAGGAAGATTAGTTCCAAAGAATAGTCCATTTTTTCACGTAGACGATAAGTGACCATGACTAACGGCCAGAACGCTTATCATCACGCAACAATGAACTTCAGAGCTTTTGCTGGCAAAGTTAGCTTCAAGAACTAAGTAAACCAGAGGAATGAACCCATAATCGTTTACAATACACACTAGGCCGAAGTGCGTCTACTGCCGTGGAGGTTATATTGTAGTTGCTTTATCCTTCCGTATACGAACTCAAGAACAGTTCCACAGTTCCAAAAACAGTTCCACGAATTTGAGGAAATGTTGACACCCCAAATTCGATTAAAATCTAGAAAATTAAGAGTTCCTTGTTTAAAAGCTTCATAAGAATGCATGACTTGGGGGGGGGGGGATCTTGAGAGTACAGAATTGGAACTTATTCGATGAATTTGAAGGAAATTGTAGACGCATTTCTATGTTGAAATCATAAGGTTAAGGGTACCTTCGCAAACTTGATATTTGTTATTCATCTGTTACAACGTAAAAGTGCAATTTCTCATATGCAATATGTTCAAACATTCCATACCAATAGTTCCATAAATTGTACTTAAATTTTAAAGGAAACGCCTTAAATTAAAATTGGATTTACTCCAAAAGAACGCCATTCATCGTTTTGGGAAGAAAAACGTTAAACCACTCATGCGGCTTTGAATCCAGTATTACCAGATTAATATCCGAGCACATTAATCGCTGTGCTATTACTACAACTCTAATATGTATAGACCTCCATGTGTATGTAGACATAAGTAGTGTACTGGGCTTGCAAGCTGAACATCTTTCCAGAAAATGGAAAGTTCGCAAGTTTGAAAATAACGCAATGGAAGCCATTCTCGCGCTTGTGGCAGAAAAATGCATTAACTAGTTTAGAGTGTCGATCAGAACTGTTAAGCCTTTATTTATTTGCATTTATCAGCACGAACATTCAAATGGAAAGTCATTAGGCAACTTCGAAGTATGTAGTTGCAGACCACAGTACTATATCAAGATGTTCCAACACCATCCCTCAGCAACATCTGGAAGTTCCCAGACTGAATTCTGTAGCACTTTTCCAGACACACGACGAACCTTATCCCATTACACGGACGAAGGCGTGCAGCGAATAAAATATACTACAAACACGCTCTAAAATTCATTTTTGCTACTTTAAAAGTATCTAGCTCTACTGCCCCATTTGCTTATAGAAAATCAGATTTTCAAGTATTATGTGGCGCCGAAAACCTCGAAGTGGTGCACAGATACTCGGTATTCTCGCTCCACCATGAGATCAGTAAACATCGGTTAAGACGACCATAGATGGAACGATTGGCAGCGGATTATCACAGGTGAATCCTCCATCATCTGGTCAACACCATCGAACAGACGATCTTCGAAGAACTAGAACATAAGTGCCAGTTCACATTTTTTGACACTTGGATATATGTGACGGTGGAACGTGGTAAGAAAGCAAACTGAAGACGCAGGGAAATGAGTAGGTTTCAGAAGCGACATTGAAAGAGGTATGCAAGCTGTGCAGAGCAAATGGATAAGTCCAAGTGTGAAGGACTGTCAGAATAATCGGAAACAACAGTGGGTTCACTGCAGTGGCGGCTGGAATGGAGGACTCTAGGACGGCGTCCTCCCAATAAATAAAAATAAGAACGAAAAGGCAACATTACATTGAAAGCACTAGTTCAAGTATTCTTAACATTAGACACCGTGCCAAAATACATTCCTACGCTTCCTGTTTCTATTTACCCATTTTGTTTCGCTTAAAATATTCTTACACCGCTAATATACGGAAGAGCGCCGATGTTTTCATACGGATGCAAATTCGGACTTCACCTCACCCGTCCGGGAATCTGCGCATCTTGGAGATACTGCAAGCGGTGCGGGGATGGTTTCGTATAAGCGAGCGGCGTGGAGAGAAACACAATCTGGGCGGAGTCCGGGTGGAGGGGGAAAGCGCCTGCAATAACTTTTCTCTGAGTTGTCTGACCGGAAAGAAACAAATCAATGTCGCGTGATCTTTGCTAACAGTGCTGCCACTCGCATACCATATATACTACTTTCTCTTAAATTGAACTTTGTAATTTAAATTGATTGTAAATGAAATTTAGTTCTGAATTGAATTAGTTCTAGCTGTACCATTTCAAGTATAGTGTTGCATATTCCCGATAAAACGATACCAAGAAACACACTAATACTACATTCATGTTGCTGATTTTGCTAGTAGTGTATTACGTAATGTAATTCGCTATGTTTGTTAGTGGTTAAACAAACGTAATTTTAGCAGCGCTTTCGAGTGGTGTCATGGTGTGAATCTTCCCGGGAACTGTGAAATAAATTAGTGAACCATTAAAAGTGTAACTAGTATACTCAGTGCGGGGGTATAACGTCTCAATTGGAACTTAAGAAGCTCGGCCCACGAAGACCAATATTGAATATTGGACAAATTCAAAATCCGTGCAAAAATGAAGGTGGTTATAGCAGGAAATTTAACCCTTCATTGTACAGGTATGCGGACTGGCTTTGCGGATGTGAAATTAAAAATATGATGTGTCACACTTACATGACTTTCTCTACTCTTGTACTAACCATTCTTACAAACTCTTATTCCTTTATCTTCTTAGTGTTAGTTGCACCTTGTAGGTGCAAAGGGAATATGGGAATACAGTGGGTTTTGAGCGAGTCATTTATTTTATAGCTTTGAGATTCCGTTCTCTTTGCACGGCTAAGATGTAAAAAAATTAATAATGATGTTCCATTTGACGAAATTTTATTCCAGAACTCACACAGATAACAAGGAATAGATCCGAAATAGTTCATTTAAAAAAAATTTCAAAGAAATTGGAGATAAATAGTGTGTTTTAGCAAATCTACATGTTTTGTATAGTAAGACTTGGTCTATCTCTTACGGTTTGCCAGTTATGCAAAACTCATCCAGAGTAAAGAGGGCTGCATAGGCTATCAGAAAATTCAAAATATACATTTCACTTGTCATACGAATATCTTAAACGTATGGCATTTTACTCAAAATCGTTTGCCATTTTCAAGAAAACTAAATTATTTTTTTTAAACATGTTCCATATGAAGGTAGTTTAGGGTGGAGCCATTTTCTTAAAAATCTTCGTGTCGCATCCTTGAAAGACAAACTTAAATACCAACTTTGGTTTTTAACCGAATTTTCGATTTTGAGTTAGGCTGTCCACAAACCGATAGACACATATACACAGACACACACACACACACACACACACACACACACACACACACACACACACACACACACACACACACACACACACACACACACAGATGGACCTAATGCTTTTTTGGTTCAGGGGCCTCAAAACATATTTTCGGTGAAATCTCTGAGATCGAAATTTTGGGTAGCATACAATAATAATTATTCCCCCTACTTACTATACGCAGTAGAGAAAGTAAAAAGGTCCGTGCAATCACGTGTGTGTGTGTGTGTGTGTGTGTGTGTGTGTGTGTGTGTGTGTGTGTGTGCGTGTGTGTGTGTTTTAACAGCAGAACTCAAAACGAAATGCCGAATAAATACCAGGCTTGTTATTTATCTTTCCTGCAAAAATGCCGCAGACTTACAAGAAAATTCACTCCCAAACAACCGTT
Organism: Tenodera sinensis; assembly: GCA_030765045.1. Lineage (NCBI taxonomy): Eukaryota > Metazoa > Arthropoda > Insecta > Mantodea > Mantidae > Tenodera > Tenodera sinensis. Next base: position 128,858,117 of record CM060966.1, on the reverse strand, counting down.
TGCATCAGGGTTGGGCAGACCTTTGCACTCCATGCATACAAGGGGCACTACGGGAATGGCGTGTGTCGCCCGTGTATGGAAGTTGGTTTACTCAAGTTGCGGTACTGTATGTTTCATAAGAAAACGTTATTCTAACAAGCTATACTCTGTTCATCTAGAGATTAGAGGAGACGTAAACAAAGCCACGTGCGTTTTGACCACAGCGCGCCCTCTTGACGCTTTCGCCGTGTAAATAGTCCCTTGAAGAAATAATGTTACTGAGGTCTGAAATGTCATTTAATGTTTGCTAAAGCATGAACTAAGTGTACTAAGCATAGTTAAACTGTAAGAACACGCAGTTAAGTGAATTTGTAACCAGCCTAATTCATTCTGCGCGCGCATTATTCAGTATGAAAGTAACATGGCGGAACAAGTGAGTGCTGTAAAACCTAAGTGCGGCAAAGCGTTGCGAAGTGCTGAAAAGACAACAATATTGAACATATTTAACAAGTTCTACGAGAAATATCCTGAACTTGCTATCGAAGACGTGATGAAATTAACATCCGAGTTTACTGGTGTGTCAGTTGCAAGTATTTAGAGTACACCCAAAGAAAAATCGTCAGTTGGTGAAGATATCGGTAAAAACGACCACGTGCTAGATAAATGGTGGATGTAGTTTGCGACGAATTTGTGAGTGTGAGATCTGCAATCCGTCGAAAAGTTCACCAGTTCTTTGTTAACAATGAACCCCCACCTTAAACAAAGTGCTGTTGGTAGTTAACTCTGATCCCGATCTTCCAGATTTAAAACGAACTTCCCTCCACAAGCTGCTTCTGGAGATTGGTTTTGAGATTGTGAGCAGGAAATGAAAAAGTGTTATTATGGACAGAGATGACGTAAGTAGCAGTTAATTTCCATGTGGTACATATTATTTGGATCACGTAAATATATCCTTTTAGTAGTGTAAAATGCATATTATACCTACGCGTAGCGGTAGGTAACCGTGTTGCGTCATTGTGAAAGCACGTGGCCGCGGAGTGATACAAACCGCTGCTTTGTTTATATCTCCTCTAATCTCTTGATGAACAGAGTATATATACGAACACAACGTACTGAAACACACCCTTAAATAGAAAACAAGCTGTGCTATTACAAGTGTGCTTAAAAACGACAGCTCCATGTCAGTATATTTACTGGCACGTAAAAGAACTGCGGGACGAAATTCCGGCACACCGGCGACGCTGATGTGATCCTGGCAATTGGCAGCGTCGTTAAACAACAAAATAATTTTTTGTGCTATTACACATAAATTCATATTATTCGCTTCTTAAGATTTGGAGAAATATTATTACCACAATGCGAAGAACTGCTGTTAAAAACTCATTTGCAAGCCGCTTTCTTGTTGGAGGTTTGTTCACTGCCATAATAGAAAATAACTGTTTAACATTTTTAAGTGAACTAAACAAAGACAAAATTTTCGCACACAGCTTCTGTACAATGGGAAAGCGTCCTCTAGACAATCCTTCATAAAACTGTATAAGACTCAACCTTGAATTATATTTGTATTGTAACTCTCGATCACATCTCAGGTTAGTCAATTCACACTGTAATAAAGGGGGAACGTTATCAATAACCAGCTTAGAATTAAAACACGTAGCAAATATACGCAACGCCATTTACAGGCAATCTAAATAACGGACCTTGGTGTAAATTACTATAACGGAGTATAGACAGAATGCATGCGCACATTTTTAATTTTTCATGTTCTGCAATTACGCTTAGACAACGATGGGAAATGATAGGAATATTTCGTCCTTTTTCATTTGACGTGCCTATGCATAACAATTTCTCTCAAAAGCTGCAATTCTATCTGAAAACTGTGTAATAAGAATGGATTTTTCCTGAAGTCCTAAATTTAGCTCATTAAATACTATGCAATATCTGTTAAGAACGGAAACCAGAAATTCCATCCGAATCAGTCAACTGGGGAATGTTTCATTTCCATGTAATTTTTATTACTTCCCATAGAGTATTAAACTGCCACGTTGAATGCCGCAGGGTTGCAACATCTTAATATGAACCTTTGTAGCTAATGAAAAGGAAAATAACTGGAATTCAGAATTTTGACAATTGAGACTCCACGCGGAGTCAACATATAACTGTTACTCCCTTAAAATCAGGGCTGCTATTTGTCTTCAAGGACAGTGATAGAAGCGTGGAGATGGATTTATGACATAGTTGTGGGTAGCGCATATTTCCTTTCAGCAGCAACTGCACGCGCGTTGAGTAAACAGACTCTACGTATTGAATATATTCCTGTAAGTCCCATTGCTTCACTAATTCTGTTTTGGTTGGTGACCATGCTCCTCCTTATTGAATTATTTTTGCTCTGTGTGTTTTTCTTTCCTCCTCCAGTCTGATGCAGTCATATTGATTCTAGTTACCTTGCATATTGACGAGGCATGTTCTTTGCTCTCATTCAATGCAGGGACAGTTTGGGTCTTCTGTAATGTGAAATCTGTAATATAGCGCGTTCCACCCTTAGATGACAGTACACGTTAAATGGAGAGTTGTGTTGCAACATGTACTAGTTGCGAATCTTTCTCCGCGCGCGATCCCGAGGTGGCCGAGTCCTGTACTTAGTCCTTCAATTGATGCTTGACGGACACTTTTAACTTTGGTATCCCTCCATGCCTTTGTTATTGTATGACCTAAATTTACAAATGACTCGTCTGTATAAATAACTGATTTCCCCTGGTCCCTAAACCCTTTTACGTCTTTTAGATATTTATGTCGCCATCTGATGATATCGATACCGTCTCTTTCTATTAATATGCACTTGTTACCCCTTCTTTCATATTCGGACCCCAAATCATGTAAGAACCGACTAAGAGTGGCCCTTGAGAAATTTGGTAGGGTCTCATCACTGTTGAACCATGACAAAATTATATTCAGCGTGGGTTGAATATTTGCAAACAATAAAAAATGAACAATTCGCCGCACTCCACATTGCACTATTCACTATATACTTCTTTTCTTCCCCGCCCTTTTTGCTTTCTTTTTCGATGGCGCTCTTAGAGGTCCTTTCATTACTTCATTTTTAATCCTATACACTACTGCTTCTGAACACCCGATACCTTAGCTGTTTTTTTACTGCCTTACTTACACGCATTTTACTTGAAAAATAATCTAACACCTTCATAATTATTTGGCGTTCCTTACTTCTTAATTTATCAATATATCATCTCTTCCTAGCTTCCCCTTCCATAACTACAAATATTTACGAAACTATTAAACAAATAACGCAATAACAGCTCATAGATTCCACACAGTTACACACCGACTTCTTTCCAACTAATGCTAGTGCTGCTCCTTATACTATCTTCTGTGTCAGGCCTGGCGCGAGAATACGCTGAATAGATGAATACCTTTTGTTTGCCCTACTCGATCAAAGAAAGAAGTCACAGCTTTTTGGTTTATTTTAAAAACTTTCTCCAACCCTCGTCAACATTTATTCTCGCTGGTTCCCTGATGTAAACTCAATTAACAAAAAAGTTTCACACTGCGTATCTTTTACAGTGCACAGGTATAAAATTTTCCGAAAACATTTAATTTAAAAAATTGTAACACTTAACTGAGTAAACATAGAGAATTCAAAGTGGGCGGGTAGTAGCACTATAGTTTACTCTACCTAAGAACATAATATAGACGCATTCTAGCAGTTAGTTTGTTAGTTAGTGCGTGATGAGTATAGAAACAGCACATATCGGACTTCTATTGAAAAAAATGTTTCTGAAGAAATATGGGCCTATAGAAATGTATAATGACTCTAGAAAGGATATAAACTAATAGAGAAAAAAAATTCTGCGTAGGATAATGTGTTCAAACCTGAAATTTATAACTGAATATTTATACCATGCTATTAGGAACCTGGCAATAGCGCTAAGGTAGAAAAGGACGAGACTAATGGTAACTTGTATGCGCTAGATAGAGACAGATATATCCCATTTAACTCCATACTGTCATCTAAGAGTGGAACAAGGTATAGTATGTCTCCATTCTCCCGCGTCCAGCCAGCATTATAGTTATGCTTGTTGTTAATGCTACTCTAACTACATTCTTTGTCTCTTGACTAGTATTTTCCATTGCTTTTACCAATTGTTTATCCTTTAGTATCATCCTAATGGTGGTCCTTGGAATTATATTATATTGGTATACTCCTTCATTTATAGTGGCTTTCTTTGTTAGTTGGTCTCCAATTTAACAATTGCCCGTGTAGAACAATAACCCTTTAGTGCGGCCTCACTGCTCTCGAAGATTCGTTTTGACAGTTCCAATAGTTTCCTTTCCTAAACGTTCCCTTTTTATCCGGGGCTGTATAAAGGGCCGACCAGTGTTTCACAATCAATGAGTTAAGTGAGTGACTGACTGAGTGAGTGAGTGAGTGAGTTTGTGAGAGAAAGATAGAAACAGACTAAAAAACGTCAATGCCATGGCCAGTATTTGTACCAGGGATCTCCCGATCTCAGTCCGGTTGCACTAACCACTGAGCTATCAAGACATTAAATCCTCCAACACTTGTTGGCCTTAATGTTGTATACCATAGCATTTTTGCATGATAGCTTAATGGTTAGAGCAACCAGACTGAGACCGTGGTTCAAATCTCGGCTATGATATTGAACTTTGCAGTCTGGCTTTACGTTTCCAAACCTTGTCCTACACCGGACTAAGCGTGGAAGAACTATTCATTTCCAGTGACAGTGGGAGTTCAGTCCAGTGCAGTGGACAGTGAAGGGTGCAGTTCAACCGTGAGTTGTGACTCGACTCAGCAGTTCAGTTCATTCGAATCTACGGACTACTTGTGTTTTGTTCTGAGTGTGCAACGGTAAGTACAACTTTTGCGTCGTGCTAAGCGCCTAAGTGATAAATAAAATGTATTTAGCAGGAACTTGTTAACAATAATTTCATTTGGTTATAAACACGAATGGTATAACGAATGCAACTTATGGTGATAGCCTTCTTCTTCTTTTCAATTATTTATTTATGGACTCTCTTACCTGCTGTGGTTCCCAACGTCCCATGTCACTTGCTCTATCCACAAGTCCCGTGTTTTCGAGCCGTCTTAATTTTTACATAATTCGAAACGTCGCTGATCTGGGATGGGACATCATTTGACACGTGATTTCAAGCACGCCGCGTTTTTGTACAACAAAGCACGTATGTGCATAGTCAGCTAATGACGATCGATCCGCATTTTATGCATAAGCGTTAATAGCATCCCGGTGCCAGGAACCCAAGAATCTGGCATCTAGTATCTTCGAGTATTTGGCAACCTACCGTCACACTTTGATAAATTAACTCTATGCTTACCTAATAGTATATTATGCATAATTTGTCGCTGGTTCTCAATGTTGCACCCGCAGATATGCAAGCAGGTCACTGCTATGCGACCAGGTAATTAAGATAACAGAACCGGTCAAGTAATTAGGACTTTCAGAAGCAAGAACAAACTAACGAATTAAGGTTTTCTAGAATCCACATTTTTTTCTAAATTACTACTACTTAATAAGGAAAAAATTTAAATAATTGTCTGGAATGTGAAAATTGGTTTTGGTTTGCTTTCTGGGTATTTCGCATGGTGGTAGCCGCTCCTTGCGCAACTGTGCTTCTTGATAGTTAAGCCTTTTGGAACACAGCTGTCGGATAATGCATCTGAGTTGGTCAGTGCCTACACCAGGCCTGGGCAACTCGCGGAATAGCTTGAGTGACCTTCAGTTTTAACCTGCTAAACATCAGTGCAAGGCCGTGAGCGGGCTGCGCTCCCAGAGTGCCAGTTGTCCAGGCCTGGCCTATACCATACTGTCACTGAAATCAGGGATATTCCAATTACTCCCTTGAAGTCCTCTTTACCTTCTGTGTCTTTAATTTGTGGAAAAAAGTGTAATTCTAAATTAAGAATATCTATGGTTTTTCTTCTAATCTGTCTGTCTCTCTCTCTCTCTCTCTCTCTCTCTCTCTCTCTCTCTCTCTGTCTCGTCGTGAAAGATACGTTGCGTCGGTGTGAAGAACTCTTAACGAGTGATTGTATTGTCAAAGTTAATGTTTGAGAGACAGAGAAAACGAAAAAATGCAGTGAAAGGTTTGAGTCAAGGTTACGAGAAGTAAACATTTGTGAGTTGGAATATCACGAAAGACTGTAGACTGCGTTAATGTCGAGAAAATATATTCCAAACGTTTAGAAGACAATAACGTCACAAAAAAAGTAATTGGAATAGATTTTGTCGTTTTGGCCAGAATACCTATAACAGCAGTACATACAAGTAATAGATCTTGCAGCATGGGTGATTCACATACACTATGTGAACAGATTAACACTTCAAGCCGCCCTCTGATACCTCAGACCCATGTTGGCTTCTTCTAGTGGTCAAACATTACAAAAGACAACGAAATTTAAGCTCTTATAAACATTATGCTCCACAAAGTTGTGATAAAAATATCAGCTAAATTGAAAATTTGTAGAAATTAGCAATTTAGTAGCAAGTACTCATACATATACTAGCCACGTACCATTTCCACATTTCCTCAGAAATAGGAGATGCATAAGCGGCAGGCCTTGGCACGCAATGGCTGAACAACAGTTGGGCCATCACAGAAGCTTTCGGTCAATGCACTGTACGCACAAAAAGATGAAATGGGTAGAATAGTTAACACAATACTCGTACACGTATCGTTAAATATCACTTATTGCTGGTTACAAGCATTCAGTTTCTTGGAAAGATATTTTAATAAAACATAGTTTCGGGCTTATTTTCTAGGTCCTGCCACAGAAATTCATTAGATTACTCCAAGGAGAGAACTGTCATGGAATGGAAAGTGAAGCCATTTTCCGTTCAAGTTAACTGTGGCACTGTAAGATAACACTACACTGCCTTGCAACCCGGAAATATTAGGCTGATAGCAGACACACATGCTCACTGCTTTGCCCTTTTTGCTAGGGTATTCAGAATGAGCTTATTATGTGCAGCGAAATAATTCAAATTATGGCATTAGTAGCTTGGCTATTCCTTCAGTTTCGTATACAACATGCTAGTGTATTTAGTTTTTACGTAAATCCGACGCAGGGAACTGCTTACGGATCGCTGCACGCACTGAACTGAAGTTTTATGTTATTCATATCAAATTTACCTTTCTAAATTTGCTGAAATAGGTTCAAATTGAGAAGATTTCATATTTAGAACCCCAACACTTACAATTTTTTGGATGGTAGATGTATGCAACGCGCTAAATTTCAGACGGTGAGTTTTGTGGCCAAAATAGAACTGCATTTATAAATTTACCACCAACATTTCGAGAAACAATCTTAACTATATAAGTGACTTCCCATAACGTATTTTTAATTTTGTACCGATTTCAACAAGGAAATGGGTTTCTGCATTCTTCAACACAACTTCAGCTCTCCAAGTCAAGATGTTGAAATGTTCAGGCGAACCATTGCACGAGGAGAATATAAATATTTCAATAACACATTTCAAAATTGGCTGAGGCTGGTTCACAACAATTAAAGGTAATATATACAGAAATAGTTCTATACTTAAAAACTCTAGGAATATTTCTCAAAATATCAACAATATATTCTCCAGTGCTATCGGACTATTTCAGACAAAACAGACTACCTGAACTTAAACGCTTTCTAAATCATATCACTCTACGGTTTTATCAGAGTAATTTCTTGCTCCATCACGGAATACTAGTTTTAAAAATGCTTTTTTTCGTAATGTTCAATTCTAAAATGATAACGCTACGTGCAAAGTTTGAAATTCGTATTCCGTTGTATTACGTAATGCAGCTGGTCAAATGATAAGAAGACTATCTTATTAGCAAAATGGAACACGTTTTGCAGCGAGCTAAGATTAGATATTTCAGTTTCACACATTTTCTTCCGTAACCACGTTTCATTACACCATATTTAGAAAATGAGCAGCCTCACTTTAAATGCTGAGACATTCAGTGAAGATGGGACAATAACTGCAGCGTAAACAAACTGCATGTTCTGTTGTGGCATCAACAAACAATCATCGATGTAATAAATGTACCTAGGGAAACCACTTTTGTACGTCCTTCCGGGATGTGAGGTAGTATACAATAATAGTGATGTACATATATTTTATCCACTAGCTGTAATGTGTGCGATTTAAGTTGAAACATCACCTTGTGCTGCTACCTGGCGGTTCTAGGAGGGGCGAATGCGAATGTCCAAGCTCTGAGAGACATTGCCAATCACCCTTCCCCACCTAGTATCTAAGAAGCAGTTATACTTTTGAAATATGGATGAGTTTCCACAGAAATGTGGAAAATATCTTGATACGTTTAGCCGTCCTTGCTTCGCTGGTTTTCGTACTATTACAAGCGGGTGTTGGGTAATACCTTTGCAACCTTTGCAATCCAGAATTTAAACAGTAAGTTTCAATAGTAAAGGATTCGAGACCCAACTGCAGTGTGGAATATAGTGCTCTCTTTCTACTTTCCATGTCTCATCTTAAACCTCACCTCTAATGACCTAGTTGTCGACGGGCCCTTAAACACCGCCGCCGCCACCACCACCTCTTAAACCTCACACACTATAGAGGCACCTCACAGGTCATGTGGCTCGCGCCCTCAGGGATGCACAATTGGGATAGCTCCTTTCCTATGTAGTTTATTCCCCAGCCATAGGTACAGCCGCTTCCAAATGTTTTCCGACGCACGCGGGACTCGCCGTGGAGATGTAAGGGATAAAGGTTACGATTAGTCAGTCCAGGCCAGAGCTGCCTGTCTCACGAGTTTGGTAGCTGTAATGCTAACGTTTTCCTGTTTCAACAAAAGAAACTCTCATGGTGAATGGCTTCTTTGGGACATCGCTGTAAGACAGCCATGAGCGTCGGCAGACTTTTTTCCAGGGGGGGGGGGGGGCCACATGTTGGAAATTTGCAATCATATATTATTAATTCATTATTTTATTGTCAAAATTTATATTTGTTGCATATAACCGTATTGATTTATGCTAAATAACAATTGTTCTTAATTAAAATAATAGTTTAATAGTCAGTAATTGATTGCACATTAAGTTCACCAACTTCCAAAGGGGGGCCGCGGCCTCCCCTTGCCCCCCGTTCGCGACGCCCATGAAGACAGCCAACATTTTTAATTGGGTTCTAGGTCACTGAAGATAGAAATGTGAATAAATATATGAGCAAAAATATTTTCGGGAGTAGAGGCACAATAAACACAACATATAGATACAATAAACGATGTCTGACAAACACACTCAGACACAACATTATCTTTTCCACCATGCTTCTAGGCGATTTTTAATATCACATGTTTATGATGATCGTAATAATTAATAATGATAATGATGATGATGATGATGATAATAATAATAATAATAATAATAATAATAATAATAATAATAATAATAATAATAATAATAATAATAATAATAATAATAATAATAATAATAATAATAATAATAATAATAATAATAATAATAATAATAATAATAATAATAATAATAAATACACGTCCCGACTCAAGCCCATATTTTTCAAAAAATATCTATTCACTTTTTTTTATATTTCTTACTGTTGATATCAACTAAAAACTAAGTTAATACTAACGTAAAAATTGTCCGCTGTTATACTTTGAACAGTCTTTTGAGACAGTGGAAGCGGGGGGGGGGGGGGGGGGGGGAGAGATATAACCTACCACTGTCTCAAAAGACTGAACAGAGTATAGTCTAAAATTATACTGTTCTACTGGTACCCAACAATGTTCCTAACTTCTTCTAATATTGCCTATCTAAATCACTACTACTAGGCGCTAGTAATTTACTATATTTGCATCATTTCCCATTCTACATTTTCACATCACTCTTCTCTTTAAACTGGAATGCGCTTTAATTGAAGTTAAACTTCTATTATTTTATAGTTAATTGCACTTTTAGACATTTAAACCTCATCACTGTCTATAGCTGTGTGTACAATCAAATTCTAGTGTGTGAACATACGTGTGCATTCCATTTTCCTTCCTCAACGGTATCTTCCATTTCAGATTAAGTACCTATTACGAGAGGGTTAGGTGATAAACACAATCTCGAGAACCTCTTAAATACCTGATGTAAGAGTCAACAATGCCCTTGAGGTTCACATTGGCGCAATAAACAGTTTTTATGCAAGGCTTCTCACAGCTTATGAATTTTGAAGATAAAAGCAGTCATAACTCTTGACAGAGCCAATAGGTACATAACAGAGAATTTTAATTCCGCATAGAAATGCAGTTGCGTTAGCTAAGAGTCCCCCATACATTTTGGTCTTCGAAAAATTTTAACTACCGCCTAGACTTATAAACCGAATGGAACTGCCAGAACCGCTGTTCTGTCAACATTATTCAGGGGTATTCTTAAACTTTCTGTTACCCTTTAAGGTCAAGAGGCAGTAAGAGTGCATCCCTTTCAGTCAGAATTATTACTGGCGCTCTTGGTATCGCTAACCATATTGTTCTTCTCAACATGTTAGGATGTTACAGAATACCAAATAGTGCGTAGCGATTGTTTAACGGCTTTAACAAATTGTTACACTTTAACCAAATGTTAATAGGCTAAATAACTGCACACATGCAACCACACGCACATGCACACAAACGCGCGCGTGTGTCCTTTAACGATATCTAAATTTTGCCTGTCTAACGCAAAGTCATTCACAATAAACAAGACTTCAATGGATACTTCCGTGTGTGTAAGTGTGTGTGTGTGTGTGTGTGTGTGTGCGCGCGCGCGCGCGCGCGCGCGTGTCTTCACAAAGAAAACTAATTTCGAATAAATTCCTAATTTTCTACTGAAGTTTATATCACTGGGAAGGTTACTCCACGGAAAGTGTAGAGCTTTTTAAAGTGCAAAATTTATGCTGACTCTTGAAACTTTTGGTGTTCGTACGATACATCCAACATTTTAAACAACCCGCTTTGAAATGTTGTGCCCTCGTTATTTCATTTTTTTTTTGGAATCGCGCAAAGGGCACGCAATACCATATCGACCTGCTGTGTAAACAATCCACCGTGTTTACAAGCTCCTTGCATGTGCGATACTAATTATTGGAGCTGGCATTTCTATGTAATTACAATTTTTTTCTTTGGTATTTACATGCTAGGAATAGTGATGTTTACAAAGCAACATGTTAGGCTTCATATAACTGAAGTTCATTTTACATACTTGTGGGTATATTGCATATTTTAGTGACATAACTTAAAATTACATATTTTAGCATTTTACCTGCTTGGCCAGAGATATTAGAACTACGTTCCCGCAAGTGAATAAGATAATTTCAGCAAAAAGAAAGCGTTTTTCTAAAATCTCCAGGAGTGTTCTCTTACAAGCAGCAATTACCAGAAATATCACTGTCTCCGGAACCAGTATTAACGGGGTGGGGAACATGGATAGAAGAGTTAATTTCTACACTGAGCATCTAGAATCTAGATGATGCAAAGACTGCTGTAGATTCTTTTGATCCAAAAACTGCTGCCATTTATTTGTGAATCCCAGGCTGCCTTTAATGGTCTCCTCAGTTGCCTACATCAGGAGCAACTTCGACTGGCTTCCAGAAAGTATTTAACGTTTAGAAACGCCAGGACTGCCTATGCAAGATTCTATTACTGTCACAGAGGATGTTATTGAAAAACTAAGTGCTGTGCATGAAGAAACTGGTGCAAGTGTATGAAGTAAATTGCAAAATGTGTTAAAGAGGAATCCTGGCTGTTAAACATTTCATAGTGTATGTCAAATTATAAATGGAGATGATGTTGATCCATCTGAGGACATTTCTCCAGGAAAAGTTCCGTTCCTAAAATTTGCTCCAGTTACATGTCACGTGGAAAGACCCTTCCTCTGTCTATAAGAAAATTCTCAGTGACAAACTCTTTCAATGACACCAGAAAACATTGAAAAATGTCATAGCTGTTCACTGTGCTACAGAATTAAATATTTGACATTACATATTTTCCCCATTCTAATATTTTACTACATATTTCACTGCTTTTCATTACATATTTATTTACATATTTTGCTAAGTAACACTACATATAATAAATTCCAGCTCTACTTATTATGTTAGGTAAATGAACCCACTTCTGGTACACAGAATATCCGTTCGATCTGCACGGCCAGGAGATAAAAAAGTGAATAACGACCTTCCATTTGAAAAAGTTTAAGTATTGGAAAACTCACACAAATAACAAGAAATATCTCCGCAATGGTTCACTCCACAAAAAGATCCATTTGGACATAACTTGTATTTTAATGAGATTACATTTTTGTATAGTAAGATATGGTATAACCAGTTATGCAAAAGTCATAAAGAATAAACAGGACTACATGGGCTATAACCAGAAAATTCAAAATATACATTTCACTTTCCATAAAAATATCTTGAATATATGGCATTTTAATAAAATTGTTATAGCCATTTTGGAGAAAATCAAAATGTTCGATATATTTTCCATGTAAAGAGTAGTTCATGGTGGAGGAATTTGTTCCAAAATCTTCGTGCCGCATCCTTGAAAGACATTAAATTTATACACCAACTTTGGTTTTTTAACCAAATTTTAGTTTTTTTTAGTTATACTGTTCACAGAGACACACGCAGCCCACCTCTGTAGCATGGTGGTAGCGTGTCTGCCTCACATCCAAGAGGTCACAAGTTCGAATCTCGCTTAGGGTGGGTTATACAGGTAAGGTTTTTTTCAGAGCTTTTCCCTTATCCTGAGCAGACGAATGTCGGTTAACTCAAAGCCCTATGAACCTCGGGCTCATTTGAGTACCATTCACTCATTTCATTCATTCACCGTCGGATATGGCACTACATTGAAGAACGTTAACAAAAACAAACAAAAAACAGACACACGTGCAGACCTTTTTCTAAAACTGCATCCTTTGGATTTAGGGGCCTCAAAACATATATTTCTGGTGAAATCTCGACATCAAAATTTTGGATCGAATACAATACTTCCCCTACTTGCTATACGTAGTAGAGAAAGTAAAAATTAACTAAAACGGGTAGAGAAATGTCCGTAGCTGTTAGACATTAGAGATTTTGATGTTAGCCCGAGAAACTATCAGTAACCAACGCCGGAAAAGCTTCAAATCATTAGAGATTTTATATTTAACTTACCAGAAACCTCGATCCAAGAACTGAATATTCTCATAACTGCAGGAATCAGTTCACTGCACTCAAGCTATATCGCGGATACACGTAAAATGGAACTACGGGTGCATTGCAACGAGAGATACAGGAGATAGGTCTCCGACACGTTGCTGTCAGCAGCACACAAAACATTACTACTGAAGCCGCTAAGTGACTCAGCCTTGCTATCACACAGCTGGCGGTGGACTATTTAAACGCCAGGTCCTAAACGCAAACCATTTCTCTACACTGTTATGCCACTACCAAGGACATCAGTTGTGTGGGTAAGACTTCTTTGCCATATCACGTGAATGTCACTCGTGAAGAAAATTAGCGTCGTATTGGTAGACCTTTATTTGAAGTAAATAAATCGCATTATGTAAGACAGCAAAACGGAGAAAATCCTATTATCAATACTAATACACTGGCTTTGCTTCATCCAGACTTGCATAGGTGAACTTATAACAAGAATAACAGGCAGCATCAATATGAAATATTATGCAAACAGGTTGTATAATAAGCAGAACCAGAACCCGCAGCTCTGCTCAAGTTATTGCCTGAATGCAACTATTAATACTTGTTCTTTTCCATTTTTACTTTCTCTACTGGTAAGTAGGGGAAGTATTGTATTCCACCCAAAAATTCGATGTTGAGATTTCACCGGAAATACATGTTTTGAGGCCCCCTGAATAAAAAAAAAGCATTTTTAGAAAAACGTCCGCGCGCGCGTGTGTGTGTGTGTGTGTGTGTCAGTCTGTGGACAGCATAACTCAAAAACGAAAAGTCGGTTAAAAACCAAAGTTGGTATTTCAGTTTAATATCTTTCAAGGATGTGACACGAAGATTTTGAAGAAAATAGCCCCACCCTAAACTACCCTTTACATGGAAAAATTTTCGAAAAGTTTTATTTTCTTGAAAATGGCTCTAACGATTTTTATTAAAATGTCATATGTTTGAGATATTTTGATGACAAATGAAATGTATATCTTGAATTTTCTGGCTATAGCCCCTGTAGTCGTATTTACTCTGGACGACTTTTGCATAACTGGTAAACCGTTAGAGATAGACCAAATCATACTATACAAAAAATGTAGATCTTGCTAAAATACACAATTTATGTCTCAATAAATTTTCTTGTAGGGTGAACCATTTCGGAGATATTCCTTGTTATGTGTGTGAGTTTCGCAAAACTTACAACTTTCGTGAAATGGATCATCGCTGTTCATTTTTTTTGTGTGTCAAGTGTGCAAAGACAACAGAATCTCAAACATTTGACTATCGCACAAAGCCTACTATATTCTAACATTCCCTTTGCATCTACAACGAAATAAGCAATAAGATAATTTGTACAAATGTTTGCCTCAACTAACAAGAAAGAAGATATAGGAATAAGAGTTTGTAAGAATGGTTAGTACAAGAGTAGAGAAAGTCATGTGAGTGCAACACATCAGATTTTTTCCTCTCTCCCCCTTCCACCACCTTCACCTTACTCCGTTTAATTTACATGTGGTTTTAGTAGTGTTTAACACCCGTTCTTGCTACATAACACCGATACTTGTGGTACCTGAAATTATCATTTAAAAAGAACTTTTGAATGGAAACGTTCCAGGCCAAGTCTACGGTACCTTCTCGACATTTGCCACTTATGAAGACCGAGGAAAACCTGGAAAAACACCTGTAAGGGGGGAAATTCCTTGTGGGATGTGAACTGCGGACCTCCCGTTCACGAGTGCGTATCGGTCCAACTAACCTATCATGTACCGTTTTGAAAACTGACCGAAACAGTTTTTCTCTGTCGTATTAACACAAACTAAAATGAATGATAAGACAGAGTACTTTGGGTTTGTGGAGTCGCATTGGTTCAAATGTCATAACCAGGCAAATGAACTTGAGTTTCAAGTTAACCACACTCAAAGCATGTATAATACACAAGAAAATGCTGTAACATTAGGTGCGTGGCTAACGAAAAAGATAGGCTACGCACTGCCTTCGCAAACTGCAGTGACGTAATTCTCCTAGTCCAGTCATAGCCCAATGAAATAAAACCACAATCGCCTAAAGATCCATATTCTAAACAACCTAAAAGTTGCTTGTTGAATTCAGACAAAAGATACAGTTTTATCTTGATGGTACAGGTTAGCCATGTATCAGACTACAATTACTGCGTAACTCCGATTCGCGCCGCAGCCTGTCTTTTTCGTTAGCCACGTTAGAGGCCAAGAGTCAATGATAGGCAGGTAAAAACCGGTGCGAGTACTGCCTGTAAACGTCAAGAGACTACGAGAGTTGGGGAGGGAAGTTTGTAGTGACCTCCGTTGATAGCTTAACCACATTTCCCTCCGTTCTGTCTTTAATACTTAGAAATTCCTATGTCTCCTTATAAAGCAGGAAAGTCACAGCTACCCTCTCCGAATGTCGGTGTTGTAACAAGCAGGGCGAGGCATTTCACTACCTGCCTCTTAAGGTTTAGTGCACACGGACGTAGCCCACGAAATATCGGGCACCGACAATGAAAACAAAGTGCCGCTTATGCGCACTCAATCAACCGACATGCAGTCACGTACAAAATACACGTGTACCTGTAGATGAGCACCAAGTTTGAGATTATATGCAGGGTTACAGTAAGATGCAGGGTAACCATTTAAATAACACGTAGAGGTATGTAAAAGGGGCAATAGAATAAAATCTTGATTTATATGTAACAGATTGAATTATTTATACCATAAGTGTATAGGTATATAAATATTATTTTGTAATCCGTTACACCGTATGACCATGTGCATTTTCAGTGCCTCAAAAACAACAATTGTATAACACACCTCTCATGTAATGCTTTCTCCATCTGTAGAGAAATGCACTGAATCTAACTCCTCCACAACTGTATACGTAAATCTAGATTGAGAGATACATAAAGATTAATTTCAATTGCACATTAATCCTGAGTTGCATTCCCTATTTGCAAGTGCTGTAAGTACAGTGACAAGTAAGATACAATAAATACTAGTTCTCGTGTCAGCAGTGCAATACCCTTATTTAACCGACGAACAGAAACTACAAAATTACAAGACAGGTACCAGATTACTACTTTTTCTTTTCCTTTTTTTTCTTTTTTTTTTTTTTTTTTCGGGGTATTTAAGGGCTAATTTTACCCTGGGTTTATCTCACCCAGGGCTTATTCGTTCTAAGGCTGCTTCAGCAATGTACCCTCTTCAGCCTCGAGTTAATTTTTTGGGGGGTTGAAAGGGCCATTTTTATTACATTTTTAGTTTGCTGTTTTAACAATACTTACAACTCCTTTTTCAGCCTATCCGTTATATATACACACGCACACACACACATACACATACACATACATACACCCGTATATATAACGGATGATCCAAAAGACCCCGAACCGGCTGCAATGTGTTTTGCCTGTACGCATCATAGAACAGCGCGGATGAAACCATACAATATTTTGCAACGATAAATGTTTATAAATAGGGTACCAACATCCAAGACGACTCTGATGTGTCCACTAACTATCGCTGACTGGCTACTGAAGTTGATGTATTCTTGATCTTTCCTCCTCGCCGTGTACCTTTGTAGGCTGAGTTACCACAGTTCGGAATTGCCTTCCTTCTCGTGCTATCGGATACCAGGTTTGATTCCTAGGCTCATCACTCCGGTGTCTTGTTTCACTATCGAACCTGAGTGTTTTTGCTTTCCCTTGCTTACTTGATCCTTTCACTAATCCTAACATACATATCTTGTCCAGTGAGCCCTTCGCCCTCATTATGTGTCCAAAATATTTCAGCTTCCTCTTCACGACAAAGCAGGTTTCATTCCTTCCAGTACTGATATATTAGTTCGTTTGTAGTCCAAGGAATTCTGTATGTCTCCTCCATGATCGTAGTTCAAAAGTATCGATGGATATTGTGCGAGTCATTTTGGTTTGTGATAGCAAAATTGTGTTCACTTGGCACTTTACACTGTTTAAAACGGCTGAATTGCTACTTTTATTTCTATATATGTTAGAATCTATGGGCGATTTGTTTTATTTACATTTATAAAGGTTGACTTTGCTCTGTTTTGATAGAATTATAGTCAGCCTGTCTTTTTCCCCCGAGAATTCATTTAATGTCACTCACCCTGTCAACAAAATTAATTTTCATTCATTTTGTCAACTGGATTTCCTTACTTCTCTGGTTACTTAGTATGCAATGGAGATCACGCAATAGATAAACGCCTCAACATACTACGTGATGCATTGGAAGTCCTTTTGCACCATAGGTAACCAATAACGAACTTGACTCTGTACTTGACCCGGTTCTATTAAGGAAACGTGTAATACGAATGAGAAATCGATATTCGAACGGGCGGTGGATCTATAGTAACGTTGTGTTGTATTGCCAACCGTAGCATAATTTCGTTCCCGGTGGCATACAGCCACGGGCGTTATTTAAGGGGGCAGGAGGTTCAATTCCGCACTCCGTAAAGTCACTACAGATAACTAAGCTATTATTAGTATTGCTCTACCAAAACAAAATTACAATTGTACTTTTAGTAAATATTTCACCTGTAAGAAATAAATTAATTTTAGACTCAGTGTGTCATTAGGATTTCACATGAAAATTCTCGAAAATACTTATGGCAATTTTGCCCCCTCCCAGGCAAGTATTGAATTGACGCTCCTGCATGTGGCACACATAACATTTCCATTATGCTTCGCAAAAGCAACATAATTTTGTGTTTTAATTAATAAGGATTTTACTGCTATTACAAGAGAAAAGTAAAACTTTGTTACCGTCATATAACTGAGTTGACCGAAGCTGATAGTTCACTACCTTAACTCGCAAATGGCGCTCCCCCCCCCCCTCCCCCCTTCAGGAAAGGAAAACGGAAAGCGGAACAGCGTGGACCTTCCTTTTTCTTTTACAAACATTTCCTGGCCGCACTTGTTCGAACAAATTCCAACTTGATGGAACCGACATAGAAATTACAAATGTTACACATCTCTGGACTCCACAATTACTAAAGATGGGTTTCACCAAAAGAGAATTGAAAGAATAGCAATAATAAGTACAGACATGAAACACTTCATCTAATTACCCTCCCCGTATGGAGGACTTACACCCCTAAAACTTACAAGCCAGTGCCTGAGGTCAGATGCCTTAAGGGGGGGGGGGGGCAGCAGAGGAACCTATGGACCGGAGAGAGTGAAGACCGGGAAGTGGCTGGTCAGCCCAGCACCAGGTATGAGGGTAAGAAATAAACTGGAGAAAATCATGATAGACAGAGATGTCGGGACTCAAACAAAAGTATTTCCGATCCAGTTACCTATAACAGTGAAATAAGAGAGAGCAAAGAAGAATCAATGCTTTAGAGCTGTGGTCAGGGAGGACACTATTCAGAATTCCTTGGACGTCAAACTAATAGATCAATGCTGGAAGGAACGAAACGTGCTCAGTCACTATAGCCCATAGTCATAAGGAATAAATTGAAATACGATATTTTGGACACAGCGTGTTTAAAAATGAAAGAGCAGATTTTAATTTTGTATTACGGAAAAACTATCCAAGATAAACACATTGTGCATGTCATAGAGGAAGGTTCAAGGTTTTATACAGGCACTATAAACTCAACATGAGCACTACTAGTTGCGCGAGAAACATCGAGATGGTACTCCATTTCATTCCATACACGTACTATTCCCTGTTTATTGAATTGATAGCTGCAACAATTCGATTTCTCAGATCTTGAGTAGTTGCCATAAGTGGAACAAACACTTTGTCTTTTATGTATCCCCACAGATAAAAATCGCAGGGAGTAAGGTCTGGTGTTCTTGGAAGCCAAAAGCAATGGACTGAGATCTTGCAAATTCCAACCATTTCCTGTGGTGTAGTTGCTAAGTTGCTATAAACAAACAACAGTGCAAATGCAAAAGAACTTTGAACATTCCTCTACCCAGTGACATGCGCAATGTGTTTCTAGAGATCTTTGATGGTTTTTCCGTAATACAAAATTGATGACTGCTCTTTCATTTTTAAATGCTCTGTATAACAAGGGCGAAGGGCTCATTGGACAAGAATCATATTAGGATTAGTGAAAGCATCAAGAAAGCAAGGGGAAACCAAAAACATTCTGGCTCGATAAAGTAAAACAAGGTACCGCTACTGCCACTAACAGTAAGGATAAAAGGGTGAAAGACACAGACACACAGAGGGCACACCTCATCCACTTGGTCCTACACAGATCTAACGTGGCTACCACCCTCCAGGAGAAGGGATGAAATGAGGGAACCGAAGGTGCCACACAGGGTCATAATTAGACAGGCTACAGAGACGCGCGGAGGACCTTAATAAGTGCTGAGATCTCTTTATCCCAGCGCCAGGACCCGCCAAGCAGCCATCACACCGAGGTTCCGCTGTCGCACTGAGCGTGCCCCCCCCCCCCCCGACGAATGACAAGACCGGCCAAACGCCACATAGCGCCGAGAACGGCAGTTACCATGCGCAATCATCCGCGCCATCTGCATAACACTGTCAACACTACATGTATGAAAGTACACCTGAAAGACGATAGGGAAATGATGGAAAGGAAACCGTGGTATGAAATAATGTACCCCAGCATTCGCCTAAGTAACATGGGGAAACCACGGAAAAACCCATGTCAGAGTGCGCGGCCACGGGGATCGAATCCGCGACCTCCCGACGCAGTGTAAAAGAGAAGTGAACAATAAAGCACAGTTACAGCAAGGGATGACCGAAATTTCTATATTTTAAAATTAATATAGGTGTAATATTAATGAAACTTTGGACACATGTTCCAAGAGTGGGTATACAATGAGCATTTTATAAACATTGGGCGCTCACTCATATAGTTCATAACCACATAAGCAAAGTCGTAATAGCAATTTCGAATTTGAGTTAAAAAAAAAAAAAAGAAAAGAAAAAACCAGCGAGCAATCGATCGTTTATGTACTAATAATGCTACGATCCTCTCCTGCACACTGACACATTCAAATTTCTCTATGGCATACACTCATACAGTAAGTAGCAGAGTCTAAAGTAAGAACAAATTAGAAACTAAAAACTTCACTTATCTTAGTAATATTGCACGTTATTTTTGCACAAACTGACTCGAGTTTCGAGTTGACTTCAACTCATTCTCAAAGCTATACAAAAGATTTCACCGGAAACAGATCGTTTGCGGGCTGAAACTTAAAAAAGAAGCAGTTTTGGAAAGATCCCCGCGCGTGCGTGAGAGAGAGAGAGAGAGAGAGAGAGAGAGAGAGAGAGAGAGAGAGAGAGAGAGAGAGAGAGAGAGAACAGCACAACTAAAAACAGAAAAATCTTAAGTACCAAAGTTATTTAAATTCAGCGCGATTTTTTTCTCAAAACTTTTACTTTCTAAAATATAGCTCTAGCGATACTGATTAAATTACCATGTGTTTAAGATATTTTCATGCCGTGCGAAATGTACATCTTGAATTTTCTGAGAATGTCCTGAGAAGTACTCTTCATTCTAAATGGCTTTTCCATAACTGGTAAACCTCAAGAGATAGACAAAATCTTACTACACAAAGAACGTAGATCATATTAAAACACAATTTATGTCAAATACAATTTTTTATGAAACGAAACATTTCCCAAATATTCTTAAGTGTTTTATGTTTTCAACACTTACAATTTTCTCCAACAGGAATAAAGTATTCGCTTTTTTCTCTTGGCCATGCAAAGAGAACGAAAGCTCAAAGCTGGCCAGGTCTTAAAGCCGCCTGTATTTCCATATACCCCTTGCGCCTACATGTCTTACTTTTTGGCTTTTATACATCAGGCGTCCGTTAAAAACACTGTAGTCATTTTACTCCTCTTTACCTTATTTTACATAATACCAACATACGTACACAGCACCAATGTCATTATTACGCACGCACAATTCTTCTGGCTAAACCCCTGTATGCAACCCTGGAAAAAAGTTTAAGAAACGGAGAGGAATGCAACGAAAAGACCCAAGTTACTGATGTGAACATTTCTACTGAAAACCACCTTCCCATCCATCCGTCCGTGCTTGAGATTCGACCAGTGTTTTTGCCGCGTGCCCAACTTCAATAGGGTTTTACCGCAGATGAACTATTTTAAGGAATGGATGTTAAAGATGGCTTCTTCTGGTTTAGGATGGATAGGATGAAGCATATCGCTCCTCAGCAATTATCTTTCAAGATGCAGCCCTCTGCACCCAATTGGGTGTGGTTTTTCAAATCTTAAATTTAATTGACTAATGGGTGAAACTTAGGAGCCAATCAATTCTGAGTTAGATACGAATGGGGCTCAGCTCTATCTGCTGGTGGTATTGACTGTTGTAGTGTTATCTGGTATGCTGCAGCCATGCCGGGAACGAGATGTCGCATGAAACGGCGTCTTCTGGTGTCGTAATTCCCAAGAGCCTTTATCTGGTGTAAAGGCAAAATGGCGTACATTTTTGTAGCCCGGCGCCTGATTTCTTCCTCCGCGTATAGAAGAGAAGAGGGTTCGTGATGCAGTTTCACGGGCAATGAGCGGCCAACAGAATAAGCGGCACGGAGTCCTCTATTCTGTGCCGGTTATGGCCATGGTCCCATGCTCCAAATCTCGCAAGCGTAAAGCAAGAGTGGGATTATAAGAAATCGGAAAAAGGTGTAAGTTTAGGCGAACGGACATCTCGGACCTTAGCGTTGGATACAGTGAGGTAATAGCTTCCTGCACCCGTGTGGAGAGGTCCCTAAGGTGTTCGCAAAAAGGTCGACTCTTGTCCAATTTCACTCCCGTGTAGGTAACAGAATTCCTCCATTGGATCATTTGCCCTCTTAATTGAACAGTAGAATGTTGTGGCTTTTGTCCGGGTTAACGGACATGCACTAACTCCGCCATCATTCTTGTACAAGGCGAAGGTGTCTGTATAGGATTGAAGGCTATGAGAATGTGTTTGTGGTACAGAACAGCAGCACGTTCATCGGTATTCTGGACTATATTGACGTGTGGTTCATCCAGGAAGTCTGCCATGAAGACACTGAAGAGCGAGAGAGATAGCTCAAAGCCTTCGGGCACTCCGTCTCTCTTTGGGTCAAGTGTAGATGTTTTCCCAACGACTGTAACCTTAAAATTGCGATGCTTGAGAAAGCTGTGAAATGTGTTGATGGCTCGTTTAGGTAATCCCAGATGGGTAAGTTTGTATGTGAGATCCACGTGTCAGTTCGTTGAGAAGACCTTTTTAACATCCAGAGACTGCAAGCGGTGAAGGCGCCCTCCGGAACACCAGGGCGGCCGCCTCCACTACCCGCAAAAACTGCCAGAGTTGAGTGTCCAAGACGAATACTGGTACACTGGGGTGACTCGAATGTCTCCCAACAGAGGCGTGCGCAAGCTGGTCATCTTATCCTCCCACACTTGCACCTGGTGCTCACATGGACAGACCTGGACTCGTAAAAGGCAGAGAAGTGCCCGATTGTGTGACGTGTGATGTCGCTGGCCGTGTCTCCGTGGCACCCAAGAGCGGTGTATGAGTAGGGTTACATCTAAGGTAGGACATCCTAGTGTAGGGGTACTGTGGCAGAAAATAATATCTAACCACAGGGGCCTACTTCTATGTCCCCAATCATCCATACGAGGGCAAAGAAAGAACAAACAAGCGAGATGGATGGGGGCCTTTCCACCCACTTTGGACGCTTTCTTTAATAAGAAAACCATTACGTTATGTCGACAAACCACGCCACATTGCCGCTATTGGGCATACGTGGAGGCGAGTACCGATTAATGGAGGAAGTGAAATCTGCTAGATTCCTGGATCATTGGAATTTAGTTTCGCGGGTTGCTAAGCCTATGCTCTGTCATCGTTCCGCAAAGGTGACAGCGTATATTAGCCACATGTTGGCAGCTCTGCAGTTGTGAATCAAAAAGCAGCGAAAAGGAGAAGTCGCTATCTGGAAGCTGGCAACGAGAAAGAGGCTGGACAGAATATTCTGAAAGCATTGAGCAACATTACCACGAACTTTTACATTAATCGATTTTCTTTCCCCATTACACTGTTCACAGATACGCGTGCAAGGCTTTTTTTTTTTTTTTTTTTTTTTCCTTCTAAAACTCCTCAATGCTTTTTAGAGACAACGGAGACTTTGAACTGAATCCTTTATGAAATATGGATTCTAATTTTTGGGTCGAATGTACTACTTCCTGCGTCTGTGTAAACGATAATGAAGATAACTTTGCATAACATGGCTGATAAGCGGCTTTAAACGGATTCTAATTATGTGGTTAAATGTATAACTTACCTTCTCTGCATCCTATGCAGCCACATCGCTTGGTACGTTCCTCCATATCCGTAGCATAACAGAGTGCCCTTCTATGTCCGATAGGGATCCGCAACAAGTTATTAGGGTTGATGGCTATAATCCGCCGATGGGTCCCTCTGCCGCGTAACGTCAGGTAGGAAACCTATGAGAAATTAAAATCGCTGAATTGTAAGCATTGTAAGCATTACCTAACCTTGCTTTCCTCAGGGAGAAGACGGTGACCGCTACAGATGGCGAACTGGGGAGTCTTAAAAATCGGGTCAGAACCAGAAGTGATGCTTGCAGATGCGAAACTCAGGAAAGATTGAACCCTCTTGCAGATCCAGGCATGATGTCCAAGATGCGAAAAACATGCTCTCTCCGGGCATACGCGCAAAGCGGGAAAGTAAACGATGGTGTTATTCGCTCTGTAGAGCCGGCATAACATTAACTTAATCTTTCGGATTATACAGTGCGTTCGTAGCTCGACCGGATCGCCCAGCCGCGGCCTTGGGCGCACGTGGGTCCGCGCGCTCTACGCTAGAATTACGCCTAAAGGATTGGCAACTAACGGGTACGGAACATTAACTACTTTACTAACTTACATTACACTTACCTGCATCACAACAGATGTTGAAATTGACTACCTTCAACGCTAACACATTCCCTATATTTCTGAAAACAATTCTGGTTTAATCGCAAAGGTTCATGTTGGCGGATTGCCTGTATTCCTCTCGTGATATTGTCCTTTAATTCTCGTAACGTGAGCGGATTTGATGCTTACATTTTATTCTTTAATGTTCCCCATAACTAAAAATTGCATGGAGACGAACGATATGGTCACAATTCTCGACTAATTATTCGCCCCCATACGCACTTCCCAATTCATTCACAGAATTCGCAGCACTATGTAATGTAGCTGAATTCTGCTGGTGCTAGCCACACAATCTTTTATTTCTTGTTAGTTAGGGGAAAATATTTAAAATAGAATTTACACCAACGTGTTAATCAAATGTGTCGTAAAATGTGGGACCGATAATTCTACGCGCACTCACTGCGCATGAAATCCCAATATTTGCAGTATGGTGAGGACCTTCATGAATAATATGGGGAATTTCTGTAGCCCAATATCAATTGTTCTGAGTAGAAATACGACCCTGAAGATAAAACCACGCTTTATCAGTGAATGTTAAAGTGGGTCCACATCGTCATTATGAACGGACTGCCAAAACCAATTGCACTAATTAACCCAAATGCAGGATCTTGTCCTCGTAAAGCATGAACTATAGTTACCTTGTACGGCTTCAGTTTCAGAAGTTTCGTTGGAACAAAAGCTGACGTCTTGGAAACGTCAAGCCTCCTGTGCTAAACGTCTCAGTAGTTTTTATTTATGGGGAACGTTAAAGAATAAAGTGTACGCAGTGTCCGTTCACGCTACAAGAACTAAAGGACAGTATCATGAGAGAAATACAGGCAATCAGTCGACATAAACTTTTGCGAGTAAACCAGAATTGTTTTCGGACATATAGGGAATGTGTCAGCGTTGAAGCTAATCAATTTCAACATCTGATGCAGGTAAGTCTAATGTAAGCACAGTAGTTAGTGTCCCATATCCGTTACTTGCCGGTTCTTTAGGCGTAACTCTGGCGGAGGGCGCGTCGGCCCTCGCCGGTCCGATGCCGCCGCGAGCCGGTCCGGCGGAGCTACGAACACACTGTACTCTTACATACTGCTGGGAGTCAGATTATCTACAATACCAAAGTGCCCATGAGGCAAGCATTGGGCACATAGGTCTCACTACTGTTGGGAAGAGTGCCAACTCAATTTGGAGAGGCATACCTCCGAAATACATGGCTTCGACGAAAACTGTTTCCCTTCATCGATGACTTCCATAGAAGCACCATCGGAGTCAATGGAGAAAAGGATGCTGGCTGAAGTTCACTCCTCTCCAAAAGAAATGAAAGCATTTTCCACCCCAAATAAGTATAATGTGTCATTTTCTGGCATGAAAAAATAAAACGTCCATACTAGTTTTTTAAGTAGCCTGCAGGTCTGTGTTCATTTTCGTTAAATGTTATAGTTTTAGCCACTAGTGAGCGTTTTGTAGCGTATACAAGTTCATAATTAAGAGCCTCAGTTTAGGATAGGTTGCAGGTAACAAAGAAAAACATCACTGTCTAGAATATTTTCAATTCAAAGGAATAACTCGACATTTTAAATGAATGTTTTAACAAATGACTAATCCAATTTCTAGCAAACAACTTTGCTCGTCACCTAAATGCTCAATGTAGCCCGCCATTTTCGTTGTTCTCAATTGTCGACTGAACTCGACTCTTTCTCTGACTAAACTGAACTCCAGCTGGGCTTTAACAGCCCTTTAAATAGTCCCACACATACGAGTATAACCCAATCATTCTAGAAGGAGAAGGATCTTAAACCTGCCAAGGGTATTTCCAGAAATGCGGGGAGCGCACATAAAGGGCTTACTGCTAGGGACATTATTGCGCGGACCGGCCGAATGCGCTAACAATTCAGGCGGCCGGGTAAAGGGACCCGTATGCTCTCACGCCAGCCTGGTCTGCCAACAATTTTGCAATCGTGGTCACACTTCAACAATCCAGCCGGCCAGGTGAAGGGGCCGGCATATAGTCCCATCGACGCGACCCGCCAGCAACTTCGAGCACTTGGGCACACTGCTCCCTCCCTAGGGATGGTTCGTTCCGACTGGCACCATCTTAACGGACTAGACGAATTAAATGTAAAACCAGCCCCATCTCATGGAACAGCCTTCTGGACATAGTAGATTACGTCACCAATCTTCTTCACGAGGTGTGGCCCTTGCCCCAGTTGTTGAAGCTTGGGCAATGCAACTACACCAGATCACTCTGCTGGAAACCTGGTCTGTCGAATTGCCGGTCATAAGGAGTCTTCATCCGGTCTCTCGCTACCCGGATGAGTTGACAGGCCCAAGTCATTAGCGTTATGAAGGCGGTCCATGAGATTCTCCATGTAGTGGGTTACTGGCTGTTTTGGCCCAGAAGGCTTACAAACATCAAGTCACATACTAAGCGCAGCTACCCGTCAAGGTCAAGCTCGCTGATGTGGATCCGGCAGTGTAGTGCGTTGACGAGCGGTACCCAAGGAACGCGACACCATAACATCCCAAACCAATAAACACTTGTTTCCCCTTAAAATGACCATAGGGGTACTCACAAGTTATACTGATGCGACCCGGGCTCCTGGCCTATGAGACACGACTTTCTGCCAAACATGACATTGACGCTATCAGCTCAGTGTCTGACAGTAGCCTCAGCCAGTACTATCACTGTCTGAGCTTCTAGACTCTTCGGTTGGGTCCAAGATATCTTCCCGAAGTTCCCGCAGATACTTTTTCCAATATTTCTCTCACCTTACACCGTGGGAGGATCAACTGCTCTCCCTGGGTCTTCTCGATCGGTAACTCGCAAACTCAGAACACGCCTTCCTTGGACGCATTGAGTCCAGTATGGCGTATGCATACTACACCTGGGTGCGATATCTTTCCAGCTCGGCCTAGACCCTGTCTCCACTTCTCACAAGAGCGGCGCCCACTCGGCGTACGCCAGCTGCTCCCTCCTCAGGCCTGCGCTATCTCACCATCGGTGCCATCTGCAGGCACCGGGAAATCACACAGCTGAGCCACGCCCCTTCTCCTCCACCTTAGTTGGCAATGGCCAAACTCCTTGGCGCAGGGTCTTCTCGACATGGCATCCGCTTTGGAGTGGCTTGCTGATGTTCTGATTTGACGTTGTGCTCTTCAAAGCTCTGGATCCAATGGCCTGTTTGCCTTCTAAGTATCAGCCAGGTGAGAGCAGATTGGTCAGTTCAGCTGATCGTACAGGTACTTATGGAAGTGTTCCTGCGTCTTCACTGCTGTCAGGAACTCCCAGAAGCTAAAGCAGTAGTTGTTTTCCGGAGAACTTTGTGCAGTACGCTTCCAATACCGTTGTCGCTGGCGCCGGTGTCCAGAAAAAATCGCCACCTGGTTATGGAAAACCTAAGACACGAGCAACTCAGAGTGCTGACTTAAGCGCCGTGGGCCTCTTTTGTTTACATGTAAGGTTGGGTTTTTCCGCCAGACGAATGAGGGGGTCACGATATTGGAGAAACTTGTGACGAACCGGCGACATTAGCGTTTGTATGCAGGAATCTCCGCATCTCTTGTTTATCCTTCGGGCGAGGCCAATTTCTCATAGCCCGAGCCTTTTGCGGGTCCCTGGCCGTCGCAGTTGGTGAGACTATGGGGCTCAAGTAGTTATCTCTTTACAGAAGAATTAGTGCTTCTTTGCGTTTAGCGTAACAGCTGCGCTCACAACGCACATGCAGGAACTACAGAATGGTGCCTGTGTAAATGTTCACCTTATAAGCTGCTGAAAACAGAACACATTATCACGTTACAGTAGCCGAGAGGCTAAGTCACTGCTTTCGTTCATAAAGCTCTTCGGTTCAAATGTCGCCTTAGTTATTTTTACGAGGGATGTTCAATAAAGACTGGCACTGATTTTTTTTTTTTTTTTTTTTTCCTTTCATTAAGTGTCTGATTGCGACATCTGTCCATGTGTCATTGAACTACGTATTCTAGTCGCTAATCACTGAAAATCACACAGTGATAGCTCTATCAGTTGATTGTTGACAGCCTGTGAGAGTGAACGTGTTTGATAATCGCCTCTAAATATCATCACGAGTACAGAAGTCACCCAATAAGGGCGTAGTCATTACTGTTTTTGATTACCAGAGGACAGTCTGCATTCTCACAGTTCCAAGACACTCTACAGACACTGCAGATTACTATAACACTATCCTGAAGCAATTGGTAAAGGATCACATCCCCAAAAAGCTAAAGAATCTCATTCAGCAGTGCAAGCTTCATCACGTCAATGCCAAGCCACATGTTGCTGATGCGGTTATCGAATTCCTGGCACAAAATCATATGTCCACGGTACCTCTTCCACCTTATAATCCTGACCTAGCTCCATGTGACTTTTTTCTTAACCCGAGAGCCATAAAAAAACTTAAGGGACGTCGGTTCGACAATGAGACCAAAGCAGTGAAAGCTTTAGAGGCGACCCTGAACAGGCTCTCAAAGAATGGCTTCCTGCACGTTTTCCAGGAATGGCAAAGGAGGTGGGACAAGTACATTGTATTGAGGGAGAAGTATTCTGAGGGGGGCAACAGTCTGTATGAGTGATTTTTTTACAATACATTGTTGTATGAATATTAGTGCCAGTCTTTCTTGAACACCCTAAGTATATTGTTAATTTTATGACTGGGTGTGTAGAACATAATATTGTGACTCCAATGGTATTCTGCAGTAGCGAATACACGTAAAGATCGAACTGTAACTAGCAGCAACTTTTTTCTTAGATCATTCAAATATTGACAAACCTGAAATCAATTTCTACACAACCTGAAATCAATTTCTAAACAAACACTTATCCTAACCAATAAAGCGGTTACCTATGTCCAGGCATAGGTATGAGTGTTTCGCTTTAATAAAAATTTCGAAAACATTATGCTCTGTATAAAGGCAATGCCCAAACCACTATGCAGAAGAAGCTTATTTACAAAACACTATGTAACTGTGTGTCATGCCTGTTATGCCATGTTATAGCGTACACTATATATGCTACGCTAACTTCTCCGAGGAGACTACTACCGCGCCACTGAAGATGTCCGTCGCAGCTGTGGACGAAACGTCTGGGTACTTAAACTCCTGCAGACCACGGCATAACAGCCCGGAAATAACTCCTAGTTATATAATTACTATCTTTGTTGCAAAAATTCCAAAGGCCGGATTCATTTTAGTATGCTATGCAACGAGAGCATAATTTCAGTATCTAATTGTCCTGTACTCAAGTTTCATATGACTATTTATGCTTGACCATGAATCAAGTTGAAAACATTTATAAAATGTTTTTAATATTCTATGCTACATGTTAATGTACTGGTGTACGACATTTTAATCATTTCTTTGTTATACGATTGTACATACCAGAATCGATAGTTGCTCCTTCAACTTTTATTAAGTTGGCCTTGACACAATGATAAGAGTATATATGCTATAACCTTTTTAAAAAGTAGATTTTCAAAACCGAGAAGACAATCTGCATTTATTAGAATGTTATTTACAATATTTACACTGATTATTAAATAGAGTAATTTTATTTCACACACGGAAATCGATGGTTTCGCTTTCAGCTACGTGCGAATGTGCGCAGACGGCAAAGTATTAATTGCGGATCTTCTGGTTGGTGGTTGGCACTGTCGTTGGAAACAGGTAATGGTGGATTAGCAGTGTCTTTATGAACAGGAGCACTTTTGATTGACGGATTAGCAGTGTCGTTGTAAACTGGTGCACCTTTGATTTGTGAGCAGTAGTATCATTATGAAAAGGTGGATATAATGAGGTCCATTACAGTGGCATACAAGCGCTGCATTATGGCATGGTCGAGCATATGTTGTTTATTCATTACATTCAAGATTAACTTTGTTTAATAATAATTACATTATTTCAAATAACTACATTACACAGGACAGTCTTATTTGACCGAATATTTACGTGAGTACCTGTACATGTAAGACCGTATGAAACGACGAAAAAAATGTTAAAAGCCGGAGTTACGACTAGACAACTAATTTTAACAATGTATGTTTCACTTTTATGGGCTATAATTCAACTTGT
The DNA here is from genome assembly GCA_030765045.1 of Tenodera sinensis. Lineage (NCBI taxonomy): Eukaryota > Metazoa > Arthropoda > Insecta > Mantodea > Mantidae > Tenodera > Tenodera sinensis. The sequence continues at coordinate 128,827,918 of CM060966.1, read as the reverse complement.
GCTACGCTTACTTCAACCTGCAAAGTTGAAGACAACTTATTCTGACCTATTTTATCTCTTTATGTCCGTCGAAACGAATGCTGCATGTTATCGTAACGTTCAAAATATCTTAAGGTGGCGTTAACTTGCAAAATCTACTTTTTCTCCGTTAACAGAAAAAAAAATCTTAAATCTAGGAAGATATAACCAATTTTGTTTGAAATTTTGTGTGCTAATTATTATCATAACCATCTAACTACTGTATAATTTTCAATGTTTATACCTATTGCAAGTAATTTTACAAGATGTTTCATATATTAATAAAAAAGAAAGATAAAGGTAATTTAACTGTGGAATGGAAACTCATAACACCACAAAATTATGAACTATCTCATTTACATGCTTAATAACCTGAAGCTATAATATTTGCAGCTTGTGCTTTAATTATTTTTCAATTAATTTTTAATTTTTTAATTCAACTTCAAAATTTTGTATTTTTTTTACATGCAGTATTTAGCAGAATGAGCAACGTTTTAGGTTCACTTTCAAAATCACATATCTAATAATAATCTTCTTCTTTTCCTGATTACCCTCCCTTTACCCCTTGAGCGGCCTTCATTTTGTTTTACCAATTAACAGTTATCAGTGCAAGGTAGTGAGCAGGATGCACTCAGTAAGCACCAGTTCCCCAGCCCTACTTTAAATGGTGTACTCTGGTGCAAAAAGTACGTGCGAATTACTACGTTTCCATGCGGAATTCAACTCGATTTGACTCCATTTCCGCGTTTCCATGTTAAATTCAATCCGGAAATCGGGTCGATTTGGATATGCAAGGCACAAGCACAAATAATTCAAACTATGTTGGTCACTTGGTTTATGTTGGCGAACCTGTAAAAATGCTTTCTGCGTATTTTGAGGTTAGTGAATGTTTTTGAGAAGAATATATTGCGACATTACAGAAACAATAGAAGTGGCTTTGTTGTTTTGCTTTATTGCACCACTTTTACCAAGAGATCAAAATGACGAGTGTGCAGCATGTTACGAGTGCAGTAGAAGTTAGCATCTTTGGCGGATTCAAATCAATTTCGGTAGGTGTTTCCATGCAACAGAATTTCGATCCGATCCCACTAAATAAGCGGATCGGATCCAGTGGTTGAGCTTCGTTTGAATCCGCGTTTCCATGCGGTATTCAATCCGGAAAAAGAACTCAAATCGACTTGAATAGGCCATGGAAACGTAGTAAGTTTGATGCACGATTGTGTGATTTGGAAGCCACACATTGGTGCGACAAATTTGATGAAGAATTCTCTCCACGTTGGTGCGGCAGTTTGAAGCAAAATTACGACTCACGTTGCTGGTGTGATAATATTTTCCGAGCTATTCTTCTTGTTGGTTTGAAGTTTCAAATACTCCAGAGTTAAGTCTCCGTTCATTTTTCTGTGGTCATGCAAAGGGCATAGAGCTTTAGTCCTCAAATCACACATCACCCCGCAGCGTTTGACGTGACAGCCTTGGTATTCCCGCAACGAAGTTGCACAAACGATTATCTCGACAGCAATACATAGAAGAACGAGTTTCTGAAATGGTTTGTACAGTCTGATTTTTAAACGAATATACAGGACAGATGTGTCAACAAGGGCGTAAAGGCTAATCGGGGAAGGCCACTGCTATGGAAACGTAAACAAATTAGTTACACTGATGAATCATGAACTCCCCATGTCTGTTATCGCGAGTTGTTTGCGAAAAACCGACATTGCTTTGATGTTCAGTTGCGTTAAATTTCGTGTTAAAATACGTAGTTGTGGAAGCAAGAGTTGGTCGAATTAGATGTAGACTCAAGATTCATTGTCCAAGAGAAATATCAACTTCCAGTCGAGGTGTTACATTGCACAGTCAGATTAAAGAGTTTGTTTTGTTACAGAATTCTTTGAACAGGAAGAGGTGAATATACTCCTTCACAATGAACCTCATATTCCTTTCAACCAAGTGAGGAAACAAACTGCCCATTCTCTTAAAATAACTGAGGTGGCTGTTTCTAGAATCTCTGGAGAATCAGCTAAAGCCAAGTCCATCGCAAATTGCAACTCCTAGGCAAGAGAGACCAAGAGGATCTCCAGTTGGGCAACTGGACAGTTTTCAGTCAAATGTCACATGAAGGCACATCTATTGCTATCACACTCGAAAGGAGCATCCAATCACACGTAAGCTTACTTCTGTTACTGCAGAGCTGTATAATAATAATAGTAATAATAATAAATAAATAAATAAATAAATAACAGGAAACTGATATTTGAAAGTTCAGATACTGTAGTGCTAGGAGCTTTGTTTTTAACAGGAATTTCAAGTGGTTGGATTAAACTTGCGTAAATGCTGGCCATACTACGTCAAAGGGCTGGACTGACAACAGACAAGAGTCCTCATCATAGAGAGAGGCAGACAGAGATTCGACTGTAAGTTAGGCACCCTGAATCACAACTATGAAGGTGCAAAGATGCTCCCATTTTCAGCTATAATAAATCACTAACAAACCAAACAAAAATTCATACGAAGTGAAGCTGCATCAGTAATTTCACTCCTTTTAACCATGATCAGAGTAACAACACATATAATAAATATTTAAAGACTATTGCTTCACTGTCAGTAGCTGCAGTATTTTCATTATGATCAGAGTACTTAAATACAGGTATGTGAATAAAAAGAAAATTGATGATAATAACAACAACAACAACAACAACAACAATAATAATAATAATAATAATAATAATAATAATAATAATAATAATAATAATAATAATAATAATAATAATAATAATAATAATAAAACAATCTGATGTGTTGCACTCACATGACTTTCTCTTCTCTTGTACTAACGATTCTTACAAACTCTTATTCCTATGTCTTCTTCGTGTTAGTTGAGATAAACATTTGCACAAATTATCTTATTGCTTATTTCCTTGTAGGTGCAAGGGGAATATTAGAATACAGTAGGCTTTGCGCAAGTCAAATCTTTTAGAGCTTTGAGATTGTTCCCTTTGTACACTTAACATATAAAAAAATGAACAACGGTGTTCCATTTCACAAAAGTTTTAAGTTTTCCGAAACTCACACACATAGCAAGGAATATCTCCGAAATGGTTCACCCTACAAGAAATTTATTGAGACATAAATTGTGTATTTTAGCAAGATCTACATTTTTTGTAGAGTAAGATTTGGTCTATCTCTAATGGTTTACCAGTTATGCAAAAGTCCTCCAGAGTAAATACGACTACAGGGGCTATAGCCAAAAAATTCAAGATATACATTTCATTTGTCATCAAAATTTTAATCAAAATCGTTAGAGCCATTTTCAAGAAATTCAAAATTTTCGAAAAATGTTCCATGTAAAGGGTAGTTTACGGTAGGGCTATTTTCTTCAAAATCTTCGTGTCGCATCCTTGAATGACATTAAACTTAAATACCACCTTTGGTTTTTAAGCGACTTTTCGTTTTTGAGTTATGCTGTCTACAGACACACACACGGACCTTTTTCTAAAAATGCTTTTTTTGGATTCAGGGGTCCTCAAAACATATATTTCCGGTGAAATCTCGACATCGAATTTTTGGGTGGAATACAATACTTCCCCTACTTAATAGTAGAGAAAGTAATAGTAATAATAATAATAATAATAATAATAATAATAATAATAATAATAATAATAATAATAATAATAATAATAATAATAATAAAGTACCTGTACAAATATCTTATCTTTTTTCATACTTGCATGGAGAAAAAATTATAATTTCAATGTTCTAGAATTAGATTATACCTTTCTTATATCTGCATGTTAGTTGAAATTCATCACCTATTTTATTCGGAATAAGCCATGCAGCATTCAGTTCTATTTTCCACTGCAGCAGTACAACATTTTGCATTTCTGGTGCTCCTATTTCAGTTTAATGCTGAGATTAGGGAATAAAGAAAAGTCACATGATCACTACAAGATAATTCTCTGAATCTGAGAAGTACTATTTAGTGTGCAACAATATTTATACAACTTATTTCCTCAGAAACCTGTACTGGTGATAAGATAAGCTGTACAGTCAACACTGTCAAACAAGTCATTCAAGCAGAGTCTCTGGTATGAAAAGTGGTAATTACTTCATTCAGACATAATATAGAAGAAATCACTGCTAATTCCCAGTATAAACCTAAATATCGCAACAATTTTGATAATGTACAGTGTCTTTAAACTGGCATACAAGATAAATATTATGCACATATTGCAATGATTTCCTGTGAATATTATTTTACCTAACATTCTAAAACTCAAAACCTAATTTTCATTCATAATACTTTGCTGTGCCATTGTTTTGTACTGGTGGTTTACTAGTTATGCAAGTCTTCCAGAGTATATACGACTACATGGGCTACAGCCAGAAAATTCAAGATACACATTTCATTCGTCATAAAAATATCTCAAATATATGATATTTTAATAAAAATCATTAGAGCGATTTTCAAGAAAATCAAAATTTTCGAAAAATTCTCTATGTAAAGGGCAGTTTAGAGTGAAGAAATGTTCTTCAAAATCTTTGTATCACATTCTTGAAAGACATTAAATTTAAATACCAACTTTGGGTTTTAACTGACTTTTTGTTTTTGAGTTATGCGATCCACAGACTAACAGACATACACACGCGTACACGGACCTGTTCCTAAAAATGCTTGTTTTGG